>JAWZYV010016413.1:0-481621 GCA_038373885.1 Cheiracanthium punctorium
TTTCCCGGCCAAACTAAAAAATATATAGTCTCGGAAATCTCTCAATTCCTTATTCTTTTACACATAAAAAACAATGAATTCCTGCTCTGATTTCACATGAGCGCAATATTTTAATTAAAAAAATAACTTTGTAAATAATCTAAACAGAAAAAAAAATCATTATTCTTTTATTTTTACTGCAGGAGTCTAAATAATTTAATAAAATAGCCAAATATAGCAACCTCGATGCTTATTTCTCACTTTTTTGACTACAGGGGTTACAATCACGGAATTGCGGAGAGCAAAAATTAGCGTTTTTGATGGGGGGGTTTATCAATATCTCCTAAACTAATTCGAATTTCGAAATTTAAATTAGCGGAGGTTCTTTCTCGAAACTTTCCGAATTCGTGGATACCTCGTTCGAAACTCAACTTCCAGCCTTTTAGGAGGAGATGATGCTACACACACACACACACAGACAGACGCGCACAGATTTTAATAGTATAGAAGTTATTTGATCATGCACTGAGGTGTTAAAAGAGGGTTTTTTAATGAAATTTTGCTTTTTCTTTGCTTACTTAATTAAAAGAATTCTAAGGAATTTTGTAATTGACGTATAGATTTTGCATGAGGTGAATTTAATATATACCAAATCTCATATCATTGATAAAAATGAATGCACAGTCATGGGCAATGTACTTCAGTAAATAAAAGTATAAATAATTAAGCAATAATGCTTGTGTATGAAATTGTATTATAGCTTTCAAAAATGCTCCTTTTAAAATTGTATTATTCTCTTATTTATTTGTCTTTTCTATTTTCGAATTATAAAAAAACGGTTCATTATTTTCACTAACGAAGCATTATATTCTAACAGTAAAACGAACGTATACTACTGATTTTGATTGCATTATTAATTGGAAACCGGATATCAAAAAAATATTTGTTAAGAACAAATAACTTTTATTTACTTCAGGATGGGGTCAAAAATTAAGATGCCAAATTTTTTATAAAATTCTGGTACGTATGTAGTTTAAAAAGACTGATTTTATCTAAATATTAAAATTAACTAAAATCACAATTTCCTTCATAACCAAAGGTACTATGATGGCCCTTTTAATAAAAGAATGCACGTAACTATTTGCATGCATGAAAACACAAACTAAAATATTTTGTTTAAATATAGCAACAATTTTTGCTATAAAAAAGTACTGTGGATCCATTATTAAAAGAATATTTGTGCTTTCTTCCCGCACAAGTACAGAAGGTAGATAAACTCACCGTCCGACACAACAAGCGATTTATTGAGAACAATTCATGTTATTCTAAATAACATACCGGCATCGGCTTCTTCTACTATAGGAACTGCAACGCACTTGATAAATAGCAAAGAGTAATGCGAAATTGATAGGTTTCTCGAGATAAGAATGCTAATATCAAATCTTTACACTCCGTTTACGAGCTAGCGAAGCTTCTTTATTGGCAAATCTCTTTAATAGCACAATAAATATGCCAGTCCCAGTGATTAAGATAAGTCTACCTAAGAAGAAGAAACAGACAGCAGTATATGATCAGAAAAAATACACCGCAGTTTAATGATTGTTAAAAGCAAAAATCTTAAATTTTAATTTACATAACCAATAACTAACAAGTAAAACTCTGTTTGTTTGATAGCATATGAAAAATGACTCGTAAAACTATTTTAGGAATCTAAATAGAGCAAGATAACATAATAAAACTAAATTTCTTAATTTTATACTTAAAACCTTATCAAATAAGTTAGTCATATGATTGTTTTAATCAATCGCGTTAGTTCTTTATAAAAATTAAATACTTATCATAAACTAAAGGTTTGGTATTTAAAGTAACGGAACCCCCCCCTTCATTCCCCAGAAAAAAAGAAATTTATTCGTTCATAACATGATACTTATCAAATAAAGTGACGTAAAACGTTTATTTGACTGTTCCTTGCTGTGGAAGTTATTATTACTTGCATTGGATACAGAGCTATTTTAATTAAATCTCAGAGTTTTGGCTAACTGAGGAGCTAAAATCTGATGTAATTTAAACAGAATATTTAATATAATGTATGACATAACCTAAATCTAACAACTATCTAATATACTTTGTGTCAGTCATTCGTGCTATTTTTAAAGCAATGCCTCTTTCAAAGTTTGGTTTTCTAAAGAAACAATTTACCTTTTCTAAAAATAAATCTATGAATAAACGACAATTTTGATTCAATCATTATTTTTCTTGCATTACTCATTATGTGTTAATGTTGTTTCTAAAAATTCTAGCGTATATTTCAGGAATTAAAAAAAAGACCACTCAAACCATAACAAGGCAAAAATGAAGCTGAAATTAACTTCAGCTCTATTTCACTAAAGTAGCTCGCTAAATTGTAGTTGACTTCAATTAACAATTCAAGTTAGCGTTCGATATGATAAATTTTAATTTGAAGAGCTATTTTCGTCCGTTTACCAACCAAACAATAACTCTCCAAAAAATGCGTGGTATTCCCCATCCGTTCTTGTAAATGTACTTATATAAAAACTTCCTCTTCAGACTGTGAATTTCAAAGCGAAATATATTTCTGGCAGCCTTGTGTCAGAAAATTTAATTGATGAATATCATAGTTTACTTTCCTGTAAAGGCTAGAATTTACAGTTTTATTTCCGGGTTCGTTTTTTTTTTTAAATTAACGCTATTCAAAAACCGCAACTGTACGAAAAGGAAGCAGAGGTTGACTTCCACTGGTCAAACAGCTCTTTAATTTAATCATTAAAATCTGCGTATGGAATAAATAATTTCAATTTAAAACTTTTTTTTTTTCAAATAATGTTATCTCAAACAGCTTTTGAATTTAATCATTACAGTTTGCGCTTGGCACAAAGAATTGCAATATAAAACTGCTTTTCAAATAATTTTGTCTCGAAAGAGCTTAAAGGAAAAGTAAAATTTTTGTATAGAACTGTGACGCACAACATTCCTCACATAGTGGGACATGCTGCAAATGAGTCATTGATGACTACAGAACGGCCTTCAGTGATTACGTTGGCCGTATTTCCCTTTCAAATTTCAGCAGAAAGGGAAGGTTTGGGTTGCTTATTCCTCGACTAATTCATTAGTTTAGCAAGTAATTTAGAGCATTACAACTATTTTCAAACATTCAATTTTATTTCAAAGGTATGTCAGTAGTTCAAAGAAATAATGTGAAGTATATGGCCTCAATAGACTGATTAATAAATTATTTCACTCGTCCTCCTTCCCATTTTTAAATTATATGTCTGGGTCTACGTACCCTACCTTATTTCGATTTACCTTGACTTCCACTATGCTATAAACTTCCATTCCAAATCTTCTAATTATTAAATGTACCTCTAACCATTTTCAGAAAGATGTTGAATGAATATAATCTCGCTTATACATTTTAATGATTTCTCATTTATGACAGCTGTGTGCTGCCTTATTTTACATAGACATTATTTTTATACATGCATGTAACTTTATTTTATGCATAAAAAGTAATAATATGCACATAAATTATATCTTGGCACAGCAGAAAGTTTGAAATTTGTATGTATATCTATGATTAAATCTTTTCTATATATCGACAGACTATCTACGTATTTTTTTCTTTTACTTCATTTTAATTTTTCCAGTATAAACTAAAAGCAACAGCAGTTGCAGTAGCAGTAGCAACTCGTGGAACCCTTGCTATGTCACGAGACCACGGTTCAATCCTCAAGCTGGGCAAGATTATCTCAGTCCTTCATGCCTTCAGCGGGTTGATAAATTGAAGACAACCTTCTTTGAGAGAACTAAGAACTAGTGGACCCGCGACAGGCTGAATTTCTGACCGGGGCATATGCTTCTGCATCCCCGGGCCCGTGGTTGAGAAAGTGTGGCTGGGCATAGCAAGCATTGACCCTTAATTGGCCCTCCCATGGAGTTTAGCTCTCAAACGATGAACTTTATTCTTCTCACTCGAAATTCTAAGTATTTGTGAATTAATGTTTGCTTTTTGAGAGTTTATTTGCAAAATAAACGATTTTTTTTTATATAACGAATTTTAGAAGAATTGTTTTTAAAAATTTACTCGCTATTTTTGAAATAAAAAATTGCTAATATTATTTTTTAATTAGTATACGTGCGAAAAAAGTATAAAGAAAAACCTAAATCAAAAATTTATTAGCACAAGGCAAAGGAACTTTTCATTCTACTTCGACAATCTTTAGTGCGATGTTCTTAAGCAACCTATAATTTAAACAATGATTTTCTTTTTTATAACTATGACATTCTGTAATGTCTAACTTAGTTTGCTGCAATAGATTTCAGATTCAAATTAGTGAGGAAGTTTCAACGTTAGTCCTGAATCATTTGTATGTGATTGTAGCGTAACCATCTCGTCGCAGGTCAATGAAATTCACCTTAACACATGTTACAAAAAAGAAACAAGATTGCGATGAATCATATTTCATGATGGAGTATTTCATTGCATTCAACTGAAACTGTCTTTGAGAGATAAACATGTTCTTTACCCTTTAATGATTTTAATTTTTCTTAACTTTCTTAGATTTAATTCATGTGTAGAACGGTTATTAACAATTGCAATGATGATGAATGAGAAATGTACATACTCCTCTATTTCCAAACAATTTTTCTTCATATAAATTCTTTAAATTCACAGGTTATATTTCATTTATTATTATTATTATTATTATTATTATTATTGTGCTGCGCCACATAGTAAAAATTTTCCTATAAAAATGTAGTCTGTAAAGTATTTAATTTTCCAAAATTACAAAAAAATAATTATCCGTTTTGTTAAATATTGAGAAATTGACTCTGAAGACAATAAAAATGTTTAGACATATATTTATAGATTATTTTGAATTGCAGTTGCATAAGTTTCACAGGAGTGCTTTTTTTCTCAGATTCTTGTACTTTTCTATTTAAACAGGAATCCCAGCATAAATTACTAAAACCCGATTACATACACTGTGAAACGTTTTCTCAGTACAAAAGTATAGATTTCTTTTGCATTATTGTTAGTAGTTCGTTAAGTATTAATAGTACATGACAATGTAACGAAAATATGATGCAGCTCTTTTCTCTGATGCAAAAGTAACCTTTGTAACTGTTTAATTGTTAAAAATTTTTAGTAAATTTTTGTGTACATACATAAAATTAAATTCGCACAGGATAAAATTCTTACTCAAAGAAGAACAGAATTCCTTTTTCCCTTTATTCATTGCACGAATCTCTTTGTACCATTTCTTGAGTATAAAGGCAGACATTACGTCATATATTTCGCTTTAATGCCAGTATAAAATGAATTTTAGGCAGCTTTAGAGTTTATAATTACTATTGTGAACTAAAGCTTCCAAACTTTTTCTCTGTTAATGTTCCAAGCAATGAATCCTTAACACGTTATTACTTTGAAAAAAATTATTTTTATCGGTTTCACTTTCTGGAATAAATTTTCCAACTCTAAGTATTGACGTTTTTTAATTTATGTTTACTATCTATTAAGTTTTACGTTTACGTTTCAAAGCTTCATAACACTCAGGTCACACACATATATATACATATATATATACACACACAGCAAAGATATCTTTTAATCGAGAGTCAACAATTTACTTTCTTTAAATGTTTAACTCTTTCAAAGGCGATCATTTTCGTCCCATTCTTCTACATTTTCGCCAGTGATGTTGGTTGAAGTTCCGAGATTGGTTTATGAACAATTTAACCTTTTCCTAACTACACCTATAACAAAAATGAAAGATTCTCATCTCTCTTTGTCATCTATAAGCATTTTGCGAAAACAATCTCTATTATTTGAGAAACAGGTGTAGGAAAATTGACCAATTCTTACATGCTCTTGCGACCAATGGTGAAAGTTCTAAAATTTGGTGGTTTCACGGTGAGACCCCTCGCGTTAAGGGGATAAGGTTTTTTTCCCCAATGAGCGAGCACTTCTCATCAAGCATTCTTACCACTACTAAGGCCAGAATCACTGGCTGATAGTCACGGGAGTAAGCTAAGTTTCCTAAATCAGTTTTATGAATAACTATAATTGATTCTTCGAAAAACACGCATTATATGTGAAATTGACATAAGAAATTTGGCTTGTACTCTAATCCTTTTTGGTTCGGCTGTCAACGTGTTAAACTGAAAAATAAAGTAAAAAAGCATTTTATGAACTTATATAATTCATAAACTTCTTATAATAGTGCTTATTAATTATTTATAAAAACAGAAAAAAATATCGGCTAAAATGTTGCATTAAAATTTGTTACTTAAGTAGTAGCTTGGGTATAGTAAAGTTTTAAAATTCCGTTGTTAGATTTTTGTATACACTATTTTCGGATATTCATCAATTTACTTCCATTCACTTCATTAATATGAGGAAAGAACCGACAAATTTGTGTTTAAATAAATATAAGTTTTAAAGCGATACTTTGAAAGCCTTTATTTCCTCAAATTACAATTCATTCATATTCACCCGATATTTCCGTCTTTTCAAACTGACGCTTTCAATAAGCCACAAAAATCTATTTCTGCTTGTGATTTAAAATCACAATTTATCGATTATAATTCATGCATTACTATTTCTCTTACTCACCCCCTTTCTCATTAATAATTCATGAGCTCAAGTTTATCCGTACAATATTTTAGCTTGAGTAAAGTACGTAAATAGAACTTTTATTGAACGTCTGCGATAAATCTTGCATAAATTGTTCAGAACCGCAAAGAATATTCCATAAGAAAAGGATTTTATAATTTGTGAACTCCCTTGCCACAGGCAAGGAAAACGTGACTTCAGTATTAATGAGCTGAAATTTTATTCATGATTTCTTGTTGTTGTGCAAGGAAAGTTTCTTAGAAATCGAGGGTCCACATGCTGCCGATCAGCTTTTATTCGTTTTATCACATGAATATCAAGTCCGACAACTTTCACATATGAGAGTTTAAAAACATCTTGAGGTCGTATATTTGCGAAGAAAGAAAACTCAAAACCTGTATGATAAGTTCTGTGTTACCAGTTTTCAGAAGAATAATTGCTTATCTTTCTGAAAACGAAGAATTTAAGGCTATCTAAAGTTAAAAGCAAATAACAAAAGCAACCGTTAAGTTATATAAACTTTTCAACTAGAGAATTTTTCTTAACTAAAAAAGGACAGCATTGTGTGTATATATTAGCTTGGTTTAGTTTCTGACAGTTTCTAAACGCATTCTCGTTAAATTTTGGAATGTAATACATAGCCAAAAAACTTTTTCATTAAGGTTCACTATCTGCCCGAGGGATATATGTTTAAAAAGCACTGATAATGCCATTTGAAGTCTGAGCTATCATATTCCCGTTAAATCAGAGAAATTATTCTACTTAACACGTGTTTGCATAAAATACTTTTTGCAATTCCAAAACGTAAAAAAAATTACCATGATACTCATTTTATATATTATATATTGATAAGATTTTAAATTAGCTATTTGCTGATTTTTATCATAAACTGTCATTGAGGAATTCTTTTAAAAATTAAATATTCAAAAACGTTCTTTTTTTAAATAAAATGTCCTATTAAATAAAAACCTAACCAAAATAAATTTCCATTTTATCCCCTTGTCACTTAGTATTATCATCAAAAGCAAATCTCTAAAACTGTAATGGTCTAATGGGGTTAAGGGTATAAAGAATTAGGAAAAGATTAATAATGTATAAGTTGTAGACAGTCCGTCGAACATTAATAGAAATCCTAGGTTTTGCCTTTTTAAAAAAAGTCAGTTACCTCTTTTTTACCTACACTTGTATCCACTCCTGACGATTATTTAAGTGTCTGTTAAAATTATTCACTTCACGAATTAAAATATTCATTTTGAAGTACTTTAATGCCTATTTAAAATCCTATGGTTTATATTGACGATTTACAAATACAGTGCTGACAGCTACCATCCGTGCAAAACCTTTATTGGATCAGTGCACCAGCAAGTACAAGGGTTCACACCTCTGCGCGGCTGGAGATCTAACAGTCTGGAGTTTTGGCCGGTTTTCTCCATCACCAAACGTTTGTAACGTGAATACGCATTAGCACCCCTTAAAATGTCTTCTGCCCAAGGCATGCCTCCCTTGGGCAGGTAGCCCTCGTGTGCTTTGCATTAACAAAACAACAACGAATATGCAGTCTTACAAATTCGGGTCTTAAATGTCAACTTTGGATCAAGCTTTGAAATAAATAAATAAATAACTGCAATTTATTTTTTTCACAGCAGAGTAATTAGTATGCTTGCATACGTATTAAAACCTAAAGAACAACTTGAAAAAGTCAAGTGAGTTCAATGTAAGGAACTGAACGAAATAAATAACGCTAGCGATAAGATCATGTGTAAAGTTCATTTTCAACGCTTCGTAAAACAAACGTAGTGATAAATGCTGAAAATGGTGAAGTTACCTTCAAAGACAGTTATGATTGTTAAATGAGGCAGAAATAATAGCTGAGATACATATCACATTTCTAAATTTATTTCAAAAACACTTTTATATTATATAATTAAAATATTGTATAATAAATACTATCATGAGTGTATAACATGATTACGCAGACACACAATTTTAGACCAAAGGAACTGATCTTTATGCCGTTTTTTTTTTTGGGGGGGGGGGGTACTTTTTCATTTAAGAAAAGAGCTGAATAATAACAATAACAAAAAAAAGACTTAATACCGCATTGCGAAAACTACAGATTTTAAAAGACACAGGAACAGACTCTATGTATATATATTCTACATAAATTTTAAAAAATCGAATAAATGTTAGATCGAAGACTTTTAAAGGGTTATATACTTAAACTACTTAATTTTATGAACTATATTCACCTTTATGTTCTGAACTTGATTTCATAACCTTTATATTCATTAGAATCTAGACCCTTGACTTCAGTGAGTTCCTTCTATTATTACAGCAATTTCTTTTTTTTTTTATCTATTTAAAATCAGTACAAAACAGCATAGATTTTTTTTCAATACATTTTCATCACAATACCGACATTTATTAAATCAGTAATGTTTTAAGTTGTAATGTTCATTAGACATTTAGCTAAAAGCTCCTATTATGCTTTTTGTGTGTGCAAAAATTGGATGTCATAACTTTGCGTTCATTTTACAAATTTCAGAACAGAGTTCTACATTTGTTTATCAGGATAGTTTAATGATATAGTATATGCATTCAATGCAAAATAAAAAAAAAATAAATAAATAAAAACACGCTTATTGATAAAAGGTAAAATAATAACAGCTTATGCTTCCGGAATCAATGAATCAAACAGGAAGTGTCGAACCCTGAAGTCATTCATACCTTTTCTTTCCTCCTTTTAATGTCAGCAATGACTTCGATTGCAAGTGAAAATAGGGAATATTTATTTCCTAACCTAAAAGTTACTTCAATCTGTAAGTTACCTTTTAGGATTCAATAACGACAATTTGCTTTAAACATTAACAGCAATTTATGCATCAGTAGAATAAAGCATGTTACAGATCGGTCACTGTAACGTCTAATTCACTGCCGTCTAGCGCCTGGGATAAGTTTTTCTCTTACTGGGGATGAAAAATTTACTCTTTACCGAAACCAGTCTCCACTCATTTTGTTCGACTAATGCGTAAGAGATGCTTCTGAGTAAATTTATGTTCATATTTGGCCCTGAACCACGCATTTAAATGTTAAATAACTATCCTTATAATAATAGGCGTAGAGTTATATGGGCCCGTGGGGCTCGAGCCCCCCCCCCCAATAAATTGTGAATAGGGGCTGAGCCCACCCAATAATTTACCACTCAATACAGAAAACTAATTTATACTAACATAAAAAAAAGTATTTCAAGCCATTTACAAACGTTTAAAAAAACCTTTACTTGTACTTTTAAAAATTTTCTTCTTTTGATTTCAATCATGATTTGGTATTCATTGTGACGCCACGTAACACACAATGTTACTAGCCGCCCTCGCCAAGCTCTGGTTAATTAAAATCAGATTTAGCTATGTAAAGTATGAAATGAAGAAAAGTTCAGACGTGTCTAAAATGCACTATCTCATCGAAAATGTTTTTTTTTCCTCCTTTGGATTTTTTACTTTGCTTCTATTTTTAACTTATAACATGGTAGAAAGATACTAACATGGATACTTACCTTACATAGATGTAGAATTCTATGGACCCATAGAGCTCGAGGGCCTCCAATCATTGACACTTATATACAGTAAGTCATAGCTGCCAACTACTACGGAATATAACTAACCACTTTTTGTAAACAGTCTATTTTTTAATTATTTTTTTCAAAATAGTAACCAGCTCGCGCTCGCAGCACAAAAATTTTGCTATATATTTTAAGCCGAAAAATCATGTATAGAAAGTAGTTAATTATATTCCGTAGTAGTTGGCAGTTATGAGTAACGTGAATCAGTAGCGTAGCCAGAAATTTTTTATGGGGGGGGAGGGTTACGACTTCTGCAACACACATATATGTATTCGGGTGTATGATAGGGGAGTGAAGAATATACATTTTGTATGGCAAAAAACTCCTCATGGGCAGTTATGACCCCCCTAACACCCTCCCCTTGGCTACGCCACTGACGTGAATATATGTGGTTGTGGGGCTCGGCCCCCCCCCCAATAATTTTGAAAACTTTACGCTTATGCTTATAACTGACTGGTCCTGAATGGTCTAGTCGTTTGGACCAGCATTTTAATGATGCAGTCAATAAATCTCGCTAAAAGAGTTTTTTTTTTCCCCTTTTGGATTAGAATCATGTTTATATTATTTTGACCTTTACCCTCTTGAAACTATGCTGATATTTTAAAAGATTAAAAGAAGCTAGATGCAAAGTTTTAAGTTATGTTCAGTTTGTTTTGTGTTATGGCAAGACTACGCGAGGGGCATCTGCCTTGAGGAGGGTGCCTTGGGCTTTTTAAGGGATTCTAACGCATATTCATTTTACATCTGGAGAAAACCGCCCAAAACACGAGACCGTTAGATCGACAGCTGTTCGGAAGCGGAACCTTCACACTTCAGCCATCAACCACGTACAGTGCTTATCCACTCGGCCATGGTGGGCCTTAAGCTACGTTCAGACAAGGGATTTTCCGATCCCATATGACCTTTACAGTCTTAAATTCAGAATTGTGTGGCATTCAGACGGATATTAACGCTGAACCAATCACAACACAGCATCTGGGAGCCTGTTCTAAAGTGTTATTCCATTGGCATGCCATTTTGACGCAATGTAACAAAAATTTTAATTAGGAGGAAGGCATATCAAAATCTGATTATTTTGTTACATCTGTACTTTAATATTTGTGAACCGATTCCATAATGCTGGAAAGCTCGCATAAACTCAAATGATAGCACCTCAGTTGGTTTTGATTAATTTTACAGACATTAAGAGTAAGAAAAGCTTGAAATTAGAAAAACCGGATGGCCTAAAAAATTTGAAAGTACTGTTGTCTGAATTACTTTTCGTAAATTAGGAAATTTTACCTCTTTTTAAGAACCTCTGGTATCCAATTGTTTTATTCCCCTGCATGAACAAACTTGTCTGATCAGTAATATTCAAACTGAAGTGCAGTGTATTGCTAATGAACATTATCCAAGTTAAAGATCATTGTTTGTCAGTTCATTTTTTAATTTATACTTATGCTCAAGAAAAACTAATGCAATATTCCTTCCAAAATAAATAAACCAAGTCGAGTGCAAAAATCAACAGCTGAAAGCAAAAACATGGGGGGGGGGGGAATTTCTGTACTAGAAACTACCAAAAATAATCTCAAAGAGTCGTTAGAATTTGGCTGAATAAAATGAAATGTTCATTGTTATATTTTAACTTCCACTGAATTTAGAGTTTTTAACACAGTTCCCAATATTTTTAATTCAAATCATTTCTAATTGGAAAATTTTCAATCCGTTATCCAGTTAAAACAGTTAACGCTTTACTGGACTTTACATTCTAATGTTCGTCGGACTTGACATTCTAATGTTGACGATAAATGAATGTGTTCATTTATCGTCATATCATTCTGAAAATAAAACATGTCATAAACGTAAAAATCTTAGACGGGAGCAAAAACCTAATCCAAATGTGTCACATAAGTCATTTTCACAGGTTTAGAGTCCAGAGTTCATTATAAATAGTGCAAGTTCAAACTTTTTCTATTATACCTTTGAATAGCATAAATTAAAATAAATAGCGTGCTTCCTTATTAAGATGACAGTGTAGTACGATGCTACTATGCGTAACTAATGAATGAAGCAACATTTTTTTTTCTTTTTTTCAGATTTGATGAATCGATAACAATTGTACTCCATTTCAGATTTGATCTTGCTATTTTCCCATTCTCACACGAACATACGGCGAGAGATTAACAGAAGTAATCTTTTCGGAGTGTAGATAAAACAATGCTTACACGGTTCAATCCACCGGCAGATTGCATAATGAATTAAAAGAAACCAAAACCGCTGTTGTGACCCTGAGGGGTATGTTCGGCAAAAACAAATCTTTCGCACTCAACGTACGCTATCTGAAGCTCTCTTGTTAATCGATTTTAGTGGCAGGCGTATTTTCAGGCCATTTCAGCCTGAGGTGGGTTAGAAAAGTCATTCCTGTTTCTCTTTTGTAGCACTCAAACGAGGCCAACGAGACATTTTCATTTGTCCTCATTTAAATCCTGCTTTGACTCGAAAGACAGGTTCCACCTTTCTAGCGAGGATCATCTCACCCTGACCCATTTCAGCCGGCTCTAAATCATTCGGTTCCGCGTTTGCACGTCTGGACGACGTCATGCATCGAAACGCATGGTTTTTTTTCTCTCCCTCTTAAGCACTTTTCTTTTAATGAAAAACTGCTTTATTACCGAACACAATGTGCCCGATGATACACCCAAAATGCCACTTGTAGCATCTTTACTTTCAAAGCACGGAATCCTGCGGTAACGTTGGCACTTTTGGTTTCCTCCCTTCATCAAAAGTGAAATGATTGCATTGTTGAGTGGCTACTTATTCGATTTTGAGATTACATAACGGAACATAATGACACCACTTGCTGGGAATAAATTCCGCCTAGTTTTCCACCGTATAATTTAAATATTTATTCATTTTGTAGGAATTCAGTAAATTAAGGATTAGGTTTCTCCTCCTCTCTAATTTTGTTTTATGACTGTGACTTGTACTTGTGGTTGAAGATGCCAATACTTTTTAAGTACAGTATTGCGTAATTGAAGGTTAAAAAAATAAATAAGTAAATTTAACATTCTCGGGTAAGAAGAACATCTTTTAACGTGATTTAACAATATAATCTTTAAAATATATAAAATTCAAATTTTAAGATCTTAGTTCTGCATTGATGAATTCCTGCAGTATGAGTAACTTCAAAAGATACTAAACTAATCATCAAAAGATATTAAAGGGTTAATTCACTCAATGTGTAGGTATTGCTTGAAAACTCAATGAATGGTATGAAGAAACACGAAATCTAAATTTATTTATTGCAGATTTACATTCGATTCATTGTGATAACAGAACAAACGTTGGTCACGACAGCGTTTAGTATTGACAAACATTTATGCATAACGGTATTAATTCTACTCTAGATGCAATAAAATCCTTGCCAATCGACGGACCTTCTTCCGATAATATGTTGCCCACCTCTGCCCTGGCCACATGCTGAGGTTTATGCTAATTTTCCGACCTTTGCTTATCCGAAGGTCATAATAGCACAAAATAGTTGCAATTACAATTCAAAGATTAGACTATATTCAGACATCACTATTGTAACACATTGCTCCGTGTCTTCGTTTGCATTAGGATTAACAATAGACGAAAGGACTAAAAGTACTACGGATGATGAAGAAAAGATTCCCGCTTCATTAGGTTGAAGGCCGAAAACGGATACGATAATTACCAACTGATCTTACACTTCAGTGAACTTTGGAGAGGAAACAGAGCGATTACGAAGGTACTTTATTGTGGAGCAGTATTGGCGGTTAAGACATCAATATTCCTACTGCGTACCCTTGAAAACTTGCGAGTGTATCTGATAAATACAATGGACTGACTTCAGTTATTTGTAACTACAGTGCGTAGTAGTATTTTGTCATTAGCATTTTATCATAACGCGTTGTTAATGAGTAAATAACTTCTGCTAAAGATGAGATGGACTCGAGCTCTATAATGAACAAAAAATGACGGTGTTTTCACCGCATTTCATTCGCAACATCCAAACTATCAAACATCCAAACTTTCTATCAACAAAGTAATTTGATCTCTGTTTAGTAATTAGTTTAAACTTCGTACTCGGACTTAAATATCTCGTGCTCGGTCTTAGCTGAAACCCGAGATGAGCCCGAACTCATCTCTAAATTCACTTAAATTCTAACTCAAAATTATTGTCCTCGAATTTGCATGAGTTCCGTAATGCAGGTGCAAAGCTAATTCACATTAGCTCACATGTGCATTGGGGAATTTTGGATGGCAGGAAATAAGTTATAAATGCTATTAGATAACCAAATGTCGGGTAAAAATTAATTGAGAATACAGAGGAAAAAAGAGTAGTCAACGAATTCTATGTTTTGAAATATTTTACGAACATTCGATCAATGTGTCAAGCACACACACACATATGTACAGAAGGTGTCCCAGAAACACTGACATATGGTTTTATTCCTTAAATGGTGATTATAGACCTATAGAATAAATGACAAAGTTCCGTAAAACAAAAGCACAGAATTTTATGACATAGATTAAAATTTTCAGGAGATTACCTAAATAAATAAAATAAATTTAATTTTTATACGGCTTCCGTTTGAAAAAGTTCCCAATTAGTAAAGTGTGCCCAATACATTAATTACGTGATTTACGAAATTTCATCTTTTTATCATAAAAAAGGCTCAGAGCACAGTTTCTGAGCCGTCATCAAGTATTCATCGCGGTGTATTAGTTCAAGCATAGTTTGTGAGATGCTATGCTGTACCGATAATAGCAAAAGCGTTATGTATTTATGAAATCTTTTTTCTTTTTGTGTGTTCAACCCCTGAAACGCGATCATCAGACGTCATTTTCTCCCCTTGCAGAGCCTTTGAAAAGTGATTTAAGTCAGCATATATTTGCTTTCATATCTCTGCTATATTTTATATCTGTGATGTATATATAATATATCTCTGATTTTATATCTGAATATCTTATTATTTTGATATAGTATCTATGATCAATATTTAAGGAATAAAAGGCGAGGTCAGTATTTTTGGGACACCCTGTATATATATATATATAGTTGAACTTTATTTAAAATTACAACAAAATACAGTTGTATCACATGTTACTTAGCGCTTAAAAAAGCTGCATAAAAGAAAACATTCGTTTAATAATACTTAGAAAATTTATAATGAAAAACCCCCCAAGCCAGTCATTGTTAATATATCAAAACATTGTAAAATGCATTGTCCTCGTCAGAGGGGGAAATGCACAACTATACACCATAGGTTTCAGACTCACAGCCTGAGATTTTGCCAAGGTAATGTATTATATTCATGGCTGTATTTTGCAAAGATTAATTTAAAAGTGTTAAAACAGTTTAAAGATATTTATAAAAGTGTACTAAATTAATTAAAAATATAAACTGTAACAGGCAAATCTCAGAGGTGTGACTCTGAGGTTTGACTCAGAGGTGTGACTCTGACCATAGGTAAGGGGGAGTCACACCTCTGAGATTTGCCTGTTACAGTTTATATTTTTAATTAATATAGTACACTTTTATAAATATCTTTAAACTGTTTTAACACTTTTAAATTAATCTTTGCAAAATACAGCCATGAATATAATACATTACCTTGGCAAAATCTCAGGCTGTGAGTCTGAAACATATGGTGTATAGTTGTGCATTTCCCCCTCTGACGAGGACAATGCATTTTACAATGTTTTGATATATTAACAATGACTGGCTTGGGGGGTTTTTCATTATAAATTTTCTAAGTATTATATATATATATATATATTTAAATTCGTAAACACTAATCATATTTTCAGTATTTTTCTAAAATCATGTAAATTCGTAGTAAATTTCTATTTCCTCAATAGTGTTTTGAAATGTTAAAACAAAACAAAAAAAGTCGGTAACAGTTTAGATTGTGTTCATTCGTCAAAATGAAGAATTCTTTCCTCTATAAATATATCAGATGAGACCTAAGATACACGTGTTATGCAAAAATACGCATGTTTCGCTCTAAAAATCGAATTAATGAGGCATCGTTGTGTTTCGTTACGCGGTTTTCCTTTGTTTCTATCAATTATGAAAGTTCACAAACAAGCAAAATAAAAGCTGTTTCATACCGCATGACTAAAGTTTAAAAACACGCTTAATCTTTTGAAAATAACACTTTGCATATAGCTAGATTTCAGTATTAGGTTTAGTAACAGAATTATAATATCACCACAATAGGATAAAGCTTCCGCTGGTTATTGGACTAAACTGTAAAAATCCACAAAAGCGTAGGTTGTCACGAAATAAGCCTGATGGGACGTGCACTGCTAAGAAATCAGAATATATATATCGATATTTTTTAAACAAAAGAAATAACACCGTGGAGTATTTTGTATAGCTGAAATAAATGTATGCATACGAATTTTATGAACTGTTATTTAATTTAGAGTATCATTATTGTATTAAAGATATTTAAAAGCATTAAAGTTGAACTTTTATCAGTGGATGACGATGATAAAATGCAGTAATTGATTCATGAAATTTATTTACAATATAGATTTTCTTTTCTTATCATAAATTAGAGTCAAACAAACACGTTCGCTTTATTATTATTATTATTTACAGTTACACAAATTTTCATGAATTATTCACTATTTTCAAACACCGAAGAGCACCCTATTTTAACACCCCTCTTGTTATCGAAATTTTATGCTTAAAAAGTTTCAAAATCAAGTCTTATACAAAACTTCTGTTTAATACCAATGCAACGTAAAGAAAATGTATGGTTTCGAATATACGTTCGTTGAAACGTACAATATCATTTTTATATTTCTGTTATTTATTTAGTGAATTCATAAATATTAATAAAGACGGTTAATGCGTATGAAAGCAGAGGAATGTAAAACGAAAAACATAAGGAAAAGTCTTTATAAAGCATACATACACATAGAATATATTCATTCGATATATCTCCAGGGAAATAAAACCGCCAAGTGTTACTCAGAAATTAGCTCACAAGTATCATGATTACAAATAGCCACCATCAATTTCAAAGTGGTTATTTAAACATCCGGAACTATTGAGGCCTGCAACACGTAAAATGTGAATGCTAACTAATAAATAAATAAATAAGTAAAGGGGGAGCTTTCTGTGATGAACACATCTGGAAAAAACATTCCTCTGTGGAAGTACAATTCAATATCCACTTTAATGTAATTAGATGAAATAATTAATGAGATTGTGGTCGATACTTTAAGTCGGTGTGGTGTGTACTTTAAGTCGATATAGACAAAAGTAATAGTGAAAGAGGGGGCTTCTAAAAATTCTAGCTAAATATCTAACTCCAGGCACTTGCAAATCATAGTTTAATTTCTATGAACTTAACATAAAATAAGAAAAAAGAAACATATACTGGTTTTTACTAGTTTTGAAATTCATTCTTATCTTGTTACTTTCACTAATGTTTGTGACTCTTAAGCAGTATACTGCTAATCCATTTTTATAAAGGTCTAAATCTGTTCTTTATATGCACTTTCGTGTAAAATCAGACGCCATCAAAAACGGTTAGACTAGCAACTGAAATATCAACCTATTTACAATTAACAAGATTTATTAGCCAAACTTTCGTAAAAAAAAAAACATTTTTCTAAAAACTAAAGCAACTAATATTTACATTGGGACGACAATTTGTGTGAACTATTTTTTTCTCTTAGATATAAAGGACCAATTTTTTTTTATGGAGTTAACGAAATATTTTTTTTTCCGAAATATGATATTGTCATTTTTTCAGACTACTTGGTCATTTTATGTGAATGTTTGTCACAATATATCCATGCCATTTGTAAATAATATTGTCGCAGAACAATTGCACTCATAAATTGAAGTACCCAGCTTGGAAACCTTAAATTACAATGTAGAGAATGTAAATACTTATTATTAGTTTCCCCCCTATATTTTAACTAGTAGAATTGTTTGATACTGGTTTTTCTCTCTCTGATTTAAACAATCATAGAATACTACATTTTACTCTCACAGGAACCCAGAAGTTATAAAAAGGTGAAACATTTACTTTCTTAAAGTTATTCTGCTTTCAGCATTTAAGTATACAACCATAAATCGTTAATCATATTTTAATAAATACCCTTAGAAATTATGATATTTCAATACAAATAAATTGCGTTATTTATTTTATTCAATAAAATTTGCATAAGCTCTTATAGTTTGAATGCTGAAAGTAACTATAAAACTACCAATAAATTCACATTTTTTCCTCTAATTACCTTGTCCTTAATCATATTTCGTGCAAAACCGATTTTTGCTTATAGCACTTCTTTATTTATACCAAATGAAAAAAATGAAGTTTTATGCATTTAAATCAAATTAAATTAAAACCACAAAACACACTTTCTTGGAAATAAAAATTAGTATAGCAATAGTATAATTAGCATAAAAATGAATTTAATTTTCTAATTTTAATGTTAATTGTTTATATTCTCTCCTAAATTTTTTGGTAAATTCTACTTCAAATTTTCTGTTTTCACTGTTTTTTAAAACTAATACATGTGCACTATATCAATCAGTAACATTTAACAATTGATTTTTTTATGAATTTCATTCATATTTAAAAGAAAAAAGTACAATGAAACGTGCTGTCTATGTTGTTAAATTCTTATTTTTTAAGTTTTCCATACTTTATCATTCTGTTTAAGTACATGCATTAGCTGCTAAAATTTTTAGTTGGCAACTCTAATGGAAATTTAATTGATTTGATAGCATTTTGAATCAAGCTGTAACAGTCATTACGATAATAACTTTCAGGAAATGGCTTACAAGATGCCATATAACTTTCGTGGTCGGTTAGGATAATTATACCACATTCTTCTTGTTTAGATATTTCCCTTTGAGCGAAAATTCTTTAACTTCTTTACAAAGACATTCTCGGCAGCTTCTAATGAATTTCTCTTGAACATTGTATAAGGGAATAAAGCTGTGAATATTCTACACGTTGTTAAATTGTAAACTAATTTATAACATAATATTAAAATGTACTTTTTATCGATAAGAAAAATGAAATTAATATTTCGGAAATTCACGTCTATTTTAACAGCAGCATCAGAAGAACTTAAATGCTTCAAACACATTTTACATAATATAAGCAAAATCATAACAATCTTAATGCAAATGTAATATAATTAGATTGTTCCATTTTTCAACAGTTTCTTCAAAATCACTTACAGTAGTATTTGAATGTTATTCGCATTCAGTATCAACAGAACTGTGTGCAATAAGTGTAGCTCGTCTGCTATTTTTTGATTTCTGTTGCTCCTTTATAAAAATTATCATCATATCCATATCCATTACTATTATTATTCTTAATTCCTTTTACCAGTTTATAATTTCACTTTAGGCCCAGTAATTACAGAGTGGACAATGAACATTGGTAGATTGCTGAAACGTGAAGGTCCAGGGTTCTGGGTACCACGCGGCTTGTTTGTCTAACGGATTGGAGTTTTCAGTGATTTTCTCCAGATGTAACGTGAATTCGCGGTAGAACTCCTTAAAAAGTCCTCCATCCGAGGCCCCTCCTTTAGGCTGACAGCTCTCGTGTTGATTTGATCTGAACACAACGCATTGTGCACTAATTCAGACAATATATATTTCAACAGCTCACGCTTATCTTTATATCATATTTATATTTATATCAACGTATTTATATCAACCTTTGTGCTATTGTATGTGGTAGTTTATATGGTAGTATACAGAAAAATATTTAGGATACTTTTCGATTACAAAAGAATTAACATATTTCAAAAATAACATATTAGAGCTCGGCTGTAACTATTACACTTTAAAATTTGTGAAGATGAATTCAATCATAAATTTTTAGCATCAATGATGTAAAGAGCCGATATTTTTTTCTGTAAAATATCTTTAAATAAGGAAAAGACTGAACAACAGAAAAAGTAGCGGATAAGAACCTGAGGGATAATACATCCCCAAATTTGTTTCAGTAAGTAAGAGTTACCGTCTTCAGAGCGAGAATATCACTGGCGTCTCTTTTTCACCTTTTAAAAAGGATGCAGGAATCAGTCATATTTCGAGAAATTGTGCTATATTTTTGCGACTGACAGTGAAAATATCAAAAGGGTTTCTCCAGGTTTCCAAAAGCAAACTGCACTGCAGTCTTTATTGAGATTTGTTCCTTTGTTATGTTGCTAATTATTGAAAATAATTTTATACCAATTATCACACCCCTAGCTTTATACGTTTGTAATAAATAGGGGTTGCAATCCCTGACATCAAAGCTGCTTATCAATGAAACTATGATATATATTTGGTTGAAAACAAAACTGCCTGGTTTTTATTAATGGCATTACATTAAATATTTTTAATAACTTTCCAATCAACAATAAGCCAGAGTTTATTTAAATTACGGGTGGTTTTTGTGGCTAACTTTGGTGGTACATCGACGAATGAAATCACGCATAACCAGTAAGTATTGAAGTATAATTCATAGCTACTAAATAGATGAGCGACGGATGGAACATATTTGAAATAATAAAAAATCCTATGTAGCATAGTGTTTTCTTATTAAATTTGGCTGAAATCTGTTCATTTAGCCATTGACTTTATGTTAACGCCTATTTGAGAAAATACTAAACATCAGCCCAAGTGGGTGGTTAAATTAATAAATAGCAACCGCTCACAAAGTCGCATTTTTGGTCTTGTTTACTCTGTGCTGCACAGAATATTTATTATTTCAAATGCGTTCTACCCATAGCTCGTGTACGTAATTGCTACGCATTATAGTTGAAATGATTATACGGGAATTTTTTGGTCGTTGTATCTCTAGAAATAGTCACAAAAAATCCCCTCTAATTTTTTCACTTTTTTTTCTGCCTTATTGCTGGATAAAAACTCGTGAAAAAATATGCATTGTAATTCTAATTAGTAGCTTTCATTTCGTTTTGGTTTCAATGAAACATTTATCACAGTTTTGTAGAAAAACGATTTTGAGGTTCGGCGTTGTGAACCTCTAAACCGTTTAAAGCTGGGGTCTCTATGGGTCTCTATAATTTGCTCAAAATTATTTCCAACAGCTAGCAATATAATAAAGGCACCAATGTCATCAAAGACGCCAGTGCAGATTTCATATGAAAACTCGGCGAAAACTTTGACGACGCCTAAAAGACACTTTCCACGAAATCACACTCACGTATTCATTAAATTTATCCTGCTAACCTAACACCTTCTAGATGTAGAAAGCCTAACTGAAACTTTGACATCATCACAGTTTTATTTTTACGAAGTAAAACTATTATAAATGTGCGATGAATTTTCTCACGCATAAAATATTTTAATGATTTAAGATAGAAAAATTAGTTTTACGACAAATGACAATTTTTAACCATCACTAATTATATACGATACAGAAATAGATCATAATGACTTATTTTGTATCAAAAAGGTAGTTTAATTTTTATCTTTAACTTCATATGTTTTCTAATATTTGTAATATTCACCAGAAATTTTTAAATAGTTTCACTTTTTGAAAATAAAACTGTGATGACGTCAAAGCTTCAGTTCTTAGACTTTCTCCGTCTAGAAGGTATTGGCCAACCTCGAATTATAAGTAACACATTTTTTAAACATTTAATAGGTGAATTACGGTTAAATAAAAAAAATGTGTCATTTTTTCCCTCTTTATTGATTACTTCTTTATCCCTTACCAACTGATTTATTCCGATATTCTACATTCGAAGAAAGAAATGTTAACATGGTATTTATTTCCCGATTAATGGCCACTTATGAACCACTTTACAGTGATTATCATGAAGTACTAATTTATTGCTCTTTCAGTTGACTGCGTTCTTTTTTCTTTTCCTTTTGTCACGATATTTAATCGTTGAACTAAATAATAAGAGGGGGTTATTGTCCTATGTATAGATTTAAAAGAAAATGAATCATCATTACACAAGTCAGTCGCGTAATTAAAATGAAGTTTTATTTTTTAGCTCGATAATTATAAAGATGTATAGTATTTGTCATTTATTGCTTCTAAAATTATTATTCATAAGAATTTGCTATTCTTTCCTTAATTACAACACGGTTTTAAGCCTATGGAGATCTTTTTTCCAAATCTTAATAATACAAGAAAGTATTTCTATCTCGTGATGCAGTGAAAGCGGAATTCCCGTTGCGTAGAAGCATAAATTTAGTTTTTATTTCAATGCATAGGGGTTAAGCTTTCCCAAATGAATCTGGCTGCATTTTGACTTTAGAATATATCATCTAATACGTTTAAAATAGATCCATTCCGAATATTCAAATTTTGGCATTTTCCACATTTTCACATGGAGCTTTCCAACTACGTATTCAAATAATGAGACGATCAATAAAAGCAAGTTCACTTATTGCTTCATATATAGTTATATTGCTTCATATACAGTTATTTGTTACTATAAAACAAATTTTTATGTTTTGTAGTTTAAATCATTATACTGGAGTCATTTCTGCTTCGAGTCGATTTAGAAAAGTTGTAGATATAATTTTCTTTCTTTGCTCCGATACAGTCATGGTGAGCCCACAGAGAACAGCTGGATCTTTGAATCCAAAATTATCGTCGTTGATCATTAGAGAATTTGTCGTGACAAAAGATGCATTCAGCGTCTTTGTTTTCCGGGTCTTTAATGGATGACATGAAACCCATTACAATATTACCCAGTATTCCATAATACCCGACACGCCATCTCGGAAAACGAACCTTTAAAACTAATTGGCAAAACACTGTCATCTAAAAAATAACCACAGTTCAACAAACTACCATTCTCTTAGTGTACATTATGCGTAACATCAATGTTCATGTCACGTGTTTACTAGTAAGTTAAAATGTTTGAAAACTTATCTACAAAAACTCTTGAAAATCACAAAACATTGTTCTGTAGCGAGTGGTACGGCAACAGAGAGCGGTCAACTCTTACTGCATTGTAAGAAGGGAATCTTTCTTGAGTTGTTCATGGTATTCCCTTGTGGCAATAGCAACTAACAGAGCCAAAAACTCGGTATTCCATATTTCCCGACTATTCCATAATGACCTCCTCTCCTCTACATATAAATATAGTGTAAAATCCCCAATCTTACGACATCTGGAATCCAGTCATAAGCCAATTAGCAACATCTTATCTTCAGAAAGTAATTAAATTATCCAATAACAGAATGAAAAATCAAATACAAATCAAACAAATGATAGATGTACCCTCTCAAAAAAGTTTTCAAATAAAGGAAAATTTCCTATTTTATCTTTGAGAATAGTTAATTAGTTTTTGGAAAGCCATTGCTCGACAGAAATGTGAAAGCATAATTGCACATAACCTAATTAATATTTTATGATAAATAACTTTTAATATACGAAATCAATGTCGGAAGTTTAACTTTTGCTCTACTACTTTTTTTGAGAGGGTTTACACCTGCCGATCACTACCGACAAATCCGCGTGACAAAACACATTGATATACGTATGTATTTAGAACTTTCGTGCAGAACTTTATAAGCGAGATAAAATATTAGTAAAAGAGAATAAAAAATTTCTTACAGATAGAAACTCAGAGACTCTCAGATTCGGAATTATAATTTTGTAATTATTTGTCACTTACAGTTTAATCTTTTACATTTCCTTATTTAATTAACAAATGAATATAATTTTGAATGAAACGTTTTTATGTACTTATGTGTTTTATTATATTTATATATTTTTATATTTTATTGTCGGATATAAAAAGAATTTGTTTTTAATCGTCTATTTAGTTTTTTGAATTCATTTCGTTTCCCCATAATACGATTAATAAAAAATTACACAGTTAATGAATGGTAAAAACTGATCGACGTTTATAAAAATCTAAAAGTAATTAACCTTTGCTAACAAAAGCAATCAGAGCGTACTATAAAATTATAAACTACTACTATAACATTAAAAAGATTTTCATTAGACTCTTACACTTACACAAAAAGAAACTGCATTTCACCCAATCGTGCAAATAATCATAAACATCATGATTACAGTTTTAGGATTACGTCTTGGCATTTATTATGTTCCTAATGCTAAGTAGCTAATTCATTAAAGAAATTGAGAAATTAAGCAAATAATTAAATTTGTATGTTAGTGAGAAAGCTGTGTTGAGACGACATAACAGCATTAATATGCAAAAAGAGTGATGCCTTACGCACAAAACATAAACGCAGTTTGAAAGTAAAAGAGGTCACAGTGAAACACAGAAGAAAAAAAATATTCTGTATTAATCATCTTTATTTTTCCCTTTTCAATTATCAGCTGCTGAAAGCTCTTAATTATTGGCGGCTCAAAAGTGAAAACAAGACACTTCATAGATTAAAGCAATAATTCGGGAAAATTACTTCATGTCTTTATGAAACCGTGTGAAAACTCTACGAAAACTGTTTAAATTCTGTGCTGTTTGGCAACGCTCTCTCATTCCATTTTATCTTCATGTTGGGTTCGTCACAGGAAACTGATCTACTTGATCTTACCAATTATATGAATTTCTTTGATTACTTATTTATGACTTTCTGGAAGTTCAAAATTTATCGATTTATTTTAAATTTTGGACGTAAGCTTCGGGCTTCCGCAAGTAATTTTGATTTCTGTAAACTTGTTGGAACCTTCTAATTTTCCTGACTCACATATATTTCCGCTTTACACAGTCAGACTGTATGCTCTACGTCTGTGTATTTTCAAGATCTTCCCACTATGCCAATACAATCCTCACCAGTTGCAATGTATATTTATTTATTTCAATACATCATTATAACTTTGTATGTAAAAAACATGAGTTTTCAGAAACCTGCTGACCCATTTCATTGTTTACCAAGCTAAAGAACTTGCTTGATGCCTGCGGTAACGCAATTAAAATTTTAATAGATATGTACTACATGGAAGTTCGCAGGCAAGTATATGAAGTAGGACGTTGTTAGAATCAATTGTTACTTCTTTAAGTGTTAGAAGTTATTCTTTTGATCAGTTGTGGAAGATAAGAACTTTCATTTATTACATTATGTTGCGTAATATAGTATCCTGTCAGCAAGAATAATTTTTTATCCAAGCAATGTAGCTCAAAATATTTGACAAACATAGAAGAATCAAACATAGAGGAATACAAAAGATCCTAAAATTAGAAGCATCTCAAAACTTAGGAAAGAAAGTGGGATTATTTGACTTCAATTTGGATTATTTCCATTTATAATTTTATAGTTATAACTGGTAGTATTAGCCTTAACTACCTCTTGTATTTGATACAGTATGCACGAGGACTTTAGTTTGTACATAATCAAAGGCATCTATACGACTCTTTTCATTTGCATACGCAAGAGAAAATCATGAAGAACGCCCCTGGTCAATTCCGTGACTATGCACATAGCTGGCAACTATTCCCTTATATAATTAACTACATTTTTTTAAACAGGAATTTTTGGCTTAGAATATAGTAACTTTTTTCAGCTAGAAAAGTGAGGTGGTTTCTATATAGAAAAAATATTTTTAAAAATTACTTTTTATAAAAACAAAAAAAAGTAAATTAAAATCTAAAACATTTTCACATTTTAAATATACGCACTAAAGTGCTATATATTAAAAGCGTATCATAATCCATGCTTCGTCCCTATTTTCTTCCTTATTCTATTAAGTTAGAAAAGTGAATCATTATTCATGAGTGTGCCGTATTTTTCTTCCTTGGTCCATAAAACTCTTCTTTGGAATCGAAATCTTTATTGAAATCGCTTACTAAAACTATTTTACAACTGTTTGGGGTGTGCATCATGATCCATGAGTGTGTCGTGTTTGTCTTTCTTGTTCCACAAAACACTTCTTCAGAACTGAAATTTATATTAAAATCACCTACCAAAACTGTTTAACAGTCTTCTTCAGGGATATTCTAATTATACTTCACCTTTACAAATACTGTTTAGAAAGTGTATCATAATCCATGAGCGTGCAGTAGTTTTCTTCCCTGTTCCATAAAACACTTCTTTGGAATTGAAACCTATATTAAAAGGGCCTACTAAAACTATTTTACAATCTTGTCCAGGCATATTCTAACTATTCTCCTTGGTAATAAACTGTCGCGTTTGCCAGTTTCTAGCCAAATTTGGAAGATATCGGCAAGCTTGGTTTAATTTTGGGGACTTATTTTTTGGGAGCCAAACTTGTCGATAAATCATCAAAAATTGCAAACTTTGGCGACTTTCAACACTTTATTCTCCCTTCACTACTCTATGCACCGTTTTGTCACATTTGAAAAGTACCTCGTCGTGACAAATCGTGTAGACAAGTTATGTCGACGCTAAAAAAAAAAAAAAAAAAAAAAAACCTGACTGATTATAACAGCACTCAAGTGCTAAAAAGTGGTTAATTATATTCCTGAATACTTGGCAGTTATGCTATGCATGATGACAGATATCATGATTTTCTGTTGCCTACTTACTGCTCCATTCTCTTGAAGACCGAGTAATTATAATCAATTTTTATTATCTTTAGATAAGTTGTTTATTCAATCATTAAAATAATTTATTCGATTTTTAGTAGTGTTGAAGTAAATGTAAATTATTCAACTTCAAGTCACGCTGATAATATAATCAACTACTTTTTTAAACATGAATTTTTGGCTTAGAATATAGAAAAAATTTTCCGCTTGGCAGGTGAGGTGGTTATTATATACAAAAAATAATTGAAAAATTAGTTTTTACAAAAAAAAAAATTAAAATCTGAAACACTTTCATATTTTAAATACGCACTAAAGTGCTATATATTAAAAGCGTATCATATTGTCTCTCTTGAAGACCTAGTACTTGTAATTAATTTTTATCTCTATAAATTGTTCATTCATTCATTAAAAAATTTATTCATTTTTTGGTAGTGCTAAAGTAATTGTAAATTATTCAAGTCGCGTTGAAGAAAGACAATTTTTCATAAAAGTAGTTCTGATAAAACAATTGTTAAATAAACCGTTTTCTTTTTGCAAAATATATTTTATTGGTAATACAAAAATATATTCAAATGTTGCTTGTTGAATTTATTACCATTTCAATAATTAAATAGTAACGCTGAACTATTTAATTTTAAAAGATTCATTTTGTTTAACCATTTGAAAACTTGGACTAGTTCGAAAGTTAAAGCTCTCTAATTCAGATTCTTATGGGGCTTTTAATTTTAAGGTAGAGCTAAACGATAAATTATTGATGATAAAACATAAAAATTATCTTTCGTACAAATAAATGCAGGACATGCATTTGTTTTTTAAGGTATTGCTAGAAATGTTGCTCATACCCTGCAAGCATGAAATTTTTAACTAAAAATACATGAAGCTCACAAGACTAGAACCATGGAAGTCCACACAACTTCGTACTGATAAAAATGCAGGGGATATGTTGTTGTGTTACGGCGAAGCTGCAGTAGGCTATCTGCCTTGGGGGTGACTTTGGCGAAGGACTTTTTAAGAGGTTCTAAAGCGTATTCAAGTTACATCTGGAATTGGGCTTTAGTGGTTGGTTTAATTAACTTTTACAAAAAACAGTGTTTATACATTCATGCGGGGTAAATCATATGTAAATCCAGTTTGAGCAAGCAAATTCTCCCATTTTAAGATGTTAGATGCACCGAAAAGTAATGTCGTTAATATTTTACATTCAATTCAAACAAATAAAGTTTTAATAAGCTTTTAATAACAAAGCAGTTGTGCCTGAACAATGGATTCATCTTTGTTTCAATTTTAAGCAAGAATTTCGCAGATAACTGTTTGTTTCTTCCTTTCAAGAAAGGAATACGAAATAAGAGGAGAGTAACAGACCACCCTCCTTGGAAATGACTAATTCCAAAATGTCGTGAAATTTACTATTAATATGCCCAGTCAATTTTAGGTATTCGTGTTTACTACATTTTACAAGAACTTTATAGATATCTCTTTTTTTTTTTTTTTTTTTTTTTTTAGATAGAGAGGGATATGTTTTGGCTCTCATAGGTTATGAGTTATAGAAAGTCTTGTTTATCGAGCACCTATGTCACAAACCTCAAAAACCAAATTTCGTATTCTTAGCTTCACTAATTTCGGCTAGGGAAAATATTGACGTACGAAAAAAACGACATTACCGTCCGGTCTTCTTAATGTTTTTATGGAACACTGCCTAGCTAGTGTCAAAAATAAGAAATCTATCATTCATGGATAATGAATTACTTTCACCGTAACAGAGAGTTATTTGGAATGTGTTTCGCCCTATTTTTTTCCTCAAAGAGTTCATTATTTTTAAATCTGTTACAGGCCAGGGTGCGTCTGTAGTGAAGCGACAGGTAGCTGCTGACACCCAAAACGATGCTGAACTGTGTAAAGGTCGTTCCCCTAGTGAATACTTTCGTTTGACTGCAGATGAAGATTGCAGAGATGTTGTGAGATGCTCTGTACAAGGCCTGCTTGCTCTACGTTGTCCATCTGGTCTGGCTTTTGATATTGAAAGTCAGACATGTAACTGGAAAGCTAACGTCAAGAACTGTCAGCAACTAGAAAGTAAGTAGGATTTATTAAGGATTTAATTCAATATTTGTTTGTTTGACCCGATTTTTTTTCCTTGGAATTTGTTAGTTGCCAAGAAACTTTGATTATTCTGGTATCACCTCTGCGTTATTTAAATAATGGCATAACTACAAAACTTTATTACTTACAGAACTTCTCAAATACGCAATCGCTGGATTTTTATCGATTCCGGGATTATAGAAATCCTGTAATATGAATGATAAAAAATCGTAACAATCAGGTAAAGTTTCCAAAAAATGGACTTACCTTTCGTGAATAGAAATATATATATACATGAAAAATGAAACATTTTATCAAAGAATTACTATACACAACTGAAAGATGCTATGCTTTTAGCATATCTAATAAAGTCTTTCGTTTAAATTTCGGTTTGTGCTGCATAACTGGATTATTTTAAGGCCGAAAATCGTCTGAATCATAGAAATTTGTTGATTTTGAAAATCCGGATTTGAGAAGGTCTACTTATTCCATAAATTTAAGCTCTGTCCGTTATCAGCTTTATTATTAACCTGTTAAAGATGCTTGATGCAAAGCAACGTTAATGATATTGTTTTGTTCTGCTTATTATAGCACATAGCTTCGCAAATACTTCGTTTAAAGATTCGTTCCAAAGCAGTTAGTGAGACATAAAAAAAGAGCCGTATTTGAAACTTTCGTATTTACACTTTTTTTAACTGTAAGTGAATGTTCATTTAGTATTTGATCGTATTCAAGTCAAAAGTTTAGACAATTTTATTTTGGGACACAGAGAGTAAAAGAAAACTTTAGCACAAAGGCAGCTCCAGCACACACGTTATCCTGAGACGAGTAAAAGGTTCTTTTGGAAATTGTTCGTTATTTCGTAGGGATATCAATAATCAGGAAAATCTTTCTATTCATTAAATATATTCAAGTTAATGAAGAACCTCCAAGAATGTCTAAACGCGACTTGAATATGTCCACTCTGTACAGTTTCTTTGCCTTTATGCAGTACGGGGATGTAGTAGTCTTCTACAAACCTCAACTGTACCTTCTGACTTTGAAGCAAAATAAGTTAAAATTTCACACAATTTGAATAAAAGGTTATTCATCTCGAGAAGCTTTATATGTAATAAGACAAACGGCGGATTTAATATATAGGGACTCCCCAAAACACAGACCTAGGCGCTTATTCTTTAAATATTGATCATACTGGACATGTAAAATAATTTACAAAGTTACGTAAAACAGTTGCAGAATTTTATGGTAATCGATTAAAATTTTCAGGAAATTAAATTTAAATGAATACAAAATTTAAATTTTTATACAGCCCCCTTACAAAAAATACTAGTCAGTAAAATGTGGCCCGTGCACTAATTAGTTGATATTCAGAATTTGGGCATTTTATCCTAAAAAGTGTGGAAGATATGAAAATAAATATATTCTGACCTGAACCATTTTTAAATGGCTGTCGAAGGCAAAAAATCAAGAAATATGATCGCGCTTCAGGGATCATACACAAATTGCCAAAGAAAACTCTGATTGAATAAATACATAATACGTTTCATGTTATTGGTGTTGTTTTAAGTTTAGTGTTATAGCAAGCCTACACGAGAAGCACCTGCCTACGGGCGAGTGCCTTGGTCGGAAAACCTTTGCAAGGGGTTCTAACGCTTATTCACGTCACGTTACATCTGGAGAAAGCCGACTAAAACTCCAGACCGTTAAATCGACAACCTCGCGGTAGGCCCGATCACGGAACCTCCACACTTCAACCATATACCTTGTTCGGTCTCTTATCCACGAGTCGTGCTTTAAGAGAGTTAGGTGAAAAAGTGTTTCTCCAAAGTTGAAATCATTTATATGCTTCGATAAGCCACATGGTATTACGTCTGTCTGAGGTAAAAAACCACGCCTAACCACGCATCTTTAGCTATCAATGGGTAACATATTTACATTCTAATGACAGATATCTCCCGCATGAAGCCTATACTTGGGCGGGGAGTGAGAAAAACTACTTAGAATAATTAGAAACTAATGCCGGAAACACTGGGAGATACTTTTATTAAACAATTGAATAGGCTGATGAATCTCGAAAAGAAGGGGGCAGATTAGCCCAATTATGCTGATAAAAAATCCCACATAAATTACAATATACATGACATTAAATATGTACTCTACTTTTAAAATTAAAGAGGAACATCATGTAACCCAATTATTTTAAACAAGAAAACGCTTCGAGAAATTTTCTGTTTTCACTTTTCATTTAGCCAGGCATTTTGAACTCGCGATCTCCGGGTCAGTATCGTTTTTGACCCATATTTTTTAAGGCTAAGGAATTCATCTAAGGCACATCTGAATCAAGATGAGTAAAACCGGATGGTTGGCCACTGACACGCTGAGACACTGCCCCATATTTTCCCCCATAGGCCTCTGGGGTCATAAGTGATTCTGAGAGTAACTCCATGACCGTACTAAATTACTAAACTCTATTATACAATAATGAATACTGAATAATACTATATAATAAAAAGAATCTGGACATGAGACTTTAGGCATTTTCCCGAATTTCTAGAAATACTATTGGCAAATTTATAACCATTGAAATTAAAAGTAATGGACGTATTTAATTTCACACTTGTCACTGAAATTTCAGCTACTAGTAGAACTTGGGAACAGACAAGAAATTGAACAGATAAAACGGCTACTTTAGCATGCTCTTGTATCATAAAAAGCTGGAAAGTAATCCATAACTTTTACGAATCATTTTGCTTATTATGAATAATGTTTGTAGGATTTCTGTTTTAGAAACAAAGCGTATATTCATGCAAAGATATGATCGTTTCTTTAAAATTTTCGAAATATGTTCACATTTATTTACTTGATTTAACGTAAATTGTTGAAACTTATTCCAATTTCAGCGAAACTTATTGAAAATACGTGAACGCGTAAAACAGATGTCGTACCGAAAACCTTTTATATTATAAACAAAACACTTGATGAAATGTTTTTTGTTGCTTAAGGAAACGGTTACATTTTTGTGAATGTATGTCTTGCTTTTACAAAAATGCTCAGTGCAAGACTTAAAACTCAGTTTTAAGTTTTGCAACTTTCAGAAGTTTTTATTTAAAAGGGGAGCCAATGATCATTATAATGGTTAGTACAAATTTTGCGCTGTGCATATGAGAGAAATATTAAAAATCTTACCTGAAATGTATCCGTATAAGGACACCACTAAATCATGGAATTTAGTTTACTCAAATAATAACTATATTTTTTCCAGACATGTCTTTATTTATATTTGTATATTATATTCATTGCACACACACAGTTATAATCAACACATCCTAAATATGTCATTCAATAATAATTAATACTTTACGATCAATTATTTCAGAGAATTATACTAAAATATCGGGTACCCTTCAATTTTGAATATTAACAAATTTGTTTCAAAAGTATTTTTACTTATGAAAATATTTAGCTAGAAAATTCTTCAAATGATTAAATCTCTTTCGTACTAATCATTTAAACATTAATTATACCAACATAATCCACTTAAAATATTATTTCAAAAATACTTAAATACTTTTTATATACATAATATGGTAAAATTAAATTTATCACACCATGTTGGGGCAGATGTAGTAATACCTCTCGAGTTCACAATTTCTCCTGCATCAGTTTTACAAATTTTCGAAGTTCATAATTCTAAAGTTTCACTAATTTCGCGATATATTGTCACTCAGTCCACAATATTACGGTGTCTCACAAAGTCTGTGAGATTTCATATAGTATCGCTAAGTCCACGATATTGCGATAATCTAGCGTTCTTCTCATAGTTCATAGTCCACGATATTGCGATGGCCTAGCGTTCTTCTGATAGTTCATTTCTCTAATTTTGATTTCGTATACAGTTAGTGCACCACAAAAAATTCTTCATCAGCTGGAACAGTTCGATCTTATAAGAAATGATTTTTTTTGGAATCAACGAAATTCTTATAACTTAGACGAAAGAATTTTCAAAATCTTCATCAGCAGGAATAGGCGATATTTCCCAAACGCAGGAAGAGAATTATCAGCGGAACAGTTGATCTCAGACGAAATGATTACTAAATTCTTGTACGTCAAACGAAAGGGTTTCCAAAATTAACGAACATCTTGTAAGTATTTCCCAACCACAGGAAGAGGCGTATCAGCGGAACAGTTGATGCCGAGTTCAGAGCATCGGTCGATCTCTAGGAATTTTCTAATAATAAAATTTTCATTTTCTTCAAACAGCGACGAAAAAAAAACATCCAGCCGAAGGCATCGGTCGATTTCAGGAGAAAGAGACTGGGTCTCAAACCCTTCAATCTTCCGAGAGGCCTTGCTTGCGTTTTTGAAATTTCAAATACAACTAACAAAACCGTTACCGAAGTTCTGTAGCTTGACTTACGCCAATTTGGCTAATTCTTATGTTTTTGGCTCAATGTCACAGTATCCACTGCATATTTTTAATTGTAGCCAGTGGAGATAAAAATCACATGGGGCTTCCCTTTTCCTTGTAAACCTGAAAGTTTATGAGTTCTTTGACTGTGCCTGGCGAAAAGATTATCCTTGCGAAACCGTTGCTGTTTACTGAAATATGATATCGCCAGTGTGGTCTTGAGATTCTTTCTCTGAAAATTCGATGTCTGTGCAGTAACCGTGTGAATGAACTCTGGGAACTTGGGGGCAAAAAAACTGTATTTTATACTTGAAGTAATCTTAAAAGCTTCGCATATACTTGTGAGGTATTATACTTTACCTTTTCCAGAGCATGATTGAAAAATGTTATGCCTTCGCATAACGTATAGTAAACATGCTCTTTATATGACCAGGAGTGATTCACCGAATAATATTTTAATTTATTTTTCAGAAACTCTAAAAATACATAAAATCTAAAGTGTCCAGGTATTCTTTATAGGACTGTTTATACTATCTCTTCAGAAAGACTGCACAAACTGTATGTTTGTAGCAATGTGCATTGCTTCAAACTTAGGTTGCGTTTGCAACTTCTCCATCGATTTCCCATCCCCATACTGCTTTATGAAAGTATACACCACACCTCTAAAATCGAGTTACAGCTAGATTAAAACCAAAAGTTGCCTACCATTATATTTTATACGGATGCGTTTAGTAAGAATTATTTACTTTATTATTTTTTGGGAATAATTATTTTATTAACTAATTGACTCAGCTTCTATAGACTAGTCTAATGATCCTTTGTCTTTTCCAGAACCCAGATTAGCTACTCCATTGCTTGCAACGGACGAGCCCATTTGTGAAAAAGGAAAATTAGCTTGTGGAAATGGAGAGTGCATTCAGAAGGAATTGTTTTGCAACGGAGCTCCTGATTGTCCTGACGGTTCAGATGAAAATGCTTGCAGTAAGTAATACATCGCTGACACTTTCTCTGTAATATATATGGTGCTCAAAATTCCTACATGAATCGTGTCTTATTTCATAACTGCATCCCTTCTTCTTTTAAACAGCCGTTGACAAGGACCCAAACAGAGCCCCACCTTGCGACCAAAACCAGTGCGTACTTCCCGACTGTTTCTGCTCTCCTGATGGAACGCAAATCCCTGGAAAATTAGAGCCAAATTCTGTGCCCCAAATGATCACAATCACTTTTGACGATGCTGTCAACAACAACAACATTGATATCTACGAACGTATTTTCCGTGAAGGTCGCAACAATCCCAATGGATGCCAAATCAAAGGAACCTTCTTCGTGTCTCACAAATATACAAATTACTCGGCTGTTCAAGAACTTCATAGAAAAGGCCATGAAATCGCTGCCCACTCCATCACGTAAGTTTGATGCTAATATCTCATATTTAATGGCGCCCTTCGAACGACAGCTCCTTTAAGAAACTTACTGTCAACCAGACTCGATACGATTAAAATCTACTGTAATCGATGAGTAAAATGGTATATTACGGAATTGTATACTACAGAATGGTATATTACAGAAATTTTACAGAAATAGTTTTAGAAATTCGAATTATTCGTGATTTTTTTATATTTCATTTCATTAACATTACTTACGTTTTACAAATTCGAATTAAACAATCATAATCCTTTTAGAAAATGGTTGAAGTCGTAATCCGTACTTGTTTTTGTAATTGGTCACAGACAGTGGTGTAGTCGATGGTAGGCGCGGGGGGACGGCGTCCCCACTTTTATTTTCGAAGGAGACGGTCAAATTTCTCTTTTTAATGTATTAAAATTTTCATTTTCTAATTCTACTTTAGAAAAGCAACCAAAAGGAGCTTTTTGGACCACTCAAGTAAACTTTAAAACTTTCTTACAATTCCTTTGTAAGTGCTAAATAATGTGAGCCTATTCTTAAAAATAAAATACACATGTTGTTAAGCGAACTCTTGGTCTAAGATTGAGTTCCCAGATGGCTGAAAGCGAGGATAAAACGCGATTACAAGGAGCTCAGTACCAATTAAAAATACTTGCATATTTCAGTAATTTTCACATTAGTATTGTTGACTGTGGTAGATGAAAAAATTACGTTTTTTTTAAGGCATTGTTAATCACAATTACATTCCTTTTACAGTCAATTCTTAATTAATTATAGATTGCTGTGTAATCCAGTTGAAGTCGCTTGACCCTTGTTAAACCTCTAATGCCCAGTATAAGAAATTCCCAAGCAAAAAAAAATTTTTTTTCGTTGAAATGGTGTTATTTTAAATCAAATAATGTAACTATAATACAAAATTCAGTACAAAGTCATTTTTTATACGTTTTTCCAATAGTAGCATATATGCTACCATGGACAGATTAAGGTACAAATGAAGGTATTTTCGCAATTTTCAAAAAAAGTTATTTTTAATTAATTTTTTTTTACATTTTTAGATGTGAAAAACTTTAAAACAAATTCTTTCATTTTAAAAACAAAGATATATTGCATTTGTCACATTTTACAAATGGACATCCGTGATATCATCTATGGACTGTTTACACTCATCTGGAATGGATAGCACATCTAAGCACGGTTAACAATGCTTAAACAAAATATTCTTATGGTTTTTCCGAATTTTATTTTTCGTTGGAGATCATGTATAGATAGGCTTCTCCAGTAATATGTAGAAATCCTAGAAATGTTTCAAATCCCTTTCGATATAACTTTCGCAGTATGTTCATAACATATCCCATCTTTACAATATCCTCTGATGTGAGATATCAGGACCGCCCCCATTTTAATAAAGATTACCAAAGCGTGATCTTTTTCACTTTCCTTCAGCATAATAGAAATTTCCGTTTTCTTGGACATTGTATACATTTGTTTGTTCTATTAATAGCGGAATTATATCTTAAAATACGCATTTGAAATTCAAGAGCAGGTGGTAGAAGCTCTTGGAAATCAGGAAAATTATCTTTTTTGGGTGAAAAAAATAGTTGGTCTCCTTTTTTCCATCATATAATATTTCAAAATTTCTAGTTTTGTCTTTTCATCAATATTTAGCACAACTCTGCTATTCTGAAGAAAATTTTCATCACCATCTTCATTCGCGCTTTGTTCAAGGAAAATATCATGGCTGATTATGAGATAAAAACTCGTCTTCCAAATAGTCATCAGATATGTCGGATAAATTGATTTTCATGACACTCATAAAAGCTCTAGCATCTTCCACGTTTCCGAATACATTCTTCTCGTTTTCCCGTGGAAATGCTGTCCTGAAGTAGATGTCTGAAAAGAAATTAAGAATTTATACAAACTCATAAAACTTTTTGAAAATCTTTTTATTTTCACTTAATAAATAAAAGATAAAAATTAAAATTTATTGAAATAATTTTTGTGAAACAATAACTTTTAAGATTTTTACAAATTTAATCTAACTGTAATTTTTTAGGTTCTATTTCTTTGTTACAGGGGAAAAAATATTTTTGATAATTAAGGAAATGCAATTACTAAATTAAATTTAACAACCTTTAAATCCATAAATAATATTAAAAGCACATTAATAGCAGCATTATAAAATTTAGAGGACAAAAAAGCTTGTTTTCATTGTTGGCTCCACCCATGTTGTTTCTAAGATATTTTTCATTTATTAATGCTATTTTCTTTGGACCTAAATTGCTACTATTATCCATTAAAGAAACAATTGATGTTTTATGACTTCATAATTACATTTTGAAATGTTTTTCTTGTAAAAATGTAGTATTTAAAGTAAGACAGCATATATGCTACTTTGGGCATTAGAGGGTTAAAATGCCGTACTTACACGCTGGAAAGAAAATTGTTACAACTCACTTCTAAGGAATGAAATGACAACTAAAGAATCCAACTTTAGAAGCGTGAATGTACAGTTGCCGGCATAAACATATAAGCACTTTGGTAAAAGTCCTTTCTTATATATAAATTATTCACTTACTTTGATAATTTATATCAAAACGTCCGTAAAAGTCATTCGACGGTATTTTTATCAATTTAATTTTAAAGTAGGCCGATAAATCACGTATAAAATAAAGCAAGTTTTCGAAATGCTTATATACTCATGCAGGCGATTGTATATAAAGCGTTATGGAAAATAGCCTTCTTTTAACCAAATTATTTTTTGGAATGAAAATAGGCAATGTATAATAAGAAGTAAATTCTGATCTTCTTAATCTGTAGACTATTGAATACTTAAGTCATTATAAGTTGAATGCTTCGGATCCTCTTTCACTCCTTATGAGTGAATATTGACGCTTTTATTATCTAGAGTGTAATTGCTACCAGTTCATTGCCGTAGCAAATGATTTCTTCTGCCAACAAATATGATAATCCGTCATCTGTACTGTTTCATCAATACCATTAGAACAAATCAATCGAAAATAATTCCAGATTTTCAAACAAATAATTCAACAGTTTTATCAACTGCTTAAACTAGTTGATCGCTGAAATTACATTAGTTGTCATTTGAGCTCGCTATAGTACATCGAGTGCTTCCTCAGAATTTTGGTGCATTTTATACCGTAGAGTACCGCCATTATGAGTAAGGTTTCTGTCAAGTCATACTCCATTTTACTGGTGCATAAAAATTTAGTAAACAGTTCCAGCTTCCTCGTTAATTTGTCAACTTAGCCAACGCTACTAACTTTGTGAACAAAAGATGGGAGTTTAACAACGTTTGTCTGAGATGTAGCGAAAATGCGTTTAACGTGGATTACTTTTCACATAAACTAATTATCCCAATTCTAAATAGTTTTCGAATATAAGAAAAATTTCCTGTATTTATATCAATAAAATGAAACTTTTTTCTAACGTTTATTGTAATTAATAAATTTTGCAATTTCTATTCGTTTCAAACATAAAGATGCAAAATCGGCTTTTGGGAAGTTTTTCTGTCTTCCAATGACGCTCCTTTTCCTGTTCACATAACACTCAAAAACGGAGGTTTTTTTTTTTGTATGTTTGTGTGTTCATCAAGAAAAAATGGATTGATCGATTGCTACTCAACTTAAAAATAAGCTTTGAATAGATTTCGAAATTTTAGAAAACTTGGGTCAACTTAGACAGCGTCAAATGATTACCAATGCTGCAATTTTCGGCTATATATTGAAGGATTGAGAAAAACAACATTTCAATAATAGTATTTAGTGGAATTAGAACAAAAAAAAAATTGATCTAATGAAATATTTTGGTGAATACGCAGTAGAACACCTTTAAAAGTCTTCCATCCAAGGCACCTCTGAGGCAAATACCTCTTGTGTTAGGTTTCCCTTAACACAATGCACACACAATGTTGTTCGTATGTGAGAGTTTATCGAGATATATATGGCTACTATGTGATAGGCCTTCATCTCTGTTGTTCCTTAGATGCAAATGCATTTTTATTTGAGACAGCAGGGGCGTAGCCAAGGGGGGGGGGTTAGGGGGTCATATCCCCCCATGAGGAATTTTTTGCCATACAAAATGTATATTCTTCACTACATTATCACACACACGTATACATATATATGAGTTGTAGTAGTCGTAAGAACCTCCATGAAAAATTTCTGGCTACGCCCCTGTGAGACAGTCATTAAAACTTACAGAGTAACACAACAGAAGAGGTGTCACTTATAACATTATAACTTACTTTTTCCTTCCAATTAAATCTAATTTAAGATTTCTGGCAATTCTGTATTCAGGAACTTTTTCCCCCCCGAATATTTCATAATAATTTTTTTTCACACCTGCGTTGAGGATCGACATTCTCGCAGACTCGTAGGTTCGAATAAAATCTGAATTTTTTTTTAATCTGTTACTATACACTATGACAAACAATAAGCTTACAGAAAGAACCAAACTTGATAAATTCTTAAACGTATAATCTCACTGGCAAAATCGATGAAGCGTAACGCACCCACCAAAAAAATTTTTTTTCGAGTCTCATAATTTTTATTGCTTGCTTCTCAACTACTCTACTTTTGTGCTGATGGGTTCAAGATATTTCTCCAGCGACTATAATTATTAACTTTCGTTTTTAAAAAAATTCAAAATCATAGAAGCCCGTGTTTTTAATTAGAACCCATGCTCTAAAAATTCACCTAGACCTCACCATGGCCGATTGGATAAGACACTGAACAGGATAGACAATTAAACTTCATTGCTTCGAGTTATATCACACCTTGATAAATAAACAAGGCTTGCCTTGAATACTTTGTTAGTAGAATTAAATGCAATATGCCATTTATTTTACAATAAATTAATTTTTTGTTATCTTTTCAGACACAGAAACGATGAAAAATACTGGAGCGAAGCAAATGTTGAGGCCTGGGCTAAAGAGATGGCTGGTGTCCGGCTGATTATTGAGCGATTCTCAAACATCACCGACAATTCCGTTGTGGGCATTCGAGCACCCTACTTAAGAGTCGGTGGAAACAACCAGTTCTTCATGATGGAAGAACAAGCCTTCTTGTATGATTCAACAATCACTGCTCCTCTCAGCAATCCACCACTTTGGCCATACACTTTATATTTCCGCATGCCTCACAAATGTCACGGAAATGGACAAAACTGCCCAACCCGATCCCACGCTGTTTGGGAGATGGTCATGAATGAATTGGACAGAAGAGATGACCCTACGTTCGATGAAGAACTGGCAGGTTGTGCCATGGTCGACAGTTGCAGTAATCTCCTAACCGGTGAGCAGTTTTACAATTTCCTCAACCACAACTTGGAGAGGCATTACCGAACCAACAGGGCTCCGCTCGGCTTGTTCTTCCACGCTGGTTGGTTGAAATTGAATCAGGAATTCAACGATGCTCTAATCCAATGGGTTGACGAGATGCTGGATAAGAACGACATCTACTTCGTCACCATGACCCAAGTTCTCCAGTGGATGCAGTCACCTACTGAACTGAGTTCCATCAGAGATTTCGCTCCCTGGAAGGAAAAGTGCGAAGTTAAAGGCCAGCCTCTTTGTTCACTGCCCAATGCTTGCCCTCTTACGACACGGGAGTTGCCTGGAGAAACTATCCGTTTGCACACATGCATCGAATGTCCTCAGAACTATCCCTGGTTAGAAGATCCAACAGGGGACTATTTCGCATTTAAAAAATAATCATTTTTTAAGCATTAGATTATTTTTATCAGATATTTTTCATACTTGTACAGAAAATAAAATGACAACAAGTCCCCTCAGTTTGATTCCGTTTCCTTGTTCATGAGTTCACACCAGGAAATGATAAAAGGGGCATATTCATTGTATGATCTCATGAAAATGTTTATTTTGAAAGAAAATAAGAATAAAGAGTTTTCCCACTTTAAGTGGTTAAATCAACAGCATTGTATTTTATTTTATTTTACTTCATCAAAAATAATATCCATCGTGAAAGAAAGAAGAGAATGCAATTTCATACACAGTCATTGTTAAAAGTATTAAAAAATATGATACAGCATTTGATTTTCGGTTAGAAGCAAATTATAAGAATTATAACTATGTCAAAAAGTATTAAAAATATAAGGACAGTTAAAAATAATGTAATTAGTATACAGTTTATTCAATTTTTATAAATCATTTCTATCATTTTAAATTCAAACTAAGTATACAGTCACAGTACACATGACAGCAACACACATGAAGCGTTGGTTGACATATTAAAATGATGCCTTTTTTAATTAATAGATCAAATAATAAATTTTCGGGTAGTATTTTGAATCATATGGTTTAAAAACAACTAACTGCAGCACATGCGATACGTAAAAGTGCTCTACGTTAAAGATTCTCAATGTATGAGGCGTCTATAAAAAAAAAAAAAAAAAAATCTACTGCTGAAAGCGCAATAGTATTTCTTGTGCATTTTTCTTTGACCATAGAGAATCAATTTATAAGAAAAATACTGTTCATTTTTGACACTAGGGACAAAACTGGAACTGCAAAAAATCATATATCAGTTAGACCAATAGTTCTTTTTTTTCCCCTTCCTGGGGAGGTGGGGGGGGTGGAGATGACAACCTGTGCAAAGGAAAATATACTAAACATTTTTTAAATGAAGAATGAAATGAAAAAACAAATTATGAACATTCAGTTCTGAATTTTTAACCATACAAGGTGCAAATACGTAAAAGTTTATTTTAAACTGACAAATAAAGTATAAGCTAGTAAAATATCGTTTCTGTTCTTAAATTACTAGTAAATTCTCTTCAATCACAGGTATTTTTCTTCTTTTTTATGCCTATTTTACTGCTCGAAATCAGTATGCTGTAGCACTTTTGCCTTGGTGCAAAAAAAATATGTACTACTTTTTTTTCCAATCGGTTCTTTGCGGTGCACATGTTTGTGTACGAAATGGCATTGATCTTTGTCAAGTACTTTTTTTTCAGAACTGAATTCTAATCAACTATACTTAAGCAAGAAAATCTTATTTTACTCCTACAGTAAATGGTAATTTATTTTAAGCTCATCAATATGGGCTATCTGATAGAATGATTCCATGATTTTCAATTAGCAAAAGTCCACAGAAGCTTTTGGAGATGATGTGGACGATATGCATAATTTATATGTTTTTTGCAGATAAAACTTTACTAAAATATATCAATTGAATATTAAAAAAAGGGAGACCTATTAGCTAATATTTCATGAATCAGCTCTTGAAATTAACTTTGGATGGCATTTTCTTTTTTTGGGCGTCACCATACTTTTAAATAAATTCGCTAATAGCTTTGAGGTTTTTAAAACGATTTTCATCATTTTTAAACCATAGCTTATAAAAGTTTAACAAAATATATTTTACTCGTTTTTATTGATAAGGAAGTGTAACAGTAGGAACTGTGTACAGACACAAATCTACTTTGATAGAAAGGTCCCACTTTCCTTTTCCCTGTATCCTTACAGCGTTTCGCAGTCACTCTAAATATTCTATTATATCCGTATTTATGCTTCAAGCATTGATTCAGAATAATAACTAGATTGAATATCAAATTACACAAAAGTTAATGAAATTTAATTCTTAAATTGCATCAAAAATTCGTTTTAACAATTGCAAGCAAGTTATTTCTCCCTTTTTTTTTAATAGCAAATTAAGTTTTAGAATAGTTAGTTCAATAAAAGATGTAAAAACAGAGCCAAAACTTTGACTTAGCGGGGATATGTTTAACCTCCACGTTACTGGTAGTTAAAGCGCGCGATGGCATCGGCTACTCTTTTTCAGCATTGGGGGCCATTTGGGCAATCGCTCTAGTTGTTCTTCTACATAGATGATCATGTCAAATCTTAGTTTTAAAAAAGAGATAAAACAGAACTTGATACTACCTTAAAAAATGCATTTTATACTATCATTTTTCTATTATTGCTTTTTGCACATTTAAAATGCACCATCTACAACGCGTCTTGAACATTTGTAGATGTTTGTTTTAATCGTCTACTAACTTCCAGAAAACGCATAGTTTATAAAGACGACTTGGAATCATATAGAAGTCTAGAATTTCTTTATGAGGCATTTATTTTCAAACTTTTGCAACTGCTCCCAAGATCCCGCTTATTGATCCTTAATAATGTGGAATAGTAAATGTTGTCCACAAGCACGAATTAATAATCACCTTAAAAATGAATTAAAATACTAATTTTGTTAATGAGTTCCATAAAATACGGTGCCCTTCTCCGAAAATAAAAGTGATTTCCACAAAAGGCAAAATGACAAAGAGACACATGCGCATCTTTTGCTTATTTGTGCGTATTTTTCTGAAAAGATATTTATCCTCTGTACCATTGTACTCGGTTATTCATCCGTCACTGTGGTCATCAACACAAATCAGAGAATATAAAAGGGATGAGTGGGCACTAATGGGATGAACGTAATCAATCAAGTCCTAGTGTATTATACTAATGGAATTATCAGAGTAAATTCAATTTGAAATTTAACAGAAACAATAAATTGCAGAAGTAATAAAACAAGGGGTGTATTTTGAAAGCTCGGAATCAGAGCGATTTTAGAAGGCATACGACCTCTAATAAGGTAAGTCAAAAGTGCTTTTCTAAACTTTTAGGACAGGCAGAGTGAGCCAAATTCACATAGCAATGTGGATATGCGAAAAACATCAACGGTCGTAACTGTCCAGAAATTGCGAAAATTCGAGCTCTAAGAAAAAATCTAAAGTTATTGCAAAAGTCAAAATTTTCGTGAAATTAATTTCAAAAATGAAACAAGACTATACATAAAGTGCTACAAAATTAGGACATTTTAGAAAAAATAATTTGAATTTCAGAGTAAATAGAAATTTCAGGATAACTCCGATCCCTTGCAATGTTTTTCACTCATCGATTTGTAATCACATGGGAGAAGTGTTCAAGTATCAGCCAGTTTCTGATCACAGTTTCGGAAAAATTAATCCTTCCTGGCGTTTTGCTTTCCCCTCAAAAACAACAAATTGAAATATTTTCACTATCGGTCGCAAGGATCTATCAGCTCTAAAGCTCTAATATCTTTAATTCACTAATAATAAGTGTTATTTCGAAAAAGTGAGAAATAAGTCTTTCACAAAACAAGTTTTAACTGTCGTATCCGAGAAACAGAATTAGATCAATCGGTTGAACATTTTGTATGAGCGGAGAAAAATATGTAGAGATATAAATTTTAGAAATCTTATAAACTAAAAATTCGCTCGCTCCCACATTTTTAATCAATCTTCACCTCTGAAAAATTGTTGGGTCTCCGTCAAATCAATCAAGTTGCAACTTTTCACAAACGTGCTGAAAAATATCTATTAAAAAATATGTACGAGTACCTATTTTATGAAATATGTATGAGTACATATTTTATGCTTGCATTAGTTGTTAGATTAAATTTTATTCCCTTGAAAAGTACATTTATTTCATCGATCCCATCTTAAAAGCATACATTACTCGACAGGCACGTAGTCAGGAAAAAACTTCTGGGGGCAATGTGGTAGTTTTTTTTTAAATAAATTCTACAATTTGTAATTTAACACTACGACGCCGGAAATCTTGCTTCCCCTAAAACGCCGGCCAGGTGTCATTTTGACACTAGTCAATTTTAAACGGAGCAACGAATAAATTATGCATTTTAATCTTCTTTTTTGAAATATACATCGTATACAAGGAAAGTACTAGACCAGAAAAGTAAGAACAATTTTTCTAAACGGTACAAAAATATAAACAAAAGAAATTACTTAGATTACTTACAGTCCAGGCACTTATAGCTCACATATTTAGTGCACTTGCCACGTGTCATTCTTTTACAAGAAGAACATATTTTATTTGTGACATTTTCGTGGCACTTTTTTACCTCACATTTTCTACGTTTAGGTGGATTTTAAGTCCTCAGTTCATCTTCATCCTTCTTTTGTCTTTTCGCGGATTTTTCAATATATCCTGCTCGGAGTTCTTCAGCTAAAGTTTGTATGAAAGTACGCCTTGATATTTTTTTACCGGATACACATTTGAAAATAATCCAAGCATTTATGGCAGCAAAGTCTAAAATATTATAAAATGTGTGGACTGGCCATCTTCTTGATCCTGCTTTGACGGAATATTGTCTTGCCATTTGGTCAACAATATCTACACCACATTTTGTTTCATTATAGAAACTGACAGTTTCTGGAGTTTTCTTTTCATTATTAGCAATTGCAATGTTTGAATGAATAGAACTCAGGATTAGTACATTTTTCTTCTTTCTACATTGGTAAACTGTAAGTGTTGAGCCGGGTTCTCCATTTTTTAGTATTTTCGTGGAATATAAGGTTTCTTTTCCTGACTTTATACAATCTGGAATTTCGTGTCTGACTCTGTTCATTGTGCCAACTAAACTCGTTCTTTTTTCCTTTAGTTTCTTAGCCAACTCAAGTGAAGTGAAAAAGTTATCAACTGTGACATTTCTTCCCGTACCTTCAAATGGTTCAATTAATTTTAAAACCACATATTCTGAAAGCCTTTGATTTTGATCTCGTTCTTCATTTTTTCCTAGATAAGGAAATGCGTTCAAAATATACTTAGTTCCTAAGTCTGCAGCTATCCAAAATTTTTGTCCGTATTTATCGGGTTTCGATGCAATGAATTGTGTAAAAGGACAGCGAGTTTTACTTGGAAACAATTGTTCATTAATTGTTATGTTCTGCCCTGGCTTGTAACAGCTTATGCAATTTTCAATAAAACGATTCCATACTTCTGAAATCATTGCGAATTTATCCTCTTTTGTTCGATTACGACGCGTTGATTTCTTATCAAACCTCAAAAATCTCGATATTTCAAAAAATTTGTCTCTGGGCATGGTTTCTTTACAAAAATTCAAACCCCATGTAGCAGACCATAAAGAATGGAGTTCTAAGTTCCTAGCTCCTGAGACTCCACGTGCATGCAAAATGGAAATGTAAGCGAAAAGTTCCTCTTTCGAAATATACCAAGCATCATTTTCTAATACTCGACGTGCTTCTGTGTTCGTGCATTCTATTATATGCTCTAAAATTTTTCTGTCGATGAAGAGTAACCAAGCACTCAAAACACTGTGATCGTTCAGATGCCTTTTTACGAAACTGGTAGGGCCGCTGCTTTCTCGCAGAATATTTTGGGTTGCTAATCTACCAGACGCACTTCCAGAAACACATTCTTTCCACACTGAACCATCGCGAGCTGTAAATTCCTTGAGATTTTGAGAATTATCAGTTTCAGTGGCCTCACCGTCATCGCTTTCCGATTCAGATGATTCAACAGGAATAAAATTTTTATCATCAGATTCATCATCTATGTCGGATAATTCTCCCCCTTCTGATTCATTATCAGATAAATCTCTGAGAAGTGCAGTTATTCCTTCAGAAGTAAGTCCTCTCTTACGAGACATTTTAAATTTAATTCAAAGAAATAAAAAAAAGAGAAAGAGAGATGTGTTATCACGAAAATTCTAATTTGTTATGAGTCACAAGAAATCGATTGCACACTTTGTTTCAAATATCAGCGATAGGTGTTGGTGCAGCTCAAACAGAACACGTGATGACCGGATGTCACAAAGCAACACTCCAAGACCCCCTTCCTCTTCTGTACACTCACAATACAGTAGGAAAATAGCACAAAAGAACGGAATTTGAGATAAGGAAGTTGAAATTTCTGCAGTGTCCAATTGACACCGAGCAGGCGTTCTAGGTAAATCTGCTCGTAAACTACGTTTAAATAAAGCTATTCTCCTAAAACTTTTTATGCGAGTACTACATACAAGTTTAATAAAAGTCAGGAAATAAAAACGTAATTCATTAAAATTTACAGATTTTAGATAGTAATTTAGATGCCTTGGTGTCGAAATGACACCTCCCGGCGTTCTAGTGTTAAGTACCTGGAAGTCGGCATGGGGGCTAAACTCCCACCTACACCCCTTGGCTACGGTCTTGCTGCTGGACACTTGCTAAGGAACTACTTGTTTTTGCTTGCAAAATATCGCGTCCCCTAGCAGCCGATCAAAGCTCATGCAGCTAGGTATTTGACGAAAATAGTGCGACAGGTTGTCTAACTTATTTCTATGAAATTCCGCGCAAGACGACAATAATTTAGCCAAAATGTCTGCAAGACATCATTTAAGGGATTACAATCATGGACGAGAAGTTGGCTAGCTCAAAGCAGGCCGTGTCATTACCGTGGGCAGAGTAACGGGAATGTCAAAAAGTGTCATCTCGCAATTGAAAAAGTCTGTTAAGTATCGAAAGGCTATGCGAAAGCATGCTGCTAGTCGTAGAAAACAAACCACATCACAAGAGAATCGATAAATATCCCTAGTAGCGAAAAGGAATAGATATTTCAATCCTAGCAAAATAGCTGAAGACATTGCAATCGCTACCGGTATACGTATATCTACCGAAACCTTTCTCCATGATTAAATAGGCTAATTTGTGTACACCGAAGCCTGTTCAATGCATAGAGATATGAATACCAGGAGTTGGCATTACTTATCTGATAGTGAAGCCGAAACTGTAACCAAACCGCTATATTGCTCTGACCAAAACATTGTTATTTCATGGTGATAGTTCCAATGTCTCCCTTCAATTGTACCAAAAATTTTAATATTTCTTGAAATTGTGTTAATTTTAACAACTTTTACTACCTCGGTAAAGTAAGTAAATGGAAGTATAGTCTAGTGGTGGGTAAAGTCAGTCCTTTTGAGGATCCGGTCCTCTGAAGGACCAATTCCTTCAGACGCGGTTCTTTTGGATCCGTTCCAATCAAAACTCTCAAAACTAATTGTCCCGCTATACTGCGGAACCTCCTCCGCACCTCCTGGTATTCCTATCTCTATGGTTCAATGCATCGCTCCTAAACCAAGCTACTGTCGAGAAAAATTGTGTTGATGTAAGAAACATACTGGTTGGGGGTCCAAAAAAAAAGTGCTCTAGAGCACTTAAGTGATGTCCTAAGTTCACGAATCCCGCTTCTCTGTGACACTTGATTCTGGGCATCAGTGTGTAGACAGAGGGGTTGCCATAATGTGTTCATAAACGCCATTAGTATGGCCTAGGCGTAGAGAGAATAGTCAAAATTCCTTCCCATTATATTGAGCTGGCTAAATGCTAGTATTTAAAACAAAAGATGTACTGCGCGTATCCCTCCATGCTACTTCTTGTGATTGCATTAAGGTCGTAGATAGAAAAAAAAATCGGAGGGGGAGATGCAGCGCGTCGGGGTGGATATGTAGAGCAAAAATTGTTTCACTTTTATCTGATCTCCAAAATCTATCAACGCAAACAAAAAATTAATAAAGCATTGACTAAAATTTCGTTTAAAGGGGGGGAGGGGTGACAAACCCCCATGATCCCTGCCCCTGGCTACAGCCTTGGATTGTATTCATGATAATAAGACAAAGTTCAAAAAACAGCCAAGCGGATCTAAAAATAAATCGGCAAAAACTGATAGACGGTTAGTGATTTTTAGGGCATGCTGGTGAATAATAATAATAAAAAAAATCTTCCAAAACAGAAAGTGAGAGCTGCTTAACAAACATTCTTTCGATAATACATTTCAAAATTTAATTCTTTTGTGGGAAAAAATTAAAACAATAAAACAAAAAAAAATCATTCATTATTATGTATTAAAAATTTGAGAAAAATAAAATTAGCAACACATTTGCACCCCCCCCCCCGTAAACATTTCGTAAATTTAGAAAACAAAGCTTTAACAGTTCTACTTATAATGATAAATTCATGGAACATGGAAGTGTCACAGTCCGTTTTGCAGGCTAAAATAATGGCTAGGATTCTAAATTTTTATATGTTAGGTTTTCATTCGATATCTTAGTTTAGCTTTTATACATTTCACATTTCTTTTACCAATTTCCAATTTTAAAGGAGAAAATACTCGTGTCATCCGGCATATTACACATAAATAAATGGTGTAAAGCTAGAGAGTGGAGTCTCTGAGAAGCTGATTAAAGCTACTAAAAATACATGCTTTTATTGAAAATATGAATGGGGCTTAAAATTAATAATAGCTTGTGGTTTTTATATCTTAAAAGATAAAAACTGAGTAGACTGTATTATTACTATCATAAAAATTGTTTCTTTATAAAAATTAATTTTTTTTTCATTATTCGTGTGTTTTAAAGCCTCGCATTTTAAAAAATAGCAGTTAGGGCACTAATGTGGGCAGTAATAAATCATATTAACCGAATTCTGAAGGGGGTGTATTCATATAATACTGAAGTGGACACTTCCTGATTTGTTTAAAAGGCTTCATTTTATAAGAAGTTTAGAATATTTAAGTATGTTACGAACACATAATGTTGATAATAGAATAAGATTTTACTTAAGACACCTATATTTATATAATCTCTCAAGTTTTTGTTGCCCCTCAGTCATTTAGTAGCTATAGAATTACGGTTTGATTAACTGGGTGAAGGCTAATTTAATAACTGTTTATTTTAAACTTAAGTAAGATGGTTTTAGTTATAAAAAATAAATTAGTAAAAAAAATTGTCTGATCTAATAAAAATCTACAGTAAAACAAGACGTTCCCTTAAAGCTAAGTAATGTCTTTTGGAGGGAGGGCAGAACTACAGCTACGTAGCCCCGCCTTTGGAATCGTCATTGTTGCGAGCTCTACAACTAAACGCAACATTATTGGATTGCCATTCTCAGTAATGGCAATAATTATTACTTTACAAATTTTAAAGAAGTTAATATTTTGTTACTTCCGAATGTAAATAGTAAAAAATAAAAAATAAAAAAATAATTTCACGACCCGAGTGATGATTCATTAATTCAACAGGTACATTCGATTAATTTCTCTGAAAAAAAATAATTTATAAAAATATAAAACGGCAACAAACAAAAAGAAAATATATATACAAAATTACTTGAAAATAGCTGCATAAACTACTAATATTTTAAATATTTTAGTTAATTTTAAAAAAGGTTTATTTTGAAGTTAATTTTTGCTAAGAAACATGGTTTGTCTGCTTAGTAGTGTCATCTACATTCACTCTTTACAACTACTGGTATTTTCAAACTCCCAAAATATATTCCATTAGCATACATCTCCTTATAGAATTAATTTGTATAATTGATGTTTGAAGTTTAAATAGTTTTTATATATTTCATAACTAGTTTCGTAACTAAAAAAAAAAATGATTTTTAATTTTATTTAATAATTAGAATTTTGTAAATTCTAAATTTCTTTATCACTCCATGTTTAAAGAACAGATGGCAGCACTACTGAAAATATTTCTTCTAGCTTTAGTTTTGTAATAAAACGGTTAGCTTAGGTTAGGCGAAACTTAAAAAAAAAAAAAAAAAGAAAGAAAAAAATATTTTTAAGAATTAATTTTATGCACAATTTAAACTTTTATCATTAATTATTTACCTTATTAATACAAGTACTCAAAACATAAATATTTTTATAACGTTAATTATGCAAAACTTTTGTTCGTTAATTTTATGATTTTAATTTTTTTTTTATAATCTCGCTTAAATCCGGATTCTGACGCATGAAAAGTTTATTCAACTTTTTGAGCGTTGTTCTTTTCTGCAGCTTTCTGGCGTCTGTTATTCCTGCATGAATAAGGTCCTGCATGAATAAGGGATTATTTTGATATATATGCTTGCCAAGTAAGAATTCTCAGTTATTATTATGCTGAACTAACAAATATTACCAGAATGATGTATAAAATTTTATTATTGTAAATTTAATTTAAAATAACTTTACTGTAAGAGATCGTGATTCTAAAGGGCGTGTCCTGCAAATGTAGTATCGGAATATAAACCCTCTCCAAAACTTTCACATTAGTTGTGTGATTTGTTTGATTCTATTGTGGAACAGAAATTGTGTTTATGTATACAAGATTATTTTTCATACCTCCACCCCCCTCTCAGCGTACTCGAAAAATTTTCCTACAGACGCCATAGGTGACATTAAGGTAGGCTTAAGTTTTTACTTAGTTTGGGCTTAGTTTGTGCTTATGCATCTAAGCATTATTCAAGATACTTTTGCATCTCTGAAATTTTAGTCCAGCAGAGTTAAATCAATAAAATAAAATAAATAGTAAATAAAAATTCTGTGAAGTTAAAAAATCTTGCTTGAGAAGAAAGAGTAACTGCTCTTTTTTTTTATTCGAATTTTTTAAATTAAATTGAGCTAAAAATTTAAAGGTTTAATTTTTTATTGCTATACTATGTTCGAGTTTTCTTTTACAAAGCACAAAATCCACAAAATCTTATATATATATATATTTTTAAAGATGTCTGTATATATGTGTGCTTATTGTAAACTGTGTAAATAAAAGTTCCCTTTTTTTCAGCGTAATAGAAAATATGACTATACATTAATATGTATTTGCATTTTTACAAAATGCTTACATGCAAATCTTAAATTTGTGAAAAAAATGTGTTTTTTTTTTCTATTTTTCAAAAACAATAATGGTAAAACTATAAGATATTTGAATTTATTGAATTTCATCTCATATTTTTCAATTAGTTAATGTTACTTTATTCCTGTTTTGTTGTTATAAATATTTAAAAATTTAAATTATTATTTCATTAAAGAGTTGATAACATTTTACTATCTCACAGTAGTTCAAACACAATATGCTGTTGCTTTGTTAGGGCAAAACACAAAAGGATTGTTTGCAAAACGGAGGAATGCCTTGGGCGGAAAACTTTTTGAGAGTTTCTATCACATATTGAAACTCATTAAAATACCATCAACTTTTTTATTATATTTAACTGGCATTTTTATAAACGTTACCCAGTAAAACTGATAAAATGATTCGCAAAAATAAATAAATAAATGAATAAAAATAAAAAATAATTGTCATATTTTATGTTTTCATAATCAATATTGTTCTTATTAACTAGCTGTATTTTTTCCACTTTCGTTATCAGTTATCTACAAGTTTTGCAGAATTCGATTAAAGTATATAAGATTGACCTTGTTCAAATGCTTTGGCAGTATATTCGTTAAAATTTTAAATGCTAGAGACTTCAATTATAGCAGCCAATGTAAATAAATGACTATAGCTATTAAGCAGCTGTAACTAAAAATCAGGTTTTATTGTGTGTCCCTCCCCCCTCCAAAATTATATTCGTTAAAATCAGCCTCTTTTTTGTCAAATTTTATTGAAATAGGGTGAGGTGGTGTAAAATAGGCATATGTTACTTTAAAATGCAAAGCACAAATAATTTGTTTTAATTATATTTCTTTTCTGGCCGATATTTTCAGGCATTAGCTGGCAACATTTATACGAAGTTGCCTTTATTAGTTGCTTTTGGAAACAGAATTTTAGCTGTTATCTGCTCGTTGAATCCTTCCTTTGTGTGTGCGTGTCTTCAAGAGAACTTTCAAGAAATTAACACATTACTAAAAACTTGAGAAATCCCTTTATTATTTTGAAAAATAGCTTATTATTAGAAAAAGTAAGGTTTTGTTGTTTTGTTTTGTTTTTCTGTTTATGTTTTGGTGTGTTGGAAGTAAAATGGGTACACGTTTGCGCTTTTTAAGTACAGTACAATCTTGATAATCCGACATATAGGAGAGCAGACAGCTGCCGGATTACCAAACAATTCCGGATAAAATAGGAACAATATAGGACAATATAGGAAAGTTACTATAACGCACATTTTTTCACGTGTTTCTCGAGGTCGCCGGAATACCAAGTGTCGTGCCGGACTAACCAACCGTCGGATTATCAAATTGTATTATGTTTCCAAATGCAACTAATAAACTATTTAATGAATACAAATATGTGGATCTTGTGATTTGGGCTATATTGGTCAGACCAAAAGAGCTCTCAAATTTAGATTCAAAGAGCATGAGAGACATGTTTCTAAGCACGAGCTTTCCAAATCTTCTATTACCTCACATTGTTGGAATTGTAATAATCGTTTTCAGTTTTCTAAGGCTAAGATATTGTGCACTCCTCAGTCTTTGTCCCATCTTGATTTTTTGGAAGGTTTTTCCATTACTCGGCACTTGGAACGACTTGTGAACGATGGTTCTTCCATTCCTTTCGTTCATTCTGCTTGGAAGCTGTTGTTGTAATTTTCCATTCACTTTCTTCCCCCACTACCAGTTTTCTTTTTCTTTCTTTCTTCTCTTTCTAAATATATTACTTTCTTTCTTTCTTTTATTTTATTTTGGTTTGGTTTTTGTGTGTGTGTTTCTGTCTTTGCTTTATGTTTATTATTACTTTAATATTTATTAATAAAAATAAATAAATAAATAATGTGCTGCCCTGTATGTGCATTTATACATAAAAAATTAAACTATTATTTGTGTTTTTATGTTATTTATTTTATTCTTTTTTTTTTTTTTGTTCCGTTTTCTATTGTTTTTTCCCTTTGTTTGTGTTCGTGCATTAATTTTTACTTTTTATTATTGTTATTATATATTTATTTATGTATTTTTGTTTGTCCTTCTTTTCTTTTCTTATTATCCCATCCCCTTTTTCCCCCCTTAATTTAATCTCCGTGGTTTCTCGCCTTTTCTTTTTTCCAAGCGGCAACATGCTTGTTTGTTTATCTTTTTCAGTTCCCTCTGTTTTTGTCAGACAAAAGGCTTTGACTGATGAAGACTGAAAAATTTTTCAGTCGAAACGATCGTATCTTGTTACAAGTATAATTTTATGTGCGTTTTTTTTTCCCTCAAAGTTTGTATTTATTTTAACGTTTAACACCAGTATTTTGAGAGTTTTTTTTTTTTTTTTTTTTTTTTTTTTTTTTCGTTCCATTGCCTACTAAGGTCTGAAAATGTTAGTTAAAATAGAAAATAATATGTTTGTACTTTTTATGAAAAAGAAATACCTATCCATTTTACCCCCATACCACAACATGTCAGAATACAAATTTTCTTAGAACGTAAGTGTAACAGTTTTGGGCATTATATTTTTAAATTTAAATTATTTGTAAGTCATGATAGGAGGAAAATAATATTTAGTGTTTATTTATTTATTTCAGTCTGTTACCCGTTTTACCCTTCCATTATGGAAAAAGAACAGCTCTTAACTATAATTAACATTTTTGCATTTAAAACGCATATAGCTATCTAAAATCTTTTCAGATGTGCGTGAGACGACCATGTAGACACCTTACATAATAATCCCATTCTGGCCTTTTCACCGGAAGATGGCGCTGGAAGTTTGTTTGGTTCTTGGAAGTCATCATCTTCCACGGAGCATTTTCATAGGAGCGAATAGGATTCAGGAAATTTCTCTTGCATGGTGAGTCCTCTTCTTTTAACCCATTAATTGTTTTCTAAGGCACAGTTTGATGATTGTTAAAATAAAAATTTTAATTAGTTCTATGACAACGTACTGTAAGTTAATGAATGCTAGTTATTATCTATCATTATGTAAAAACCGTCTATTACGATAAATTAATATTTATCTGGCCAATAAGTGAAAAAAGCAAGCTTTTCTTATGAAATGCCTACTACATCAATAGGTTTAAATTATTAATTATTATTAAGAAAGGGTTCGGAATGACTAAAAAATTTAATTGATCAATAAAAAGATTAATTCATTTATTTGTGATGCAGTCATACTGCCCGATAATAATAATATTTTTGTTAGTTTTGTTTGGAGAAATGAAATTAATCTCATACACCTATCTTAAAAACCAATTTTACTACATTTAGTTTATGTTAACTTTCGATGTTCTGAATATTTTTTATAAAACATACAGAGTCAGATCAAGAAAAATGTAAAGGTTAGGAGCGATAAGGATGAAGTACTTTATCAGAGATCTTCCATCTGCCCCCCCCCCCCCACTCCCCCCAATATTTTTAATTTTTTAATTTTGAATTCAAACTTGTTTGCTCTCATCATTGAAAGAGCCTCCTCAGAGCCGTGCTTAGGAGGTGGCAAACTGGGCAACCGCCCAGGGCCGCTAAAAAGCTCTTGAACTCATGAATATCAAGTAGTCAAATAAACTTCCTGACTTATAGCTGAAAACTAAATATATTGGCCTTCAAAACAAAGAAATCTCCAAAATTAAAATTAATGAGATTTAGAGAAGCTAAAATAACGCATTTGTGGTCCTATTATTAAATTAAGCCTCTGAACAACAGCCACCTCCGAAGGACGGTCACTTTTTCACTGTAAATTTAAATGTGAGTGTGAATTATATTTGGTATCACTGTGATTTGAGTATGAGTGAGAATTAGATTTGGTTTCACTGTAATTTGAATGTAAGTCAGAATTAGATTTCGTTTCACAGTAATTTGAATATGAGTGAGAATTAAATTTGGTTTCACTGTAATTTGAATGTGAGTGAGAGAATTTTCACAAGACGTCATTCGCGATCATAACAGAGTACCTGAAACAATATAAACATCACTGGCGAACAGAGTGTGTTAGGAGGGGGGGGGGGGGGAGGGGAAGAAATATTAATTGCCAAAAATTTTTCTCTGTGTTACTTTTCCACTACTCCTTTTTATCTTTTTTTAAGTTGATTTTATGGAAGAATTCTGCAGCAATATACAAATGCGCTAACGCAAAGTTGCAGCGGAGCAGCCAAGTTGAGGGCATTGCAAGATCTCCATCAGGAAGCAACGATGGACGCAGAAAAGGGATCTCTGCTACGCTTAAAAAATAACAAAAAAAAATGGTTATAATTTAAGTATTTGGATGTTTAAGGCAAAGCAAATACACGTTTGTTCATTCAGTTTAAGGGGGAAACCCATTAGTCCATTTTTAAAGTAAAGTTAAAAAGACACATTAAACTAAAAGTCAGTCTTAAGAAGAACAATGCGAAGACAATTTTCTAAAATTAAAAATGTCAAAGTGGGGTGTTACGGAATATATGTTAAATGAAAAGTGTCAATTTAACATTATAAATTTGCATTAGGTTTGTTAAAATATTACATTTGATTGTTTTAAATTTTCAAATTGCTATAAATTTAGTTTAAAGATTTACTTTGTTCAAAATATGATCTTCTTTATTTGTTTATAGTGTAAAAAGTATAAATTCAAGTTAGAAATGTTATCTATATGTTATAAAATATTTTTTTCGATTTTCGAAATTTCCATGGTGAAACACTTTTTACTGTTGAAACCTGACGTAAAACTAAACCCTATTTTATCGTGTTCAGCATGTTCTGGGATTTTTCATATTCTTCGTATTAAACTAAGTGATTTTCTGAAATAATAATATGCTGTATAAATAGTATATATAAATATTTTGTTGAAATTAAAATTTGTCCAAGTAAATAAGCAATAAAGAATAATAGCAGTAAAAATAATATCTTTTCAGGACTTTTATTTATTTATTCATTTTTTTAAAAAGTCACTGAGTCATTCATGAAAAGTTTTACAAATTCCGGAAAAATTAATAAATAAACGAAATTTGATTTCTTTCTTTTTTTTTTTTTTTTTTTTTTTTAAACAAGAGTTCATCTGTTTGAAATGAAATCAGATAAACAGTTCAAATTGTGTTCAAACGTAATTCTTTGCTTTATATTTTTTGAAGATGAAACATACTCTAACTATTACTCTCAAAAAGAATCATGAAATAATTTTATTAAAAATCTTTAAATAATGAAAATTAAAAGAGAATTATAAAGTCCTGTTCTATCCCCTCCCCCCCTCCCCTCTCCCGATAACATAAAGTTTTCCATTTCAGCGTACTAGTCAAGGACAGTGGATGAATTTCGCCAAGGAAGACCCCGCAGGTAGACAGCGCCGCCGACGGCCTAGGATCCATACGGAAGAAAAAAAGCTTCAAAGGGCGCATTTATCCATTCGGCCCAGACTATGTCTGGCTTTATAATGACTTTCTCTGCGAGCAAACGCAAACGCGCAATATGTAATGACGTATTTTTGAACCCGCGCTATGTATATTTGCAGCTAATGTTTTAAATTTTGTTATGATGCTTGTTTTCATATTAAGATAATTTCCTAAACATCATAATAGTTAGTCATCGTAATTAGAAATAAAGAATTTCAAAAGCGATTATTATAATGAGATTGCCTACCTGCGCTACGGAGTGATCACAGGTAAGCAATTATTCTTTTCTTAAACTTTCATGCTACCTGTTGATCTAACACCAATTTTACAACAGTGTGAAGGTGATAAATCCATTGTATAAAGTAGCACAACAGTTTTAGTGACAGAAAACAACCTATGCCTGTTTTCACACCCATCACCCCGGTCATTTTTCGCTATAAATTGAAAATTTTTTAATTTAAGCTTAATAACAACAGAAACTTTTTATTTAATATCCATCATATGTTGACATTGCATGCAATGTAAATAATTCTGTGTCTGATTGAGAAATACCAAAATATGTACATTTAAATTAATGGATGTCAAAGACAAAAATTTCAGTAATTTTGGTCTATTTTAGAATTAGAAAACCTCTCAAATAAAATGAATTTTTTGTTAAATTTCTTTTATATGCAGTTTTTGATATATGCTCCTATCGTCTAGGAATTAAAATTAGTTTCTGTTTTATAAACGATGGGAGAGTGAAAATAAATCATATAGAGAATTTATTATTTTAAATGTATCGTAATAATAATAACGTTTTTTAACTGGAGACAATGTTTACTGTAATTTTCAAGATTCAACAACAAATGACCAAATAAAGTGAAGAAAAATATTCTTTATTTAATTTGTTTCTTTATTACTCAGTTATTTGAGTTTGAGGTAGAGTTAAAAATATTTTAAAGTTATTTCTACATTAAGAAAATTTTATGACATTTGTTGTGGAACCATATAAATTACATATGTATTTCTGTCAAGTTCATTGTTTTCTTCCAAAAATAGCAAAAAAAGATTCAGTTCATTGACAAAATTTTAAATGTTTGTCATTTTTGCAAATATTTTTCAAGTTTTTTTTAATCGATTTTTTCTTTTCTCTTTTGATAATTTATCACCAAAAAAGTACATTAAAATGCTCTAAACTATTTTTACGTGACCATTCTTCTGAATTATTCGGATTTGGTGATGAAAATGAATTTACAAAAAAAAAAAAATCCCATTTTTCTCTCAGAGTCTGGAATCCTGATCACTGTCATTATCAAATGATAACCCTCACAGCTAAGATGCTTCTTCGACTTTCTCATATTCACTTCTACGTTTTTAAATAAAATTTGCAAGTGACCTTATAGGTCAGAGCCTTTCAATAATTTGCTTTCCACTGACTGAAGAAAGGTACTGGTAGAATTCATTCTTCCCTCTGTTCCAAATAACTTTTACTGCTACTACTTATACGTCTTCTACTAACAATAACAATAATAATTTATGCCCTCTGTGACCTAGTCACTGAACTACGTTTCCGTAAGAACACGGAAAGTGAAGCAGTACCCGACTTAGCCAGAGCTTGGGAGGGTAAACTCCTCTCGCGGCTGGGCTGCTGTGAGACCGTGTACGCTAATGGGAGTTGGTGCACGTAAAATCCGTCGTGGTTCCAATGTCCTCCGTGTTTAACGCTATCTCAAGGAGTACCGATTACAGATGGTTGGTTCCTCATCTGGAATTGGTTGAAAATTAGAAGACCCTGAGCTAAGTCGGACTTCCTCTCACTAGTGCTCATTAAAATGGAAGCCGTCCCTTCCGCCCATCGCCTTCCCATACGAGGGATCTGGCACTGTTCCGCGGTTTCCAGAGGATATTAGCAACAACAACATAATAATAATTTATAAATGATTTTGGGTTATAAGTTCGAAATTTTGAAAAAGTCGGAAATTTTGCAAGGCATAGTAATCTTTAAGAGTCTGTAACTCAACGTTTTGACCTAGAGAGATGTATGTCATTTTGTTCAGTGTTTTGAGGTCTTTCATAAAGTATGTAATATGACCATATCACTTAAACAATTATTTTGCTAATTAGAAAATCATAATACAGTTGAAATTTTTTGAAAAAAAAAATATGTCACTAAAACTTTTTAAGCAATTTGTATGGCAAATTTGAAAATGGAGTTTCTACGATGTCATAATGAAAAAAAATATGTGTGTGCATAACTTATTTTTGAGGGGAGGGGTTTTATTGAATGTAAAAATAATAGGCTATTGCAAGTGTTCAATTACATTTAAAATAGTTATATTTTATCCCTTCTTGTCAGTGAAGTTCTCTATATTATCGATGACTAACAATATAAATCAAGTAGAGGTAATCATTGAGGTAACAGTAATTTATGTTATTAACTAGCTGATTTTTATCAGTTTTGTTTATTGTTTAAAAATGTATAACTATAAAATATGTATAAAAAATACATAACGAAAAATTCTTAAAACAGTACTGACATTGCCAAGTTTTTTAATTAAAATTTTTCTGAAATCAAATTACAGTTTAATTATTCTTAAGTTGTGAACTCTCAAAGTATCAACAACAAAAATTTCTTGTTATTTAATTTTATTTTTACTTATTTTTATAACCAATAAAAAATTTTTGATAATTTTCAAAATATCCATCTCAAATTTTTCATTAAAAATAATAATAATAATAATACTGTTTTCGTAACTTATTATAATTTCTTTTCTTAATTCTTGAAAAAATTATAGCATTAATAATTTTTAAATACGCATTTATAGTTTAAAATAACTCACAATCAGTGGCATAGCAAGGAGAGGCTGAGGGGACGGTCTACCCCTTGGTAAATAACATTTGACAGTATGTAAAATAAAATAAAATAAATAATAATTAAATCTTATCTCTGAGGATTTACTTGTCCTGCCTCGAAGAACTATAGCAAACCTTCTCAATAAACCTTAAACCCCCCCCCCACACACACACACACACAACTTAAAAGGGAAACAAACGCAGCAATGTAAAAAAACTGAGTACGGTGGTGATTAGCACTTTGAATTGGAATGACTGTATAACTGAAAAACACAAGAACTAGGAAAAAAGCAATGGACGTCTGCATTGCGTTCTTCGAATTACAAACATAGAAGCTTATCGCGAATTTGCCATTTTTAATGCCTATTCGGGATCCACCGACAAAAGCTAACGCGTGAAAACCCCAAATCCAGCACCAGACACAATGGAGAGAGCAACGGTAGGTATTTTCCCTGCCAGCGTCCAATACATTGGTTACCTTGTTCTGCAACAAAATACCTGGAAGTAAGAGCAGCCCTTTAGACTAATCAAAAGCCCCTCTTTTCGGCTGAAACAATTCTATGGCCTAGAAAAGGAGTGGACAATTGTTTTATCTTGGGGGGCCACTTTGTAGACGCGAAAGTTAAAGAGGGGGGGCGCACCTTTTAAAATTATTGCATTCAGTACTAAGCTTTGTATTAGAAGCGGTATAAATTGTATCATGATAAAAATCTACAGGGGCGTAGCCAGAAATTTTTCATGGGGGGGGGGGTTACGACTACTGCAACTCACATATGCATACATGTGTGTGATAAGGGAGTGAAGAATATACGTATTGTATGGCAAAAAATTCCTCATGAGGGGGTTATGACCCCCTCTTGTCTACGCCCCTGAAAATCAATAAATATATCTCCAAGCAAATTTAATTTTAAATTCACTTAATGAGACGAATGCACCCTATTACACTTTTCTACACTTTTTAAAAAACATGAATGAGATTGCTTGTTGAGATTCTCATCGCAGCTTGCTAGTTAATGCCTGCCAAAGAGCATCTATATTTACTCTTGTTCATGTTAAAGGGAGAAAACATTTGCTCACAAATATATGTAGACCCAAATTATTGAAAAAAATCTCTTCATACATGAAAAATTTTCAGCAGAAAATGATTTGTAAACTTCAACTAATGGTACAGCATTAAACATTTCTCTCATAGTATGATCTGATTGCATGTCAGTAAGTTCAAGCTGTAGCTCCTCAGGTGCTGTGTCAATATCAGCAGTGATAGACAGCAAATGGAATTTAAACTCTTTAAATCCTGAAATCTTTTTTCTGATTTCGTTTTGTAACCTCTGCCGATAATCCCTATTCTCAACAAGAACACTTTTTTCTAAGTAGGGATTAAAAAATTTTTTTAGTCTTAATAATAATTATTTTTTTCAGAAATCTCGTTTCAAGGCATTCGGTGATTTTTCTGATTTTCTTGGAGGCCATAGTTCTTTTTTTTCCCCCATGCTATTTGCCTACCCCTGGCCTAGAGCCTGGGTAGCAGGGAATAGCCCTTTCAAAGTACATGAAGACTGATTCTTTCTTATCAAGTTTGCACTTGTGGTGCATTGCTTCCATACACAACTGATATACAACTGATCACTCGAGCCTGAGAAATATATGTAAAGGGCAGACCACTTACATTTTAATCTGACTAAACATACACATTATATTTTACGACATACATGCCAACCAAAAAATTTCCCGGCTTCCGGGCCTGTTTACAGCAGCCCCAGTTCAGTCAAGCACTTCATTCGCCCCCTTTGTCCAAGATCCACTGCCTTCTCCCCTCAGCAAGAGAAAGTGTTCTTAGTTACACCTTTGGTTAATAGTGGAAAAAAATACCGATGAAATGGCAACACATAAGTTGAGAACAACCTGCTATATTCTTGTTTTATGAGGAAAATGTTGAAAATTTTAAACTGGAAAAAAAAAAGTTTAGAGTAAATAACACCTTTTATTTCTACAAGTGCACAGAACATGTGTCTTTCATTCTATTTATCCTTGGAAGTCTTTTTCATCACCAAATCAGATCATTTTTGAAATTAATTGAAAATTTTAGAACCAGCATTTTTTGTGTGCCAGCCCCTCTTCTGATGTCACCCGGTGCGGTTCGCAACCCCCACGCGACGTCACTGCCCATTAGATCGACAGAAACCAAAAGTTTTCAGATGAGAGATACAATGTATAAGTTTGATGCTGCCATCTATTAGTGATAATCTTAAGTAATTCTACAGAGGTTATTTTTTCCCCCAAAAATTTTACTTTTAAGTATTAATTTTTTTTTAATGTTCAAAACAAGTCAGTTTACTTTGACACTTTTAAAAACTACTACTAATAATAATAATAATAAAAGTCATATACTCAAGAGATTAAATCGAATACCATTCAGTCCCACCATCACCGAGTGGATGAGAAAGACACTCGCAATGGTAAACGGCTACGTCCAGCGTTCTCGTCTGGTCCATTGCGCCTCTGTCTATGTAACGGTCTAGAGTTTTGGACGGCTTTCTCCAGATGTAACGTAAATATGCCTTAAAAGTCCTCCGATCAAGGCACACCTCATCTTTAGCAGATAACCCTAGATAGAGGTCTGCACGGAAATTCGCGCGCGGCGGCGTAACGACCTCAGAAACTCGGCGGCGGTGGCGCGCCGCGGCGTGGGAAATTTTTTGAAAAGGAGCCTAGTAGAAATGGGTGTGTGCGTACAAACACACGCACACACACATACACAAATCCTACTATATAGTTACGCTTATCCCTGAATCACTGATTCACTGACTCTCTAACAATTCCGGACAGCCACTCGAAGATAAAACTTTTACCGCCATTACCCTTAGAAAATAAAAAATTTCAAAAATATTAAAAGGTGCAAAAGCGAAATAACATCTACACCGTTTGTACGATCCGTATCAAGTTTTTCAAAAATATGTATAAAAATGTAGAAAGAAATCAGCACTACTTTAAAAATCTGAAAACTCTACCCGTTTCCCTATTTTAAAGCGATTTTTCGCTCTTTTCGGCTCTATTTTATTTCCGAGAGTCAAAAAAGTGAATCATTTGCTTGACAAAATTAGCTGTTTCATGTGACAATGACCTCATACTGAAGTCACGGTTAGCAGGCTTTGAAGGGAAAACTGCGATTCCAATTCGTTTAAAATTCTTTATCCAGATAACATAGTTTAACTTTTTTTCATTAAAAATGATCGTCTGCTTGAAGCATTGATATAAGAGGGGTTGTAAACAAACGAAATCGGTCGAATGCGAAAAGTTTCCGCGCGTTTCCAGAAGAGCATGAAATTCGATTTGAGTATATATAATAAAACTAGAATATGAAGTCATTTATTTTAGGTGGACAAAGATTAAATATATTGAGTGTACACCAGACTTCGTGTAATCATAATCGTGTAATCGAAATCGACTGTAATCGATTACATTTTCTTGTGTAATCATAATCTAATCGTAATCGGACAATTGAATTTTTCATGTAATCGTAATCTAGTCATAATCTAGAGGTTTATTTTTTCGCGTAATCGTAGTCTAATCGTAATCTAAAATTTTCATTTGCCTGAGAGTCGTAATCGAAGAGCCTGTAATTGTAGTCGCTTTGATTACGAGACGATTACAAAATGATTACAGTTGCCCAGTTTTAGTTTTTGTTCTGCTTGCTGGGAAAAAGATTTTCACGGGGAGGCACAGGCATGCCCTGAAGGCAGGAAGTTCCCCTGGAGCTCCGACGTTTGGAGGAAGACAGGAGCTTGCTTGTTTTATTTTTTCCCCGGGAAAATATTTAGATGACCATTCTTTTTTGTTGTTGTTGTCTGTCGTCTTCTGTTCATCCGAATCCGGACTAGTGAGAGACAAGAATGGACTTCCCAGAAGAAAGTGAGGGTTGCGTGGGAGGAAATAGTTTGAACTATTTCTGGCGCTGTCAGATCTTTGTTTCATTTCTTCATTTTGATTTGCGGCCGTAAAAAAGAACATAAATGGCACCTACACAGGAAAAAGTGCAGCATGTTTTTTCAGTTTTAGAAAAGCATAAAAGTAAAAATGGAGAAGGATGTGCATTTAAAAACTATGAATGTGTTGTTTGGATTAGTGGACAACAGATAAACTTTGTTCCTTGTGTTTTGGATAAGCACGTAGGAGCGCATATATTTGCGTTAAAAATTATAACGTGCAATTAATTGTGCGTGCTATTAACGTACTATTATGTGCTATTAATTTTGAGTATGTTACATAACAATGTAATAATTTTATAATGTATAAAGACCTTTAGAAAAATCAATATTTTTTAATCATCGATAAATTTCTGGATAAATGGGTAAAGAGTAGGGAACATAGACAATGATCTACAAAACCCCTTTTCCCCCTTTGATAGAATTAACATCTTGTTTTTTCCTTTAATAGAATTTGATGGTGAGTAAAAATGCGCGAAAATACATAATGAAGTATAAAAAATCAATTTTGTCGTATTTTTGACTTGATTGGCTGCCTAGACTTAGTTCTAAAAGTTTAACGGATAAATAATTTATTTTCATTTATGCCAGTGCTAGTGATTAGTCCCAGGAAACAATTCAAAATATTTTTAAAATATGATTCACAAAGTGTTCATATTGCGTTTTTTTGCTGATGAGTGTGAAAATTATTTAAAATATTTTGTTCGTATCGAATTTGTACTGTACACATATTATGTTAAAACATAGTAAGTCTTTCGAACTTGAATTGTTGCCATCTATGTATTATCAATTTGGAATTAAAAAAATGTAGACTAATTATATATAACTTTTCTATTGTGTGTATTATAAGCTTTTATAACTCCTCAGAGAATTCGTATTAACCAACATAGGTGTAGGACAGGGGACAACATGGTCCTTCTGCCGTCTACTTTGTTTAAAGTACCATTGATTCAAAAGTCTTTTCCTCCCGCAAAACCTATAAAAATTTCACTATTTCCACTGTTGAATATATTATGTACACACATCCCTCCAATCCATAAATCTTTGACATCTCTACGTCTATATCTCATAAAAAATGTTAGCTCTTTTATACCACATTCAAAAGTTTAAACAACTTTTGGCACTATACTATTTTCATTAAATTTAAAATGTATGTATGTATGAGTATATTAAATATTCAATGTATAAAAGGAGTTCTTGACCAGAGACGAAGAAATATGTGTAAGTTCTTTAGCATATATAACAGCTAATAGCTTAGAAAGTGAGCATCTTTAAACGGTTAATTATTTATAAAATAGTTTTACAGTAAATTCGTGCCTTTTTTATTGTAATTGGAATTACGTTGGGTTTTACCCTTCACACCGCCAATATCACTGTCCAGTTTTTTTGTTTATTACGTCACGCCAGCGCCAATACGCTATATATGACCCACCACACTTTAAAGATGTATATTTAGAGATATCTTTAGACATCTCCATTCTGCTATTCTTAAGTAATTCTTATTAGTAGTACTCTTAAGTCTTTCTGTAATTAAGTTATCCTCAATGGATAGTATGCATATATAGTTTTGAGTTAGTAGTTAGTTTTGAATTTTTAAAAAGGCGTTGTATTCTAGAAATTAAAAAGTTTGTTTGTTCGGCAGACCCGGTTTTAGATATTGAATGCCCATACGTGTTATGAAAGTATAAAAAAAAAGTTAAACTGTGCGTGAAGTTTTCGGTGAAATAATAACTGCAATATACGTTCAGCCTCATCTATTCAGATTCAGGCTAACGGTTATTGTGGAGAAAACAATGCATTTGAATCGGTGAGTGCAGAAACCACCTCAGTCACAAAAAGGAAATTATTTTCAGGAGAGAGAAAAAACTTCATAACTCCTCCAAATTTTCAAATTTTTAAACTTATTTTTTTCCTCTGTCATAACATGCATTTATGGTTCTGCCATGCAAATATTACCTAATTTATGAAGTTTTATGGAAGAGAAAAAACTTCATAACTCCTCCAAATTTTCAAATTTTTAAACTTATTTTTTTCCTCTGTCATAACATGCATTTATGTTTCTGCCATGCAAATATTACCTAATTTATGAAGTTTTATGAAGTTTTTTCTCTCTCCTGAAAAAAATTTCCTTTTTGTGACTGAGGTGGTTTCTGCACTCACCGATTCATTTGTGGAGAGCCCCTGTTTTTAGCGTTTTACTCAATGCATTGAAAAAATCTTAAACTTTGGTTTAATATGTCCGTGCACATCGCTGCAAGATCGTAAAGGCAGAGGTTCCTCCTTCTCGGCTGAATATTACTACTTTTCATGCGTCGGCCAGTACCTCTTTCGAAACCAGCAAACCAGGACATAGGCAAGGAAGAAACGCTGAGCATAGAAGGGATGAAATATCAATTTTTATACTAAATTTTGCTTGATTAGGTTAAACCTGGGTTCATTTCAAAGATAAACCACCAAGCCTCCCCCCCACACACACACACACTGCAAATGACATATGTTTAAGTTAAAACTGGAAAATGCCATGTTCAAACAGAGGTTCGTATGCATTAACAAACTTTTCACAAGTGGGCTTAGGAAATCAACCAGGTTCGTCTAATAGCATAACAGTTCTTGCTGTACGGTATTCTTGTAATTTAGCTCCCTGAACAGATGGACCCATTATTCTGTTCTTGAGTTAAAATTGTAAAATTTAGACATTATAATATCAACGCCAGAAGGGTAAAAAGAAAAGTTTTGTAGTCGTAATCTAATCGTAATCGGACTCAAATGCAATCACAACCGATTTTAATAGATTACATAATCGTAATCTAATAGTAATCGGGAAATTAGGTTTTTATGATAATCGTAATCGGAAAATATACTTTCTCCTGTAATCGCAATCCTGGTTTAAAAGTGAAAATTAATCGTAATCGTAATCGGTTACACGTCTGTGTAATCGGCACGAACACATTTTTGTCAAATATTTTTTCTAGCGCCCGTTGTAAGTGCCTCCACAACGGGCTTTGACTTCTAGTATATATTTATATGGACTTTAAAACGAGATTTTTTTAAGACTTGAGAGTGATGTTGTGTTGTGGAATTACGGCCGATTAGCTACACGTAGGCTCTAGACCAAGGGGTGGAGTACCCTCCGTGGGGGTCTTTCTAAGGGGTCCTAACCTGTATCTACGCAAAGTTTCGGAGGAAGCCTCAGAACAGTTAGGTCGGCGAATGCGACCAGGTTTTGAACCTGGTCGCCCTTCCGTCACCCAGTTCAGAGCGCTATGCTCTCGGCCACTGGTGTGGCTCCTGATTATGAGCTAGCCGTTGTGGCACACTTTTAAAATATGTCTACTGAAAAACTGAAACAATAGATTTTCTCAAAATCGGACGGGTTTATGTTGTTTGTATAGCACATACACGATACATTTAGTTATCAATATACGATTGATACATTATTTGCTTTTTAACGTTTCTTTTCTTTTCTTTTTTTCCCTTTTCTTTTCTTTTTTCCCCCAACCTTCTCATGAACCATTCCTAACTTATTATGTTCTTTTGATGTATAATGCAAGGTTTAAACAGTTTTTAAAGCAATCAAATTACACCATTGACTGAAAAAATTTAAATTGTATCTTTACAAGTTGCTAGCGTTAACCTTTTACAGACCGAATTCAGATCCAGGCATATTTTAAATTAAATTTTTGTATATTTTGTTTTCTGATCCGTTAATTAAAGGATATTGGTCATTTAAAAAAAGGGGGGGGATTGTATACAAGTTTCATTGTGTTGTGTTCGCAGTTGGGAGCATTGGTTATTTCTGACTAATGACTTCTGACAAACTTTTACATTGGTTTCAAAAATGGAATACAATGATGGGTAGTTAAAATGATAAGTGAAATAATAAGAACTAATAAAAGATTTATTTATAAATTTAAGTAAATATATGAATTAAGTTTGAAGAGGGCAAGGGCTGTATCAAGATAGCTTTGTAAAAATTTATGAAAATGCCTACTTTTATGATTTTTTATCCAGTTCCCACTAATGATAGAAATGCAACTTGTGTTTCAAAAAATCAAGTCATCTTTTAACTATAACTGCTAATTTTTTTTTATATGATGTTTCCTATCGGGGACATTTTCCTGTTAAAGGTTAAGAAGTATACAGATAAAAATAAGCAGTTTAGGATCAATTTTTGAAAAAGTTTTGAAGCTGATTGTACGTCGCGGTGTACAATCTTCGTTCTTCGCCGGAGCGCCAGCTTAGACCTTGAGGTCGGTGCAGACCTCTAGCCCTAGAGTTACTTTGCCAAAACACAAAATGAAACCAATATCATTCAGTTGATAAGGTTTGCCATATGTACATATTTCAAATAAGATTCTTTTTAAACCTCACGTTTAAACAGTTTTTTCTGACAATCCTCAAGGTTTATATAGTTATCTAAACTGTACTTCCCATCTCCTGGTGGTAATGGCAAATAATTCGAGAGCGGTTTATATTTATTCATGAATTTTTTATTTCAAGTATTAATTGAATTTTTTATGTTTTTATTCAGAACAGTTAATTGTAACGCTTTTAAAGATTAATAAAAATAATAAAAATAAAAGTTATGTACTCAAGCGATATCATTCAATTGATAAGATTTGCAATGTGTGCTTTATAAAATATATATATATATTTTTTTTTACCTGCATATATTAAAACAATTTTTGTGGTCATGTCCTTAATATTTATGCAGTTAGACTGAGTTTTTAAGATAGATATTTTTATTTTAGTGTCTCTTCCACTTCTAATTCCACTCCTAATTTTTTTGTTAGACTAGGAAAATTTGGTAGTGTTATTTTTTAATTTTTATAATTTCAATGTTCCTGTTACATTTTAATCTAAACATGTGATTATTAATAAATGGGTCATTCCACGTCAGATCAAACAGTGCAGTTCACCACACCAACTCGGATTTTTCTCAAATTTTATATAGATGATTTATAGGCTAAGACATCAACAAATCTCAATTTTGAAGGTTCTACGATAATTAATTATCGAGAAATTAATTATGCAAATTTTTAAGTTTTCTGCAAGATGCGCCAACTTTTTTCTCAATTCCTTAAATAACTCCTTACCTGTAAAAGTTACTGATGTGAAAATTTGTTTCTAGGAGTAACTTTTTACGCTGATTCCAGAAATGTTATCGAAATTTGCGTATCTTCTATAGTTTATGCATGAGCAGTACATTTGCTAAAAAACATCATGAATTTTTTTCGGCATGTCTGATCACAGACACATGTTTTAAATTTTTATATGTTGTTAAGATGGAATAATCCTACATCCCAAAATAATTTCATCTTGGCTTTCTGCTCAGGAGCAGAGAAAAAAAATTGTATGTATGTACCTACATATGAGGATTTTCATATGCAATATTTATACTGAAGATGAGAAAATTCAGAAGCGTTAGTCAATTTTCCTATGTCAATAAAAATTTATTTTAAATTGATATCTGAAAATTAACTACTACTCCAGGCATTTGCAAAAACTAGAAAATACATAAAAGTGCTTGTATCGGAAAACGTAAAACAAACAAACAGCAAAAAATGCATGTCACACACAGTGTTAAATTTAAAAAAAATCTAAAGTTAAAATTTTGAATTACTTTTAATTTAATCCTGTTGTTTTTGGAAATCATCCATCAGCCAATAAAGCTTTGGAATTCTGCATGATATTGAACTCAAAAGAAATAACAATGTTTAATAAAACATATATATGTATATATATATATATATATTAGGTCTACCGGAAAGTTCTATCCATTTTCCGTTTACCATTTTCCGTTCTATCCATTTTCCGAGAGTGTAAGAGAGGGGTATATAAGGAATGGTGGCAAAGAAGTAAAATTGTTCACAAGCGCTGTGAAAGCCTTTCAGTGCAAAAACCGCATAGTTATGGCACAAAGGAGGCATTTGGATGATGTTTTACGTGGCAGAATTATCGGACGACTGGAATGTGGACATACCCAGCTGGAAGTATCCGAGGAACTTGGAATCGCCCAGAGTGTCATCTCCAGGCTTTGGCAACGATTCCAAGATGATGGTAATGTGAGTAGACGTTACAGCACAGGTCGCCCCCGAGTTACAACGCCGAATGAGGACCGCTATTTGGCAGTTACTGCCAAAAGAAACAGACGGAGTACAGCATCAGACCTGTCTCGTCAGCTCTCTTCAGCTACCGGTACGACAATTTGAAGGCAGACCGTGTACAGACGCTTAGGGCACATTGGTCTATATGCTTGTAGGCCTGTCAGATGTGTTCCACTTACCGCAACTCACTGTAGCCTGCGATTAACCTGGAGTAGAGAGCATGCATTGGGGACACCGCAACAGTGGTCTTGTGTGATGTTTTCCGACGAGTCCAGGTTTAGTTTGGAGTCTGATTCTCGCCGGACATTCATCTGGAGAGCGCCAGGTACCCGTTACCACCAAGAGAACACCATTGAAAGACACCGTTACGGTGGTGCAGGATGGCTCGTTTGGGGAGGAATTATTCTTGGTTCCAGAACTGACCTGCATGTTCAGAGTGTAACGATGACAGGCCACATCTATCGGGATGTCATTCTGGAACAACATGTACGTTTGTTTCGGGGCGCCATGGGTGCTGAATTTGTGTTTATGGATGATAATGCCCGTCCTCACCGTGCAAACATTGTAGACGAATGCCTTCAATCGGAGAATATCACCCGTATGCATTGGCCAGCATACTCACCGGACTTGAATCCAATAGAGCATGTGTGGGACATGCTTGGCTGACGAATTGCAGCCCGTCAACCCCCTCCCACCTGTCTACCGGAACTTCGGAGTGCATTGCTTGATGAGTGGTGTAATATTCCCCAAGATCAGATTGATCATTTGATACTCAGCATGCCTAGGCGTTGTCAGACCTGTTTTGCATCGTCCGGGAGACATACTCCGTATTAACCATCCTACTAACCATGTTATACTGTTTTTTGTAAATAGGTTCTTTTTTGCTCTTTACTTTTTGTTTAATAAATAGACTTTACAAATAAGTCAAATTTGTTTTGCTTCTTTCTCTTTCTTTGCCTGAACTTCATTATCCTTAATTTATGGACATGAGTGTATATTAGGTCTACCGGAAAGTTCTATACATTTTCCGTTTGCAATATTTTGCCTAGCCAAAACTACTGAAGCTAATAACACGAAATTTAGCACGAGTGGGATTTTATAGCGTAGGTGCTAGATTAGAGAGTATTTTCAAAAATTTGTAATTTATAGAGTATAAAGGCCCAAAATGTTCTTTTCACACATTCTGCGGGATCTCAAAGAAGAAAAGAGATATCGATAAAATTCTTGCTGTAAAATACACAACACTCAAGAATGCCTAAAAATCGATTTCAGAACATTTCGAATATAATTCTCCTAGGAGGGTAGACGTAAAAGTTTGCCGTGAATAACTGGTTACATGACATTTATTCTGCAATATATCACAAAATATGCAATTTGACAGTGTGCCTGACATTGCTATGCTAGTTGTTGTAACAATAAAAATTTAATACAGTATACAGTAAAACCTATTTCAAATTGCTGTATCCACAAAACTAGCCAAAGCACAATTTTGTTCGCATTCTGTTAAAGGTAAATAAATACTGTAACTTACAGGAATTCAATTCTTTCAATAAACTTTGTTCCTTCTATTGACTTGAATGTCATACAGAATTACAAAGATTTATTGGCTGATGGATCATTGCCAAAAACAAATTTTTATTGTTGTAACAATAAAAATTTAATACAGTATACAGTAAAACCTATTTCAAATTGCTGTATCCACAAAACTAGCCAAAGCACAATTTTGTTCGCATTCTGTTAAAGGTAAATAAATACTGTAACTTACAGGAATTCAATTCTTTCAATAAACTTTGTTCCTTCTATTGACTTGAATGTCATACAGAATTACAAAGATTTATTGGCTGATGGATCATTGCCAAAAACAACAGGGTTAAATTAAAAGTAATTCAAAATTTTAACTTTAGAATTTTTTTTAATTTAACACTGTGTGTGACATGCATTTGTTGTTGTTTGTTTGTTTTACGTTTTCCGATACAAGCACTTTTATGTACTGTCTAGTTTTTGCAAATGCCTGGAGTAGTAGTTAAACTTCAGATATCAATTTAAAAGACACAGGAAAATTGACTAACGCTTCTGAATTTTCTCATCTTCAGTATAAATATTGCATATGAAAATCCTCATATATAGGTACATACATACAATTTTTTTCCTCTGCTCCTGAGCAGAAAGCCAAGATGAAATTATTTTGGGATGTAGGAATATTACAACTTAACAACATATAAAAATTTAAAACATGTGTCTGTGATCAGACATGCCGAAAAAAATTCATGATGTTTTTTATCAAATGTACTGCTCATGCATAAACTATAGAAGATACGCAAATTTCGATAACATTTTTGGAATCAGCGTAAAAAGTTACTCCTAGAAACAAATTTTCACTTCAGTAACTTTTACAGGTAAGGAGTTATTTAAGGAATTGAGAAAAAAGTTGGCGCATCTTGCAGAAAACTTAAAAATTTGCATAATTAATTTCTCGGTAATTAATTATCGTAGAACCTTCAAAATTGAGATTTGTTGATGTCTTAGCCTATATATCATCTATATAAAATTTGAGGAAAATCTAAGTTGGTGTGGTGAACTTTCTCCAGTTTTGTGTTTGATTTGACGCGGAATGACCCAAAATGCTTAAGTCATACTTTGATTAATTAATTAATTAATTAATTTACATATAAAAAATACTTCTGAAATTTATTCATCACTGCAGATATCAGCACAAGTTGTTAAATATTTCAGTAATGGTTTGGCAGTGAGGAGCTGGCTTAGTAAGTATAATTTTTTACAGTGCCTAAATGCTCACACACAGCATGCGTAAGACATGGATAACTCCTGAACCTTTATGTGCATTTTTGACATCTCTATACAATAAAATCACCAAAATAGGTATTCATAGGAAGTAGGGTATTCATGGGAAATACATATGCTAATACGCTGATCAAGGCCATTTCAACTTCAAAAATTAAACTAAACCACTAGTTTAAAAATAAATATACGATTCTTTTATAGAACTACTATGTTGAAGACCAATACATGGTTTAACAGCATTATCTGTCAACCTAATAGACATTATATCTGTTTTTTGCAGAAAGAATGCCATTGCCGGGATGTATTCTTTTCCCTCTACCTCCATCAAATCAGAGAAAGAACGAGTGAAAAGTTACTCTAAAAGATTCTGTGCTCTAGGCAAGTGTCAAGACTCATCATATTTTATTTGGCTTTCATTCGTCATATAAAAAAGTTATATTGATGAATACTTTACTAATAGTGTATAATTTAATTTTCTAAGTATGCAATTTTAATAAGGAATGAATTTTATATTTAAATACGAACTAACTTATTTTTTCTGAAGGCAACGCGCAATTTTCACCTCATAATGCCAAAGTTTTTCCTAATGGAAATATCTGATATCAGTTTTTAATTAGTTTCACCAAAGAAATAATAAAGCATTAGCTTTCAAAATTTTTTACAAATATTGTTCGTACTTTAAGGAAGACTGGAAGCTCTGGATGATACCATTGACATCCACGTTAAATATGTTTTACGAAAATTTTTCTTAGCACTACAACTTCGACTACAATCTTTTGACTTTTTTCCCCTTTTATACAGGGGGAAATATACCCCCTCGATACTTTCCAGTATCAAAATATGCTGTTCTCTGTTAAAATAAATAAAGAAATAAATCCTATATTTAAACCTTTTCAGACCCTGCATTCACAATTGAGGACACAAAAATTACCACTACTACTACTATACATGAGGGATGATCTAATTTGTACACTCAACGAAAAACTAATTTTTCTTGGAAAGTTAATATGTAGGATCATTTATTTTTTTAATTACAAATTTAATCTTTTTAATTATTAAAAAATATTTAATTCAACGACAAAAATTTTAATCGCGTCTGAAAGGGTTAATATTTGAAGCTGAGATGTACGATAATTATTTTATACAAATAAAAACTCAATTTTCTGTTTCATAGTTAATGTGTGAAATTTTTCTTCACCAAGCATAAATTCATTATTATTCACTATAAATTACTCTCTTATGTATGTTATTTTTTTCCCTAGGAATCAGCTCTACTCAGAAAATGGATAAATTTTAAAAAAAAGGCTGTCATCATAACACCCCTCTGTTCACGTTTGTCCAATATTCAATTTATTACTACAACAGTAGATCTAATTAAATTAGTTTTCTTTCTTTATCCCGGTAGGCAACTTGAAAAGGCTTTTTGCATATTCAAGATAAGATTATATCCTTTTAAATGTTGTTATACGACAAAGCATCTCAAACATTATTTGTTAATTTTATTGATTTAATTATACTTGTTATGTTTGCTTTTTTAGTCGTTTTAAATGTAGTACCAATGTTTTAATAAGAAAAAATCCCGACAAAGATTGATCTTAGTTGAATTATGTTAACTGTATTTGTGCTACATATATACATGCATGTATATCACATAATAGCCAGTTTGCTTTCTTACCTTTGATTGTTGATATATGCACACAAATTGTGCAATAATCTAACTATGTTTTTCTTTCAGTAGTCTATTGACAAAAAGACTCTTGTAAAATAGTTTTTGTTCATTTATTTAGTCATATTTTTAATGCTCAATTATTCTGTATTTTGTAAAAAATTGGCTGTGTATGTTGTAATATTTTAAGATGCAATACGGTAGAAGCACCAATTGTTGACACTACCCCAATTATTGCCAGTTGTTCCTTCTAAGTTGAAACATAAGTGTTTGGGGCCACTTAGAAATTCAAATTTAGCACTTAGTCAAAGGTCAACTAATCAGCTACTAATTCCCGTCGTGATAAAGTCAATTTGACTGACAAAACTCCTGGGAAGGTAGAGTCTCTTATCAGTGTCTTGCAGCGGCTCATAAACTAAAGGTTTTGCTTAAGAGGTATGTCTCGATTTCGCCTCTAATATCTAGAGCCAAGAAACCATGGAAATCACATGAAATCTCAAGCGATGATGAAAAACAAGAAGAGTGGGAACCACTAGAACAGTCGGATAGAAAGAGTGAAATTTTAGTTTAAAATATATCAACCTATCTTGAAATTTTTATTTTATTTATCATTTTATTTATTTTTTGTAATATTACCTTATTTTATTAAAAATAACATTGTTTGAACTTTTACGACGGTGGTAATATCTTTTTTTTTAAATTGCCGATAAGTGAATATGCAAGTCAATAATTGGTTCTTATCCATGTCAATAATTGGTTTATTCATGTCAATAATATAGGGGGAAATTGTTGTTGAACTTCCGCTCATAAAGCGGAATTTTTTATTAATTTGACTAAAGTAATGAATGGAATCTGTAGTTCAGATCTTGGCCATAAAGAAAATCTTTGAAACATAAATATTGCTTTAAAGATAAGAAAGTTATTAAGAAAATAACTCGAAAATTTCCTTAAAGTGTCAATAACAGGTGCCTTTACTCTAGTTGTTTTATAAAAAAATCTTTTTCAAATTTGATATTTTCTGAATGTATCTAATTATTTTTCGCTATGTTTATATTCATTGTTATTAATTTTCAATTTCCTCTAATTGCAAAAACGTATCGTAATAAATTGAATTTTTCTATTTCGTCTTATTTCTAGGATTTAGCTCTACACAGAATATTGTCTGAGCTCTACACAGGTTTATTGTCTGAGTTACAAACGTTTTGTCAAAAATTTCATTGAAAAAAATTGCCTTTCCATACAAACAAACTTGTACTTATTAAGACATTTTCCAATATTTAAACATGCTGTACTCTGTAAAAAATTGTGTTGCATATTTTAACCCTTTCAGACCCTGCGCCCACAATTGAGAACACAAAAATTACTAATAGCATTCCACAGGATGGATGTTCTAATTTGTGCACATAAAAAAAAACAAATTTTTATCGGACTTTTAATGTATAGGATTGTTTATTTTATTTTTTAATTACAAATTTAATATATATTGTTATAAAAAATAATTCAAAGAGAAGATTTGTAATCAGGTCTGAAAGGGTTTGTATATGAAGCTGACTTGTAAGACAGTTAGTTTATGCAAATAAGAACTTCCTTTCCTATTTCCTATTTAATGTTTTATGAATGTGTGAAATTAGTTTTTACTAAGTAATTCATTATTATTCACTATCAATTACTCTCTTATCTTTTTTCCCCTAGGAATTAGCTCTACTCAGAACATGGGTGAATTTTTAAAAAGGCCGTCATAATAACACTCTCGTTTTCATGTTTGTCCAATATTCATTACTTTTTCAACAACAAATGTGATTAAATTATATATTTTTTCTTTATCCCAGTAGGTAACCTGAAAAGGCTTTTTGCATATTCAATACAAGATAATATCCTTTTAAATGCTGTAATAAGTCAGAACATCTGAAACATTATTTGTTGATTTTAATGATTTAATTATATTTGTTATGTTTTCTTTTTTAATCCTTTTAAATGTGCTGACAATGTTTTAATAAGAAGAAAATTTTAATAAGATTGATCTTGATTGAATTATATTAACTGTATTTGTGCTACATGTATACATGTATGTAATAGTATATAATAATATATTCGCTTGCTGAAATTTGGGTTGTTATTTCTAATCTAATTATTTTTTTATGTAGTCTCTTAACAAAGAAGCTTGAAAAATAGTATTTGTTGATTAATTGAGTCACATTTTTAATACTGAATTTTGTTGTACTTTGTGCAAAACTATTGTGTGGGTTTTAATATTTTAAGATGCAATTTAAAGATTTTTTATGTAAACAAAATCTTTATTTCTATTTCAAATTTGATATTTTCTGCATGTATGGAATTATTTTTCACCGTGTTTTAATTCATTGTATTTCAATATCAATTTTATCTTATCGCAAAAATATAAGAAATAAATTCAATTTTTTGCTTTTGCTTTATTTCAGCTCTACACAGAACAGTAGTAAATTTTTAAAAAGGCGTTCGCCACAACACTTTAGTTTTCATTTTTGTCCAATATGTACAGTGCATTCACTACGGAATCAGGCAACTATAAAAGGCATTTGCCAGTTCATAATGGGGAAACATTTTTTTGACTGTTATTTAAGTTACAAACATTTTGCCCAAAGAATTCATTGAAAAAAAAATCTTCAAATATTCCTCTCGCACATAGTTATTCATGGCTAAGACATTTCTTATAAATGTCACATATAAAAGGACGCTTGCCACTGTGAACAAGCGCATTTTGTATGATCAAAAAGTATGAAATACTCACCTTTTATTTTCTTTCTTTCTTTTTATCAGTATACTGAAAAACACCGTAAACAATCACTAATAAGATTCAATTTATCGTAAAGAAACTATTACAGTGAAATTCGATTTATGTTAAAGAAATGTTTAAGTTTCTTATGATAGTATCAAATTCAGTTTCATGTATATCTTATGTATATTTTCGTGTAATAAAATGCATAAGTATTTTCCAATAAGGGACGCCCAACGGACCGATCATGTTTTCCCTTAAGGAGTAACTCAGCTCCCCACAGTATAAAAAATTAAAGAAATTAATGATTTTGATATTTATATACTCAAATAGTCTATGCACCTTAAAGTACATGTTACTGAAATTTCTAAACAACGTTTCAATTACAAAGTAGTTACAGTTGTTTATATGAACACCTGTCCTCAGTAGCTTATAACCGAATGAAATATTGAATTGTATTTATCTCAGTTTCTTGTTTTTTGATATTTCATCACCTTGGAAATACTAAGACTTTGTCAAATGTTATTGAAATTGTTTTAAAATTCTATTTGAATCGTATATGACAAGAAAATGATTAAAGGATAGGGTTAGCTATATGTTTAAAACTTTAAAAAAATCAGATATGGCATTATTCATGTTTTTCCACGCTTTTCTGTACTTAAATGTAGTTTTAAAAAATTTTCAGCAACGAATGCGAGTAAGAAAAATGCAATATATACCTTTGTGCAACACCCCGCAGGCAGATGCTCCTCCTATAAGCTTGCCATAACACAAAACACAAACAAATAAATTTGTTCAAAATACCACCATTTGCAACATAAAAAAAAATGAAGAAAAAAAAATTAAACATCAAACAAGGACTAGCTTTTTAAAATTAGTAGACAAATTGTGACTTTTGAAGGGTTTTTAATTTTCTTTTTTTGTTCCTCAAAAAAATTATGTATATACATACATACATAAGTATACACGGTGTCCCCAAAAGCTGGTAACGGGCTTTAATTCTTTATATATTAGAGATAAGTGGGCAATGCAAATTGAAAAACGGTTCAAAATAAGGTCGGAAATAAGACTACGCTAAGAAAAAATTCCTCTTGTTAATTTTCAAAAAGTTACACATTTTAAATTTGCATACGATCCCGTACCCAAACATTCCCAGTTAGTAAAATGTGCCCCATACACTCATGAGGCGATATACCAAATTTGAGTCTTTCATCACAAAATTTTACTGAGATACCTTTAAGGAAAGATGATCGGGGACTACACCTGATTTTGAATGCAAACGTTTATTGGTAGAGTGGAAAAAAAGATTTTCCTTCTTAATTTCTATACGACCCCTGAAATGCGATCATTCGATGCGATTTTTCGCCTTCGAGAGAAAAGTGGTTTAAGTCAGCGTTATATTTATCTTTATATCTGTGACACTTTCTAAAGTATAATTCTCAAATTTTGTATGTCACTTTATGACTGTATGGGGCACATTTTACTAACTGGAAATTGTTTTGTACGGTCGTCGTATACAAATTTAAAAAGTGTAACGTTTTGAAAATTAGCGAGAGGAATTTTTTTTCTTAACGGAGTCTTGTTTACGACCTTATTTTGAGCATTTTTTCAATTTACACTGCCCGCTTATCTCTAATAGATAAAGAATTAAAGCCCGTTACCACCTTTTTGGGATACCCTATATCTATATCTATATCTATCTATCTATCTATCTATCTATCTATCTATATATATATATATATATATAGCTGTGTGTGTATCTGTGTATCTATGTATATCTTATATGAGGTTAACCAAAAAAAGAAATTTTTAAGTTAATAAAGAAAAAAAAAATATTTGGCGCGCCGAGTCCTCTTAAACACAGGTGCCCTTCCTCAAGGTGTGCATAATAATAAAATTCAATTTGATCAGAAATGAAGTCGCATCACTTATTAAATAAAAATGCATAATTGAGTAACATAGCAACAGGTAATTACATAATTTACATGCATATGTTTTTCTTGGCTGTTACTTAACTTTACCCCTAAATCTCTCGAACTGAGCTTTTCAGCTTCTACTACATAAATGACATCAACTTTTTGTTTTAAAGCTAATCTTTTTGCATCCGGCAATGATAATGTACATAGAATTCTTATAAAAACTGACTTTCCTTTTGGTTTTCAGTTTTAGCAAGAACTAAAAATAAATGAAAATTTTAATCTATTCACCAAATTACTAACAAAGACTATTTCGATTTTTATTTTTTTCAGTCCCTCTATCATGCCTTTTAAACTGTTTTAGCATCAATGTATTAAAGGCATTATTTCCTTTCCCATTGGTCCCATGGAACATTTCCTTTCCCATTGGTCCCTTGCCTATAATTTGTCAACACTGTGTCATTCCTATTAAGAATTGTCGCATGAATAACTATTTTTTGAATTGAATAAATGTATACAACATCCTTTTGATTGCAACAGAGCTTGCTTTTTCCTAAAGTCTGTTCTCCTTTCCCTTACTGAAAGGCAATTTTATAAAGTTATTAACTTTTAATTTTATAGATCCTTTCACTCAGCACAAAATTGACTTCGAAACATCAAAAAATTACTAACAAAGACTATTTCGATTTTTATTTTTTTCAATCCCTCTATCATGCTTTTTTAGCATCAATGTATTAAAGGCATTATTCATTAGGGCAGGGACTAACCGAATAGTCTGTTGAATAGAGGTGAACCTCACAGGAGGAATCACTGTGTGTTTCTGCTTATATTTTGTTGTTACCATCATTATTGCCATTCAGTTGTTTGATTTAATGTATATCATGTGTGTATCATAATGTGCTACATTATCATCTTTCCCTTTATACAAATTTATTCCTTTTCAGCATATTTCGAATGGCATTTAAAATGTATTTTTCACAAGTGGCCCATTTAGTTAGGTTATATTGTATATAGATATTTTAAAGAAATATTTATTTATTTATTATTATTGAAGTATCTATTATTATTTATTGTGTTTATTTGTTTATTTATTTTATTTCAGCTCTTTCAGGTATCGAAATATTTTTTATTAATTAGATATATTTTATTAATTAGATATATTTATATCATGTGCGTATCATAATGTGCTACACTATCATTTTTCCCTTTATACAAATTTATTTCTTTTCAGCATATTTCGAATGGCATTTAAAATGTATTTTTCACAAGCGATCCATTTAGTTAGGTTATATTGTATATAGATATTTTTAAGAAATATTTATTTATTTATTATTATTGATGTATCTATTATTTATTGTATACTTATTTGTTTATTTATTTTATTTCAGCTCTTTCACGTATAGAAATATTTTTTTATTAATTAGATATATTTTATTAATTAGATAGATTTATATTTATCTATTTTAATTAGATATTTTTATTTAATGGAAAATAAATGCACATGTCGTAACCTACCGACTAAATCCGCGTGACTGAAAAAAGCATAAAATAACTTTAACATGAAAATGATAATTGTATTTACTAATATTTTCATCAGGCGCCACCATAAGGTGTATACAAATATTTATATTTTTAGTGTTCCATGGGTATATTATCGGTGTTGAAGCAAAGTTTGCCAATAAAAACTGTTAGCCGATGTCCAGAAGTCATATTCTTTACCCGTCCCTCCCATTCATGATTGAATAGGGGAACTGTGTTGAGTAGTTATGGAATTAGCCCTTCAATATATATATATACTAGCTGAAGTACCCGTCTTGACGGGTTAGTACGTAACGGAAATTTCCATAAAAGCCTAAATGTTTGACAGCATTAAGTGCAGAAAGAACGGAATTAGTATATTGGCAATAGTATAGAAAGCAAAATTATAGCTCCTGTGTAATTTTAAAAGATTCCTGCTAAATTTCATTGTACTCTTTTAATCTGTTTTTAAGGGATGCACGTCTTTCGTCTTGTTCATTGAAATCTTAGTTCAATTGATTTGATAATATCCATCTGAATTTTGTGGTTGTATTTGTAAACATAGTATTCCTAAAGAATAAACGGGCTCGAATATCTAAAAATATATCTTTTCGAAGTAATTTGGAGAGCGCACATCTGACTGGCACCCCCAAGAGCTAATGAACGTGCCCATTTCCGCCTCTAAACTGGATGTTTACATTTTTATCTAATCGGTAACCAAACAGTATAGATATTCAAAAGTTAGTAGCAATCTCTTAATTCGTTTTAGTGGTTGCATGCTATTAGTAGGGAAAGTTTAATTATACCACACCTTTAGCCTTCACCCCTATGACGATCAGAACTGTCATAAGCATCGACCACATTTAAAAATTCATTATTTCTCGCCTCTCAGTAATTCTAATATCATTTGAATATATGATTTTGATAGTTGTGGTTTGCGTGTATCATCAGACTTGCATTTATTTTTCTGCGACAAAAGGTTAGAAATTAGATGAAAATTCATTGACTGAATTTCCTTTTTTTTTCGGCATATAAATAAATCAAATCACATATTAAACATAATTAATAATCTAATTAAATCAAACAAATTCATTCAACTGATTTTAGCTTGACGATATTAAGTAGGTTTGTCAATATATCACAGAAAATATTTGTTTTCAAATGGAAATATAACTATCATTAATTTATAGTCTAACTAACCAATCTACTAGCAATACAGTTAAATCTTTTCGAGCATAAAACGTTAGTTTCAGGCTAAATTAAAGCTTCAAAAAGTAGATCGACCGTTTATTAAATGCATAAAAATATCTTGTTGGTAATTTCACTATTTAAGTTTATTGTTAGTTTATAGTTCAAATTGTTTTTGAAAGAAATTTTATTACGTGAGATGTTTCTTTTCTTATTGAACAGGTGACCAGCCGCGGGAAACTGTTAGAAGGACCTTCTCGGTGATTGTCCCACCACCCAGACAAGGTGGAGGTAAGTTGTGAAATTTTATAAACGCTTAATATCTGTTCTTAAAATAAAACTGTTAAGAACCGTAGCAATTTTCAACATTTTTTTTTAAATTAACGATTTTAAACATCCGATAAAGTCCGCATTCCTTACAAACTGTACTTTTCACTCATCCGTCAACGTATGCAACTTTCAGAGAACATTCTTTAGCATAAATATAAAAAATGGCCTTGCATAACAACAGCCTAAAAGCAATCTGGAATCAGGTTCCACATATATAAGATTCTTATCATTCGCATCTTTTCATAACAGTAAATTATATTTTGGGAACCAAAACCCTACACAAAATAGCGGCGTATCTCTGCGTTTCACTAGTGTTATAGGTGTTAAAACTCAACTTGCCGAAAAACAAATAAAGTCAAATGATGCCTACCAGACTAGTCAGCCAACTATTCTAGCTATTTAGCTAGTCCCGCTATTCTCAAGGGAATGAGGTTTATTTTCGCAATCATTAATGCTTAAAGTAAGTATGAATTTTTAAAAAATATGTGTTCGTACGTATGGACTCTAATGGGACAAAACGAAAAAAATCGAGTAAATATTTTAAATTCATGTTTTGAAATTTAATATTTTATAAAATAAAAATATTTTTTAGGGGGTGGGGGGGGGGGGTATTTCTCTTTTGAAGCTTTAAATTTCGATTTAAAAACTATTATTAGGGAGTTAAGTTCAAACTGAATATAAACTTTTTTTGCGTGTTTTTCTTTCTGTTTGACTATTTTGGTTTAAGCATCAGGATTTTTTTAATACTTATTTATTTCATGTTACTTTTTTTAACTTTTTTCATTTATTTATTTTATTTTTATACTGTTATACAGTTCGTAATAAAGCATATCTTTCAAAACAAGGCGTTTTTAAAACAAAAGGCAAACCAGGTATTCATTCCTCAGTCTTGGAAATACTTTTCTCTCTGCATACTTAATTTCATATTTTTATAATTTAAGAACTGCCTTTTAGTTAAAATTGCTACTTCGATATTTGCTTTTAAAAAAATTAAAGCTGAATAATTCTGTGAATATTACTTTTGCACACCTGCAATTTTTAGTGAATGAATTTTTAAAGGATGGAATTCATTTATAAAATTAAATTTTTTTTTATACATGATGATCATGAAAAATCATTTTTTCCCTTCTTTTTAATGCACGGCTTAAAAAATGCAATGCACATAGACTGCATGCCATTAAAAAGTTTTTTTTCCGATAATAAAATTTAGGTATAAATTACCCTTGTGAGAACCTAAAGTACGCGAAAAACGGTTAGAAAATTGAGAGAACATAAAATAACTAAAACGAAATAATCCTATTAATTTTTTTCAACAATAACTGTCTCTTGAGTGATTTCGTTAGTGAGGTAATTTAGGTACAGCTACGATGAATGGTCTCGTTGCTTGTACACACACGCACACATTGATAAATTCCAAAGCTCTTTCATCGTTTTCAGACACTGCGTACAAAATTGAGGACACAAAAATTACTTATACTATGATACTGGATGGATGTTTTAAATTATCAGCATAAAGAAAAACCAATTTTCTGGTGCATTTAATAATAAGCATTGTTTATTTTTTATTTCTTAAATTACAAATTTAATCTATTATTATAATACAGGGTGATCAATTTAAAATAGTACGCGTTGGTTTTTCCTATTACCTTTAAATCTGAAGAGTGGGAGACAATTTCCAACACTCTCTGTTGAACTGTTACAACTTTATTTGTAAGGTAAAGCAGAAAAGGAGATGCACAACGTCATTTAATCCTGTAGTAATTTTATTTTTGAATAACATTATTTAATTAAAACTTATTAAGTTATCATTCCATTATTTATTGTTCCTCACTCCATTACATTCTTTTCTGTGTGGTGTTATCTCAAAATTAAGGGGAGGGGGGGTCCAGAAAAATGCTGCAAACGTCGATGAATTAAAACTCATAGCTGAAGAAATCTCAAGACCTAGGGGGGGGGGGGGTAATAAGAAAAAACACCCGGTACTGTTTTAAATTGATTCCCCTGTATTTTTTTTTAAAAAAAAAAAACATTTTAATTCAAAGAGAAACTTTTTCATCATGTCTGAAAGGGATACAGATCTACCAAAGATCTACCAAAGTGCGCTATTAGTAGGTGAAATTTAATCATATCGCACATTTAGACTTTACTGCCGTGACGATCAGGTTTGTCATAAGCATCGGCGAGATTTAAAAATTCAGTTCTGGCCTACTTTGTAATTCTAATAGCAAGTGAATACATGAATTTGCCAGTTGTAGTTTGCATATGCATGCATCACCAGACTTATTTACCTTTCTGAGTCTCGCAGTGGCCAAGTCACTAAACGCCGTTCCCATAAGAACGCAGAAAGTGAAGCAGCACAGGTTCGGCCAGTGCTTGGGAGGATGAACACTTCTCTCGGCTGCGCTTTTGTGGGCCAGTGTATGCTAATGGGAGCGGGTGCGCGTAAAATCTCTTCGTGGTTCCAGTGGCCTTCGTGTTTAAACGATACCTCTGGGAGTGCCGATTTCAGATGCCAGGTCTCTCATCTGAAATGGGCTCAAAATTAGGAGATCATTGATAGAGGGCAACGTTGGCCTGCCTAGTGGGCGCCCCCATGATGAAATGACCAACATTTCCGTCCCTCGTACTGGTCAAGCCTCCAGGTAAATCGCTAGTCGGCCATTAGATAGAAACAGAACATTACTTTTCTACTACAAAAGGGCAGAAAAAAGATGAAATTTAATTGACCGAGTTTCCCTCGTTTTTGACATATAAATAAATCAAAACAAATATTAAATATAATTAATATTTACATAAATCAAAGAAACAGTTATTTATTTAACAGGTTTTTAGTGTGGCAATATGTTGTTGTTGTAGTTTCTAATGCCCTCTGGCAACCGCTTAGGAGTGCCAAATCTTCCATACAGGATCGCGATGTACGAAAGGGAGCGGCTTCCTATTAAAACCCAGTAAGAGGAAGACTGACTCAGCTCGTAGTTTCCTAACTTTGAACCCATTCCAGATGAGAGACCTAGCACCTGAAATCGGCATTCCCAGAGGTACAGTTTGAACGAGGAGGACATTGGAGCCACGTCAGATTTTAGGTGCAGCAGCTCCCATTAGCGTACACGGTTTTTGAGTCTAGCCGAGAAAGGAGTTCACCCTCCCAAGCACTGGCCAAGCAGGTACTGCTTCATTTTCCGTTCTTACGGGAACGGAGTTTAGTGAATAGGCCACTGCGTCACAGTTTGGCGATATTAAGTGGATATATCAGAAAATCCTTTGTTTACCAAAGGGAAATGTGACGATCATTAATTTACAGTCTAATTAACCAATCTATTGGAACATAGTTGAATCTTTATACGCGTAAAACATTAATTCTGGCTTAAATTAGAGCTTTTAGTAGTGCATCCACCATTTTGTAAATTCATAACAATACCTTGCATTTTCCTTGTTTAATTCATTTCAAAGAAATTCAATCTTAGATATCTTTCTTTTCTTATTGAACAGATGACATCCTGATAACTAAAGATGTCCGGACGTACTCAGTCATCGCCGGACCTATAGGCAACAGTGGAGTAGGCGAAGTGGAGAGACCAGGTAGGTTATATTTATGTACGAGCGACAAAATTTTATAAATGCTTAAATATGTCCTTAAAATAAATTATTAGAGCCATACACTTTTCAGGAGATTAAAAAAAACAGCCATTTAAACAACCGATAAAACTAAAACGTATTCTTAACAAACTGTACATTTTCAACAGTCAACTTGCATGTTTAATGTGACATTCTTCGAAAACATTCTTTAGCATAAACATAAAGATGGCCCTGCATAGTGTTGCCCGTACAGGGAAATATTGCAAAATTTCGTGTTTCTACACCTTTTCACTGTCGCTCTTTTTCTCTCTTTGGTACTAGGCGCTTTACAAGCGCGTAGTACCAACGCCTTCTAGATATAGAAAGATTAACAACCGAAGCTTCACTAGATCTTTTTAACTGACGTCATCACAGTTCTATTTTCACAGAGTAAAACTATTTTAAATTTGTGGTGAATTTTCTTACGCATAAAACATTTTAATTATTTAAGATAGAAAAATTAATTTTACTACAAATGGTAATTTTCAACTATAACTAATTATATAATGGATTATTTTGTATCCGAATGGTATTTTTAATTTGTATCTTTAACTTGAGATATTTTCTAGTATTTGTAACATTCACCAGCAATTTTAAATAGTTTTAATTTAAGAAAACTGTGATGACGTCATTTAAGAAGATCTAATGATGGCGTCAAAGCTTCAGTTGTTAAGCTTTTTATATCTAGAAGGTGTTGGTAGCACCGTATCCAAAAGGCCATATAAACTTTTACCATCATAATTAATTTCTTGAAAAAGCAGTTCAAATGATGCATTATTTCTTAAAGGTTTATTTGGAAGAAATAAAATATTCCTCATGGTTTTGGTACACAAATTAAAATAAACTTATCGCGCTAGGGACTTAATGATTCTTTATAAACTGTACTAAACACTGAAATAAATGCATAGAAACAATGTCTTTTATAAACCTTAAAAAAATTAAGCATAAAATTGCACAGCAAACTTTTTCTATGAGTGATGTATTTTGCAAAATTTCCGATTTTTAAGTTTTTTTTCCTGAAAGTTTTGTAATTGATACATCGTTTATTTCAGTGTATAGAACAATTTTCAAAGAGCCATTCTAAAATTTTTCAAATTCTTGCCATACTTAGTTTATTTGTCTCTATTTATTAAAATCACATGTTTTTCGAAATGCACCATTAATATAACAGCCTTAAAAACAAGCGAGAATCAGGATCCACTTAGATGTAAGATTCCATTCTCTCACCTGTAATTTCGCTCTTCTCAAGAAAAAGAGGCTTATTTTCGCAATCATTAACCCTTTAACCCGCAGTGTTCCCGCTCTGGGAACACCAAACTCTGACGTTTTGACTGTTGCCAGTCACGAAGAATATATTTGATTTCTATAAAAATATTTGCAGGTGATATAGCTCCACGAGAATCCTTTACTTTTTAGCACATCATTCCCCGTAAAAAAATTGTCACGGTTATTTTTAACAGCACTGGCATCTGCTGAAAAATGGAAGAATTCGATAACAGCTGGATAGATTGCCCAATGCTGAAAAAAGGGCAGCCGTTGCCCTCGCTCGACTTAACTACCAGCAAGATGGGCACAGCCAGCTGCGCCAAAAAAGGGACTCTAAATCTGTGGCACGCGATGAACGTTTCGATCGTCCGCCATCTTGCTGGTAGTTAAGTCGAGCGATGGCAACGGTTGCCCTTTTTTCAGCATTGGGAAAGGGTTGCGCCTCAAAGGGTTAATGTTTGAAGTAATCATGAATTTTTAAAAACATGTGTCTCTATGTATGGATTCTGTAACAAGAGGGGTCTAAAAAATCCAGGAAGTTTTTTAGAATCCTTTTTAAACTTATTTTTCAATAATTTCAAAAATTATTTCACTTTTGGCAGTTATTGCTATTTCGTCGCTTTAAAATTCGATTAAAAATCTCTTATTGAGGAGTTAAGTTAAAATTGATTACAAGCTTCAGTTTGTGCATGTTTTTCTTCTTGCTTGATCAGTTTTCTTTTAATCAACAGGATGGTTTTTTGTTTACTTTATGTTAGTTTTTGTTAATTTATCAATTAATTAATTTATATTTGTTATACATACCATAAACATATGTGTTTGAAATTATAATTTATTTTACAATAAAGCTCTATCCGAGCATTTTAAAGAATTTTTATTAGAATTATAGAAAAAATAATACTAGTAAAACTTATGTGTAATCTAACTTACTGTCTTTGAAACTACAAAAAATTTTACACTATAGGAAAAGCCTCACCATGGTACAATGGTTATGTCGCTGAAAATGGTAGACGGCCGAAGTGTGAAGGTCCCGTGTTTGGGTCCCATCGCGCGGCTGTCGATCTAACGGCCTGGATTATTTATTTCTTATTAACAATACATTATCTTAACATAATATAGGAATCTCTCACTTAATGTATAGTGTATGAGTTACAAAGTATTTCAAAATATCCTCTGTAATATTAAAGGGAAATTTAAAATATTGAACCATATTTTTAAAATATTAGATTCGTTTCTTCATACGTTATTTAATAATAATAATAATAATAAAAACAATAATAATGATAACAACAACATATGAAAGTCCACAAACGACTTTCTTTTGTACATTTTATTCCTCAAATTAATTATGAGTTATTAAAGCATATTTTAAAGAATCACAAATAGGAACATACATTTATGCTGAGGATCTGTATCTTTCAAAACACACGTAAACTTTTGTTGTTGCGTTTGGACCAATAGTTTTGAAAAAAATCAGTTAATAGAGTCTAAATGGATCGTATTTTATACCATTTTACGCTTTGTCATATTCAGTTTCGCAGTGGAAAGGACTAGATATTGGTACAGTCCTCGTTTGAAAGTTTATTCAGTTATCCTCGTAGCGAAATGAAATGTTTTATCTGGAGTAATTCAGGCGACTGATCAAATAAGAAATAATGGCTCTTACTAAAAATTGCAAAGTTAAGTCAAAAATAAATATTTAGACGGACCCTCTTCATATTTGAATCTATAGAAAGATAGAAACCAACTAAACCACAAAGTCTAAATAGCTTCTTTCTGAGATATAGTACGGAAGCCAACTGCCAACTTGGGGCCATCATCGCAAAAAATCTGAGATTTTTTTACTTTGGTTCATTTTATATTGTAAGTAAAGAAAAGGAACGTCAGCTGACAGAGTAGCGGTGGGTGCGGCCGCCCCGGTCGCCCCAGCATGTAAAATAATTAAAAACTAATAATTATAATAAAAAATTTGATACTTTGTACATGTGTTTATCATGTTATATACAAATGAAAAAAAAAAAAGTCCGCTGGTTTTATAGCGGTGGGTTATACGTCAGCTGCCCAGGATCTGCATTCGGCTGTATAGCGGAGGATCGTGTGTCAACATGTAAAGAATACCCGTTAAGTAAAACAATAATAAAAAAGCTGAAATTTGGTGAGATGACAGTTAACTTTATCAGTTTTATGAAAAAAATAGTCCGCTGAGTTTTTCGTGGTGGAAAAGTCCTCAGCTGGCGATTGAAAGTTATAGCGTCTAGCTACACGTACAGGCGCTTGATGTATTTCACTTGCATCAGCTGATCACTTTTAAACCGCGAAATATTCAGCGGACAACGTCTTTCGGGTAACTCGAGTTCAACAGCTGAGCAAAAAATAAATTACACATAACTTGAGTTACGAAATTTTCGTTTTTAATGAATAAATGCGAATTTAAGCGAAATTTTCTTCGATGTTTACATGTAGGGGAAGAAGGTGGCTCAAAATGATTCCCTTAAGGGGGAAACTTGCACAAAATAACACAAATGTTAAATAAAACTTTGACCCTTTGCCACAATATTTTACACTATATTTTGCTTCATAAACATATTTTAATAATACTTTAAGCTCAAACTGAGTAAGGGAAAAAAATAAAAAAATAAATAAAAATAGAATTTTGTAGAGTCCAAAGGATCATATTTCCCTCACCCACGGGCAAAATGATCCTTCCATTTGAAAATTATTGCAAATTGATTTTTATCGGCAGAATAAAAGATCTAAAAGTAATTATGATTTTACATAATGAAATCAAATAAGTTTTACAAGCATACAGTATGCATAATTTATTTTATGAAAATTTTAAAATAGAAAAGTGTCACAAGCAATAAATGGAATATTTCAAAATTATGATTAAAAAATTGTGGCCTACAATAAACGCAGAAATGGATTAAATAATTTAATGGAGAGTCATGCATTTTGAGAACGTTTGAAAGGCTGCCATGATGTCCGGTACTGGAGTTTCTTCAGTCGATGGAGCATTTTTACCAGCAATATGGCTGCCCATTTTAGTTCATAATACTGTAACTCGCCGAGAAACATACACCAAATAAGGTCAATTCACATCTAAAAACATACTCTGTTCAGTCAACCAATTCATATTTCTGTAAATATTGTATTTCTAAATAAATAAGAAAGTTAGTGCTTACCTCGTAATAGATATGATAAAACCCAGTTTTTGAAGAATTATACTCAGACACGTAACACACCGATCGCTTAAATATCGCCATTGCTTCTTCTTGACTTGGCACAACTAGATTATGTGCTATCCGATAGGTAGCGCGACCTGTATCTAAGAAAAGACATGTGGATGGTTTTGCCCGCTAGGATTATTTTGGGCGCCCTTCCCCTATATTTTTCTCATTGTTATGTATTTTCATTATATAATTGAGAGTAAAGGTATCATCAGCCGATTCATAGACGCTCTGTGAGACGCACCATGTAACATTAAAAATTGATAGATATCAGAAACCAAGAAAGCTGAAGCTTTATAGGAGTTACCTGGAAGAAGTTGTCCGCTCAATTTTCAGCGCTGTAAAAGTGATCAGCTGATGCAGTGAAATACATCAAGCGGCTCTGCGTGTAGCAATACGCTGCAACTTTCAATCGCCAGCTGATCACTTTTCCACCACTGAAAACTCAGCTGATTATTTTTTTCCTAAAACTGGTAAAGTTAACTGCACCAAATTTCAGCTTTTTTATTATTATTTTACTTAACGGATGTTCTTTACATGTTGACGTATAATCTACCGCTATGCAGTCGAATGCAGATAATCGTGTCGGCAGCTGACGTATGATCCACCGCTATAAAGCCAGCTGACTATTTTTTTTCATTTGTATACAACGTGATAAACACGTGATTCAAAGTATCAAATTTTTTATTATAATTATTATTTTTAAATTATTTTACATGTTTGGGCGGCCGGGGCGGCTGCACCCACCTCAAATGCACCAGCTGACGTTCACTTCTGTTATATGTATAACTAAATGAACTACAGGACGAGGCTTCAGATTTTTTTGTTATTGGTCATCAAAAATGCCAGCTGGCTCTCGGACTAATAGTAATAACTTAAAAATTTTTCGGGTTAAATTGCTCATTTTTTTTGAGAGGGGGGGGGGAGGGAAGGGGATTGTATTACAATTTTCAAAATATGCATACACCTGATAGATACATATAATCAAGAGGCACATAAGGCGAGAGGTAACTTTACCTAAAAAAAACTGAAATCATGTATGTTTCTTGAAGTTATTTACTATACTGCTGGTTCAGAACATTTTAATTTTTATACGTGACCTTGATAAATTTAATTTTAAAGTTCGTTAATTAATATTTTTAAAAATAAACGTTCTGTCCCTGTTTTTAAAATAATGTGAAGATAACCAAACAAAATCTTTTAGGGGAAGATTTCATCCTCTGATTTTCTTCAGTTTTTTCTTTCTTTCCCCCCCCCCCTTTAATGGTAAATTTATTCTCCATCTCTTTATTACGATATATTTAGAAGAATTTTTCCTATTCAAAAATTTTTTCAAACTCCTATTTGATATGTCCGATAAATTGATAAAAAGATTTAATAAGTTACTACTTAATTGCGCAAAAAAGTGTATACCTAGAGGTAAAGTTAGAAATTACAAGTGCTTTTGGTCTACGGAACTCAAAGATTAAACGAGAAAAGAGACTGTTTGGGGAAAAAAGCTGAGATCACAAAAAGACCGGTTGACGTTAAAATGTGGAGGAAACAGGCTGCAATATTCAAGAGGAACCTCCTTGTGGCACAGCGAAATACTTTTAATAATTTCATAGAAAATATAAATTGTAGGGAGACAGTTTAAAGATTTATTGGTTTATCTCTGTTTTAAAAAGCAAGAATTCTACCCCAAAGAAGATACTCATCTTTTACCAAGGCAAAGAATACCTTTCTGATCGAGATATTGCAAATATTTTTGCAAAATCCTGCTGCCAGTCTCAGAAAAAAATGGCCTATGCTAGAAAGGCAGCATGAATCCTCAAGAGGAATACCTTCAGGCTTACTTCACCCCAAACACACTGTTTGAAAGACACAGAGAACATATTCGACATGTTCTTTACTGAGGAAGAATTCGCCTTTTGTCTGAACGACTTGAAAATCAAAAAATCTCCAGGACCGGATAATATTAATGCTGAATTTCTTAAACATATGGGTATTTATGCAAAACTGATTCTTCTAAAGATTTTTAACCACATTTGGAAAACAGGAATTGTAACTGGCATTTGGAAAAGGGCTACAATTATTGCTATCTTGAAGAAATACTGAGATGCCTCTGATACCTAAAGCTACAGGCCCATTTCTCTCACTAGCACTATGACCAAATTAATAGAATGCATAGTCATTAACAGATTGAATTGGTTTCTTGAAACTAATTCCGTAGTTTCTATAGAAATCGGTCTACTGATGATCAGGTGGCTTATTTGAGCTAAAGGTTCAAAGATTCTCTCGACAGACGTGAAGAAATGACAGCAGTTTATGTTGATTTTATAACAGCATGACTCCGTCTGGAGAAAAAAAATTATCCAAAAACTCCAGGATACCGGAGTGGAAAATAAAATGTTTGAATTGGTTTTCTTCATTTCTGGGTCAGAGAAGCTGCAAAGTCCGTAGCTGCATTCTCCAGACTGGATTGTCTCAGGGAGCAGTGAGTAGCTGCTCCCTTTTCAATGTTTACATAAACGATCTGATTTTGGCCTTGAGAGCAGTCGGAGTGGTGTGCCTTCTGTTTGCAGACGACCTGGTCATGTGGATTCAATTTTCAAAGAGGAATGCAAGGTATAAGACCGAAAAGCTTTTAAACAGAGCTCTAAATGTTTTATCTCAGTGGTGCGAAGAAAATAACATGACTGTGAGCCTCAGAAAATCTGCAGTACAGACTTTTTCATTGATGCACCAAAGCATCAGACCAAATCTGGTCTGATTTACTGATTCTGGTCTGGTCTTTTCTGAGACTGGCAGCAGGACTTTGCAAAAATATTTGCAATATCTCGATCAGAAAGGTATTCTTTGCCTTGGTAAAAGATGAGTATCTTCTTTGGGGTTGAATTCTTGCTTTTGGTAAGTGTTGGACAGATCTTGTTTATGGTCAGAGATCAAGAATTGTTACATGCAGATAGATTTACATACTTAGGAGTTGTCTTCGATATTAAATTAACTTGGAAACTCCCCATTGAATGCTTAATTGGAAAATTTGAAAAGCGCCTGAGAATTCTTAAACGCCTAACTGGTTGTGTTTGGGCGTGTGCTCGCACAACGCTGGAAAACGCTTATAAAAAATATATTTTGCCTGTTATCACGTACTGTTGTGAAGTTCTTATTTCTGCTCCAAAGAACCTGATTGAAAAACTGGAGGTGATACAAAATCAGGCCCTGAGGCTGATTGTTGGTGAAGTGAAGACTACTCCCATCAACTCTGTTCTTTTCCTGACTAGTACTAGACCCATCCAGGCAGTTATTGAGGAGAGAGCTCTTATACTTTATGAGAAGCTAATTAGAATTAATATCCCTTTCTGGGTCTGTTATAATAATGTACCAAGATATCTAAAAACTCCGGGTGGTTTTCCACAGAGAGTTCTTGAACTAAGAGATAAACTGGAACTCAGTGATAAATTTATTCAGAGTTTCTTAAAACCCTGTAATTCTGTAAACAAATTCAAGTTAACTGTTAATCTGGACTTTGCCCAACCATTTCTTAAGAGCCAATTGCCCCAGAGTAGCTTAAAAATCATTGCACTTGAGACCATTCACACCCTCTACCCTGAGCCTGAATGGCTGCATATCGACACTGATGGTTCTTTGACAAAACTCTCACCAAATGTTGGGGCAGGGATATTTTCCTTCATCTTTTCTTTTTATGTGCCGGTTGGAAAACGAAAACCTCCTTTGATGGCGAAGTTATGGCTATTTATGTGGCACTGGAGCAGCTTGTCCCCAGACACCTCTACAATAAGGCTGCAATTCTGTCAGATTCCAGGGCTGCCATTCAGGCTATCGGAACTGGGGAAAAACCCATCTCCAAGAATATCCTAGACTGTCGGGCTCTTCTAGAGAGTCTGAAAAAAGAAGGGCGACATATAATACTCCAGTGGATACCAGGACATTGTGGTATACGCAGCAACGAACAGGCCGATATGCTGGCTAAGAAGGGCACTCAAATAGTTCAACAGCCATGTGCTTACAAGTACTTCCATTCCACAAAACTTTACTTTAAAAATCTAATGATAATGAGACAAAACTGAAAGGCACTGCTCAATTCTCGCATCTGTTCAAGAAGTTGGAGGGACAACTTGGAGCAGGGTGCTTCTGATAAACCCCGCGAAAAAGCTGTGGCAGAATTTAGACTTGCAGTGGGCCATGACTGCCTGGCTGCCCGACTGTATCGTATTGCAATTTTCATTAGCCCGAATTGCCCACTTTGTGGGAAGAATGAAATCATGGACATGGGCCATTTGCTGGGATGCAGGGGGACTCCAAGGTAACGAGATACTGGAGTGCTAGACATCTGCTGATGAGATATTGACTTTTTTCTCTTACTGTTTTCGAATTTGATGTTATTCACTTTTTTGTATTCTGTAAGAGTTTGTCTTTTTCTCCTGCCATTGGAAATTTTAAGAAAAATCTTTTTCGTATTCAATCATGTAAACTATTTTACTTCTTTAGTATTTGTTGTTCTAGACACTTTATTGGTATTTTATTGTATTCTTAAATTTTTCATTATCTCTTTAGTTTCTCCTTCAATCGTCGCTACTCCCGTTCCTAAGAGAAAAAGGAAGAATGAAAGGGACCTCATTTTAGAAGAAAATGGAAAGCTACACTTCGCGATTCTAAGAATTGAAAGTGCCATGAAGGCACTTGAAAAGTCGCAGCGAATCCGGAAAAGGTCAGTTATTTAAATTCTTTTTAAATAATTCTAACTTTTAAGAATTAAGTATAATGTATACAGCATATTTGTACTGCACCATTATCTTGCTTCTCTTTTTTTTCCATTTTATATTAACCCTACAAGGCACCTGGTACCTTGTGTGAAACAGCTACATCAATTATTCAACCACGTCTGTATAACATACTAACACAGACATATATCTGCCGGTTTTTAAGAGTAATTATATTGGGTCGCTGTTGTTGCTAATGCTCTCTGGCAACCGCGTGACGGTGCTAGATCCCCTATAAAGGCAGGCGATGAGCGGAAGGGGCGGCTTCCATTTTAATGAGCCCCAGTGGGAGGAAGTCCGACTCGGCTCGGGGTCCCCTAATTTTGAACCAATTCCAGAGGAGGGACCAACCCCCTGAAATCGGCGCCCCGAGAGGTATCGCTTAATAACTTGGAGGACATTGGAGCCACGACGGATTTTACGTGCACCAGCTCCCATTAGCGTACACGGTCCCACAGCAATCGAGCCGAGAGGGAGTTGACCCTCCCAAGCACTGGCCAAGCCGGATGCTGCTTCACTTGCCGTGTTCTTATGAGAATGGAGTTTAGCGCCCAGACCACTGCGGGACATATAGGGTCGTTTCATAATTATTGGCCGAAAATGCAAAACGAAAGAAAACGTGAGTCAAAAAGAAACAAATGCATTTTATTAAGCAAAGTAGCTGCCATTGGCCGAAACGTACTTAGCTTTGCCCAACGAGTTCTGAGCGAAAATTTGCCACGGTGCCAAAAGTCGGCGTCGCATTGGTCGAATAATTCACAAACCAGCTGAATCAAAGCATGGAGATTGATGCAAAAGTAGCTCAAAAGTGTAACGAATTCCCGGAGAGACCTGGACTGAATTTTTCAGTTTGATGTTAGTTACTTTTCGGACATATTAACAGTCTAGCAAAATCTGAGTACACAAACTGCGAATTTTGGCCACCGTCTTGAAAAATATTTACAAAATAATAAAAATCTTCTTGGGTATCAAATTAATCAAATTGTCATTCCGAAAAAAATTATAATATTAGTTTTAAATAATAAAAATAAATAACAAAATAGTAGCAGAAAAACCGATAGCTTATGCAGTGATGAAAATCATATTTTTGTTAATCAAAATGCATTCTATATAGTATAAATACATAATGTAATTCGTCAATTTTGCATATTTCATTAAAGAAAAGCTACATGTAATACTAAAATTAATAAGAGGTATGTAAATAAACACACACACACACACATAAAATGATACTTACCAACAAGATTATAGTTTCCGGTAGTACAAAACGTCCGCCCTTCAACAGTTGTAAAAAAATTAAGATTTCAAAGGTTGAACATTTTTACAACTGATGAAGGGTAGAGATTTTCTGTAACACCCGAAACGATTATCTTATTGATAAGTACTATTTTATGTGTTATTTTATAATATTTTTAACTAATTTTACAATTTAATACCAGTTTTTGTGGAGTGTTCTTGTTAGATTTAACAGTCTTCTTCAATTTCTTCTAAATCACTATCTTTCAGGGTACTATTATTACACTCTCGACGGGCAGCCCTAATGTACGTGGCGTCCCCTGTGAAGGTAAAAAGGGCGCCCCCTTTTATGCTCTAGATCAAGTTTTTCTCGATTTTTGAGTTCGAAATGGTGCCCCTTCGAAGATGGCGCTCCGCTGCAACGTTTACCTGCTTACCGTGTCGGGCCGCCCCTGACACTCTCAACCAGAAGAGTTACATCATATTTCAGTACATTCCGCACCACAGCGTCGACACGTACATTTACCACTACCACAAGGATCATTTGTTTCCGTTTTGCAAGTACAGAAAATCCTATTTAGTAATAAGTCTGGAGCAGGGTTCATTTCACATGTTATGGGCTGTAATTGCCCTCGTACTTTTTCGCAGCCCCACTCTTCAGGATTTGCAGTACTGGCTTTCATAGTTTTTCAACAAAGACATTGTGAATGTACACGAAGATGATGATTAACAGCAGCATCTTCAGTAAGTAGCAATCTTGCAGTATTAAATTCACTCTTGGCAGTTGTGGTATTTCTCAAGTACAGGTTATATCGTAGCAGATTCAAAAATCTCTGTCTTTGGATTTTCAATGACAATAACGCTTTGGTGCCAATATCTGTGAGTTCCTTTTTGTTCGTATTTTCTGATCCAAAAAATGAAGTGCAAATGCTAAAGCCCTTACAATTCAAAAAATGTCGATATGCTGCAGTTTTGCTTTTATCAAATAAAAAGCTAGTAGTAAATATGCTATACTGGTTGATTCAAAAATGATGTGACCAATTTCAGAGCATCATAAATTTTTATTGAATTAAGTTATTTACATGAAATTTTCAATTTGGTTTTCTTTAGCATTGTACACTTTACGTAAACATTTAGGGCAAGCCAAAAGAACTTTTTCGACCATTTTGGGGGTATTTTTTTCAAGTTCCTCTTTAATTGTTTTTTGAAACCCTTGAAACGTTCTTACTTTACGTCTATTTAATTGGCTTTTTAAGTACCCCCTTAAAAAAATAATCGCAAAGAGCACAGTCCGGGGATGATGATAGCCATTTCTCAGGAGGAAGAACATTAATTTTTTCATCTTTAAGCCATTTTATAGTTATTTTGCAGTATAACTTAGTACAGAATCTTGGTAAAAAACATTTTCTTGAGGGTAAGACGTTTACTTTCTTCGATTATCTGCTTCAAAACTTTATTCTGATAGTATTTAGCACCAATTTTAGCCTTTGGTTCTTCAAAAAAAAATGGTTTTGTTAAGTCTTGAGAGGCCATTCCCATTCATACTATAACTTCTGACGGCTAAATTGCCTTTTGCAAAACAGCTGCGTCTTTGCAACGCTGTTTGCGTGAAATATATTGTATCTTCGTTATGGCAGTTGTGCCACAGTGCTTCATCCGAAGTTATCCATGTTTTGTATCTAATATGTAAAGAACTTTTTCGACTATTTTTGGGGTATTTTTTTTCAAGTTCCTCTTTAATTGTTTTTTGAAACCCTTGAAACGTTCTTACTTTACGTCTATTTAATTGACTTTTTAAGTACCCCCTTAAAAAAATAATCGCAAAGAGCACAGTCCGGGGATGATGATAGCCATTTCTCAGGAGGAAGAACATTAATTTTTTCATCTTTAAGTCATTTTATAGTTATTTTGCAGTATAACTTAGTGCAGAATCTTGGTAAAAAACAAAGTTTTCTTGAGGGTAAGACGTTTACTTTCTTCGATTATCTGCTTCAAAACTTTATTCTGATAGTATTTAGCACCAATTTTAGCCTTTGGTTCTTCAAAAAAAATGGTTTTGTTAAGTCTTGAGAGGCCATTCCCATTCATACCATAACTTGTGACGGCTAAATTGCCTTTTGCAAAACAGCTGCGTCTTTGCAACGCTGTTCGCGTGAAATATATTGTATCTTCGTAATGGCAGTTGTGCCACAGTGCTTCATCCGAAGTTATCCATGTTTTGTATCTACCTTTGCGTAACCTTAAATATGGAGGCCAAGAACATTTTCTTCGTTTTTCTACGGTCTTTGTAAACATTTGATGATAGATTGGTTTCTTCACTTTTTTATAGCCAATTTTCTTTATCTGACGGCAAACTGTCGATTGCGATATCTGTAGGTTCTTTGCTAAAGTTCTTTAAGGCAGAGGATTTTCTACAGCGGTAAGTCTTTCCAGCTTCTTTTTTATTTTTCACCAAGGACTTCCTTTTATCCACATTTTTTTTACTGGAGCTTTCTGTTGCCAGTCAAATTTTATTTCTTTTCGAAGTTTAGATAGTAATACATTAGAAAAATGTCTTTGCTGATTTTTAAATGCTTTATTTATAACAGAATTTGAGAAATCATTCTTCAAAAGCTTTAAAATTTCGTTTCGGATTTTAGGCTCTAATTTCGGAGCGATAATTTACTCTCACTAATAAAAACAGTTTGATTTGTAATTTAAACGTTTAATTTTTAAAATAAAACTATTGGTGAAGCGATTAAAATTTACCATAAATAGTTATATGCTTTAAAATTGGTCACACTAATTTTGAATTAACCTGTAACTGTTCTGGCAGAGAGTGTAATATTAGTACCCTGAAATATAGTGATTTAGAAGAAAATGAAGAAGACTGTTAGATCTAACAAGAACAATCGACAAAAACTAGTGTTAATCGCTAAAATTAGTAAAAATTTATAAAATACGACACATAAAATGATACTTATCAGCAAGATGGTCGTTTCGGAGAAAGTCTCCGCCCTACATCAGTTGTAAATAAGTTCAACCTTTGAAAACGAACTTTTTTTACAAGTGATGAAAAGCAGACCGTTTGTATTACCCGAAACTATCATCTTGTTCATAAGTATAATTTTATGTATGTGCGTGTGTGTGCATTTGTATGGATTTTTTTTTTTTAATAGCTGTTATTAAGTTTAGTGTTATATCTAGCTTTTCTTCAATGTAATGTGCAAGCTTGACGAAATACATTATGTACGAAATACATTATTGCATTTTGTATAAAATGCAATTTGGTTAACAAAAGTATGATTTTCAACGCTGCATACACTGTTATAAAAAGTTCCTGAAATAAACGGTCATTGTCTGGCAGCAATGCTGCCGAAAAGTAACCGTTTTCGTCGGAGAAAACGGTTAATTTCCGTTCCCTTATCTTTCAAAACGATTTCTTTCCGTTATTTTCAGTCACAGAATCAGGTATTTTTCCGTCATTTTCAGGCAGGAAATTCTCTTCTTTTTTTTTTCCCCTATTAGAGATATTGTTTTTCTTTATCTCCTATATCGCAAAGAAGGATTTTAAGCATTATTTAAAATTCTGGAACCAGGTTTTGTATCACAATTGAAATACCGGGACAAACTTTAAAAATTAATAATTAGAAAACGAATTAAGATACAAAGATACGGTTTGCACCAAACGGATGGAAAAGAAACCGGGTTTTGTGTGGCAACGAAACGAAAATAGTTCTGTTGGTGAACAACAGATGGCGTTATAGTGTTTTATTTCACCAAAAGATGATTTACAAATGAAAAAATGTTGACAACTTACAAGTCAGCTTAATTACAGTTAATTGGTACTACAGTAAATTTTCAATGTGCTGCCCATCATTCAGAAGTACAGTTGTGAGACGAGTCACCACACTGTTCACAGCATTTAGCAGCATTTATTGCGTTACGGCAGACACATTTTGGCGGATGGCATCTTTCAGTGCTGCTAGTGATGCTGGTTGGTCGCGGTACACTTTTGACTTCAAGAATCCCCACAGCCAAAAGTCAGAGGGCGTAAGATCGGGAGATCTTGGAGGCCATGATTGATTAAAGCAGCGACTGATAGTGCGATCCTCCCCAAATCTTGAGCGTAGCAGATGTTGCACAGGCAGAACAATATGAGGGGGTGCTCCATCTTGCATAAAGGTGACTGTTTGAAGTGCCTGTCACGCTTGCAGTTCAGGAATAATGTTGATCTGTAACAGTGCTGTATATCGCTCACCAGTAACAGAAATTGTTTTGAAACCCGTCTGTGTGACTTCCTTGAAAGAAAATGGACCAATTATGAAATCAGCAGTGAAGCCACACCTGACTGTCACCTTAGGCTGTTGCAAGGGTACCTCAACAAATGCATGTGGATTTTATTTGGTCCAAACTCGACAATTGTGGGTGTTAACAGTGCCAGAAAGTGTGAAATGCGCCTCATCTGTCCAAAGCACAGTGTGAAGCCAGTCGTGCTGCTCTTCCATTTTATTGAATACCCAATTGGCAAAATCTCGACGAGAGTCGGAGTCAGGAGGTTTCAGTTCTTGGTTATGTTGCAACTTATAGGGATACCGTTTCAGAGTTATTCGCAGTGCTCTCCACACACTTCCGTACGACACTCCTGTCTGCCTCGAAACTTCTCGGGCACTGCTCCCCCCATGTGCAGAAATCGCCGACATGAATTGCACCGTCTGCTCCACTGTCGTGACAACAGCAGCGGCTGTTGAGGGACGACCACTTCTTGCACGTGACGCCAAAGATCCGGTAGATTCAAATTTCTTCATCATTTTGATCAATACAGAAGGCGTTATTGGTCCTTTTCTGCCTCGCATGCCCTTCATGTAGCTATATGTTCGCAATGCCGCTGTGGCACTTTCCGCATTCTTATAATAAAGTTTGAAAGAGGGCTTTCTCAACTATGGACAGCATTTCCATGCGTATAAGCTTCGACTACCATTACCTGCTCCAGTTGCTCTCTTTTATATCGCTTGTCGCTTTGCATAATTCTATATCAGAAATCCGACAGCGCCATCTGTTGGACACCAAGAGAACTATTTTCGTTTCGTTGCCACACAAAACCCGGGTTCTTTTCCATCCGTTTGGTTCAAATCGTATCTTTCTGTCTTGATTCGTTTTCGAATTATTAATTTTTAAAGTTTGTCCTGACTTTTGGATCACCCGGTTCTAACTACCTTATTCAAATATTTTTACGTTTGTATTTTTAAACATGAAATCAACTCGAGAGCATTTTATTTGTTTGCACAAAAATAATGCAAAATTTTACTTGTGGCCTTAAAATTTTTAAACGGTAAAATTAAGCTGTTTTTCATTTTCTACTTAATTTTAACTGTAATAACCCTTTATTAAAACTGTTGTCTATCGCTTTAGTCTTCTTAAGTTAGAGATAAACATTCTAATGCTAGCTTGAAGCAAATATTCCCATACATTTGAAATGATTGAGGAAACTTTATCTGGCCTTAAAGTTTTTACACGCACTGTATTTTTTCTTGGATCTTCTTTTTTAAATCTTTAATGCCTTGGGATTAAAAAAAGGTCATATATTTTATATTCGTTTAATTTCTTACAGATTTTAAATAATTAAATGTACCTATAACTTTTTGTAAGTTGGAGTTGAGTTTTAAAATCAAATCTACTTAGATCATCCTGCCTAAGAAATGTGTTTGAGAAAAATTATTAAAAATCTGATGAAAATGATTTTATAAAACTTATAACATGTTGTTTCTCCGATTTAAAATATCAGAACTCAAAACAATAGTTTTAACATTTTCCCCCCCAATGCACGGGCACTTGCTCATCAAGCTTTTTTTGCCACTACTAAGGATCGAATTGCTGGCCATTTTATTATGACGGCACCCAGTGGGCGGCCAGCACTACCCCTTACGAAGTTGAACATCCAAGCCGGGAATCGAACCCGTACCCAAGGTGTTGATAGATGGTTCTTTCAACGCTACATCACCTGCTCGGCAGTTTTAACAATATGGAATGAAATTAATGCATTAATACAGGAATCTTTCCAAAAGTAGTCATTAAATGATTTTTTATTGGCACTAGTAGTAAATGTATAATTATTATAAAATCAAATCTGTAAGAGTTTTTTACAAAATTTATTTCAGTATAACATTATGAAAAGACTATACAAAGGATAACGTGCTTTCTTATTTTAAAATTCTTTAAATCTTTTCATGTTTGAAAAATAGTTATTAATGTTTTAACTCATAGCTGTGGGGGAAAGGGAAAAAGGCTGTTTTCACTGCATCATTTTTTTTCTATTTTACAGAAGACGAGAAATGAGACGCAAGAAGTCGTCTGTCCCCGAGCCGGCCACAGGGGAGTCTCCAAATGAAAAGTATCTGTATATGTTTTATTTATCTTATATATTATCGAATACAGAAAGAAACTTCAAATATTTCATTAAATAATGTTAGTTGAATGAAAGTATTGCTACTCGGCATCTTCAAAAAAGAGATCCTTTTCTACTGGGTTTAATAGGACCCCCATCACTTCTCTTTCGCCTTCTGGCCTTTTTACAAAGGAGGGAAAAAATATCTGGACCCCAGGACTGAACAGGTAGAGATGCACTGCACAGTCCTCTTTCCGCTTTTGTCTGTTGCTAACACTAATGTTTACTGTGAATTATCGGGCCTGGGAACGGAATTTTAAATGACCCAGACTTTACCTTTGAAATATTTGGAGAAAAACTAGTGTGGAAGACAAAGAAGGAGGTCTGGCAGTCTCCAGTGTAAGGCCTGGAGCAGAGGCCCCATATACATTCACACATACTTCAAACAAATACCTTTCTGAGTATGTTGATTATACTTGTGTACGTATGTGTGATGCATACACATTTCTACTGTAGGCAACAGTTTCGCTTTATAATTTTGGAGCACCTCATTCAACGAGACCCCTGGCTAACTGTTCTGTTCAAGTGAAACACAATTCGAACGTTTTCCGCGTGGAATAGGGAAACTTCGAAATATATCAATGTTTCTTATTCAACTGAAACAAACCAATCGTGTTTTGATCACGTGACAGCGCGATAGGTTTGTTCATTGGAAGCATTCTGGGGACTGAATTGGGAACTGGGGACTGAAAAACGTTCGATTCGAACTCGATCGCGCACGTTTCACTTGAATCTCGCCCTAAGTCAGGTTCTGGGTTCTGGGATTAATCGCCTTTCAAACTCCTTTTCTTTGTAAAACCCTTTTCATAAATCTCCCTGTTCGCTGTTTCACAAAGTTGTTAAAAAGATCATTTCTTGCTTGGATATTCACTATATTCGGGGCGCTAAAAGACTAGAATTTGGGGTAGGCTTTTATGCAGTGGAGCCTCATTAATGCGAACACTCATGAAAAAATAAATATTTGTTCCAGTTAAATTAGTTCATGTTATTTAAACTGCAAACATAGTAAATCCAAAAACACCACTTCATGGTACACTTCAATCTACTCTCCTCTGAACTTAAAAACTTCTAACTTCGCTGTAGATTTGCATAAAATATAATTGTAAATGATTTCTTCAGCCTGACCATGTATGCTCATTATTTTACTTTATATTTAGGCAATGTTAGTTAAACAATTTTGATTGTAAAGTTCTCGAAAGTTATATCTTAAACTGTGTTCTAAGCGTGTATTGTCGAAGAAACAAAGTCTGCCTCGACGTCGGTTTTTGTACACAAACTGAAGAAATTGCGCCAGGAATTCGAAAAAAATGTAAAACGATTTATTAAGCTTCACTACAGACTGAAATAAATGAAAAAACGGTGCCTTTTATGAAATTTTCAGAAAAAGTTCTTAAAAATAGAACTACACGGAAAATTTTTCGATTTTTAATAAAATTTTCCTAATACACTTTTATCGTTTATTATAGTGCGTAGCACAGCTCGTAAAGAGAAATTCTAAACACTTTGAAGTATTTGGCATAAATAGTTATTATTTTAATTTAGGTACCAAAATTACGTAGCTTTTCCGAAATACCTCGCTAATTATTTGGAGACTTACATTATAGGTATAAATAATGCATATATTCCGTCCCGTTAAAACTAAAATATAAAGCTCCGTTTCAGTAAGCTTGTGAAAAAAATCAGGCCCTAATTGAAAGTGTTCGGTTAGTGTTAGTAGTAGTAGTTTGTGTTTAACTTGATATTTCAGAGGGGGGGAAATTTAAAAAAACGAAAAAGAAAGAAAACTTACAAATGATTTTTTAAAAAATTTAAGAAAATTCTTCTCAGATTTAAGACTATATTTCAGAAAATTTTCGTATATTTGAACATTTTTAAGTGGTCGTCAGAAAGCCTTGGCGGTAATGAATTGTGCATACATTTTAATCTGTTGTTAGAATAATATAGTGAAACTTCTCTGGTGAACCTCCGTTCCATGGAAAATCGGTCGTTAAGGAAGGTGGTCGCACAAAGAAGTATAAACATTTGATAGCCAAGAAAAAAAAAATCTTAAAAAAACATGTTTGTTTTGGTATTTATGAAACTAATACATAAGTAAATATATGTTTTTAAAATTTAAATAAAATATTATATATTTGGATTTTTTTTCTGTCTCCGATAGTACTTCTCCCTCTACTTAGTTTTCCATATCTGACAAAAGAGCATTAATCTCCATATCCTTCATGAATTCTGAATTTACGATAGTAAAATCTATTTGCTTTCTACGTTTTTCCACGACCAAAAGTAACCGTCAACTTCTCAGAATTTCCTTTTTCGTGTGACTCCATCAGTATACTGCTCGAACGGTAAAATTACTCTTCTTTAACCTACAAGATCTGTACGGGATGTGCACGTGTACCTGCACCTGCTGTCGATTTACAGTAGAGCGACTGTGGCTTGGAATGTGGTTCTTATTTACTTATGCAGTTTCTTATTTACTTTTGCAGGTTCTTATTTACTTTTGCAGGCTCTTATGCAGTTTTTACTTTACTTCCTGAAAAATACTAGAAAATTTTCGGACAGGGAACCGGGTCCGTTAGCTTATAGAGGATTGAGTTTTCTCTTCTAGAGGATCTTTTAACATTAAGTAGATAGGGTAAAAAAGTCGGTGCCTTTAAAAAAATGGGTCGTTGGAAGAGGGGGTCACTTAACAGAGGTGGTTGCTCATAGAAGTTTCACTGTATATAGAATTTGCCATTCTAAGCTTAAATAGTCAGAGTTTAGTTATATGAAAAATAATTTTCCAAAAATTTTTTATAGTTGTGTAGTATTGTTGCCCTCGTTTATAGCTTGTTATCATCACTTATGCGGTATGCGGGTAAACAGTACAGCGCAAAAATCTTATAAAGTACACATTCAAAAATTAAGGTTCAAGTGCGCTAAAGTACATGTCCATAATACACACACGAACATCATAGTATTGCTACGTATTCATTTTTCTCGAATGAGAGACGATGACTAGGACTCAAAAGAAAAAAAGGGTTCCAGAGGGGCATTTCACACAGGAGAAAATCCCGCCGTTTGAAAGAAAGACTAATGGGATGTGCTGTAAAGAGACTAATGTAACATGTTTATTAATAAACCTAGAACTATGGGATAACTGTACGTTTTCAACTTCATGTTTTCACGTCTGGAATTAATTAAAAATAGCCTGCATTTGAAATATTCTTTGCAGGTGTGGGAATAAAATCCGTTGTGTTACAAATGTGTTGACCTAATCGAAAGCACTCTTCTAGTTTTGAGACTTAGTATTTGAACCAGTGTTTTGTTAGTTTCTTGGGCGATAGTTTATACGAATCTAATAACACCTGCATACCGTGTGAATATATTTTTAGAACAAGATTTTTTCAGTAATAATTACTTGAATTTTATATAGTTCCTCAAACTTAAGTTATGGATTGAAGTCTATCAGTTTAATCAGATTTTCAACCTTTGAAGAAGTAGTCGGAGAGCCAGCGCTAAAAAAGTCAGCGATTTGAGCTAGCCTAGTTTATATACATATATATAAACTAGGCTAGCTCAAATCGCTGACTTTTTTAGCTATATATATATATATATAGCTTATTACATTTGTTGTATACACAAACATACTGCGGTCAGTAAAGTGAAATTGAGAACCGATGGCGCTGGTGAACTGGCAAAGTTGTCGTTTTTGGCGAGGTAATCAACGAATTGAGCAAGGCTGAAAATCGTTTTACGAATTCAGTATTGCATGTAAACGAAAGTTCGGACAGTCAGTCAGCTGAGTGACGGGACAAGGCTTGTCAGTCGGCCCCGTTGTATGTGCGAACCCAGTTGCAGAAATTTTTGCCCCAGTCTGCAACGCAAATTTTAAAATACAAAAATAGTCTGCGAGTCAAATTGCTGGTGGCAGGTTACCCATAAAATGCATATTAAAACAGCATATTCATCTTATATCTTAAATATGCAGCATTTGTACAACTTAGTGCATTCATTTTGCCTACAATTTCAAGCTGCGTAGATTCTTCTTGTTCAGTAACATGATTTTGATAACCAGTTTTAGAATTGCACCCCCCCTTTTTTTTATTTTTTGTGAAGTACAGGCCAACAAATCTCTTCTGCCAATGCACTTTTTTCAACAGCATTTTAATGAAATTTATAAATACGTTTTATATTTTAATGCAACAAAATTTCGAAATTTGGTCGAAAAATAAAAACTCACCCAAAAGAAATATTTTGGCGATACAATAATTATTCATCAGAAATATGTAGTAATTTTAACTGTTGATACAAAAGTTAGCATAATGGCTTCCAGTGAACGAAAATATGATTATTCACAAAAAAGGATTGAGAAAGATTTAATATGAATTCACTAGGTGCAGTCGGCAATATGAACTTTCGATATGAACTTTTTTCAACAGCATTTTAATGAAATTTATAAACACGTTTTATATTTTAATGCAACAAAATTTCGAAATTTGGTCGAAAAATAAAAACTCACCCAAAAGAAATATTTTGGCGAAACAATCATTATTCATCAGAAATATGTAGTAATTTTAACTGTTGATACAAAAGTTAGCATAATGGCTTCCAATGAACGAAAATATGATTATTCACAAAAAAGGATTGAGAAAGATTTAATATGAAATCACTGGGTGCAGTCGGCAATATCTTTCGATATGAACTCTTCAAATAGTCTGCAGACCTTCTCAAGAATCTGCGACAGACGTCGCCACGTCGCACAGTTTCTGCTACCGGGTGTGCAGAAATGAAATACTGTGCAACGTGTTGAGCAAAGTTCAAAATTTTTAAGGATATTAATTCTTATATCATTCATTTTAAAAAAAACAACGATCTAGTCAGTCAACGATTCTAGGGGACAACGCTCGTCAGCCAGCAAAAAAGAAATAAGAATTTCGCGCTCGCGCTCGGCGTTGCACGAGGGAAAAAAATAATCTTAAAAAATCTAATGAATAATTCTCTACGGTTCAAAATTTAAGAGTTTGAAATAAATATTTTCTCAATGGCAAAAAGATGGGAAATTTTTGCATGTTAGATTTTCCGATGCAACAGTTTTGATTTCAAACTGCGAAAATGTACCTAAAAAATGATCTATCTTCTAAAAATTCTTAAAAATTTGCAAATTTAAGTACGACAATGAAATAAAGCTTATTCGAAAATGAAAACTGTAGTTTTTCTGATGATATGAGAAATACAGTTTCCGGGCGAAAATTTAGCTAGTGATAACACAAAATGAGTAAAAAATGGCCGAAAACTGAACAAAACATAAATTAACAAAAAAATTAAAAATCAGATTGAATTATTTCTTCAGCAACAGCTGTCTCTTTTCCTGTTTAGTCAGTGTGCAAAATTTGGTCCATATCCGACTGTCTAGGCCCCTATAGCGAACAGACAAACAAACAAACAAGAAAGCTATTTTTTATATCCCGCTTTTTTACTTCTATGTTCGCGGCAGCTTGCTTTTTTCGTTATTATTATTATTTAATGAACTAGATTGAATTGGACATTTATTAATTATAATTTAATAGCATTGAACCTTTATATGTACAAAACATACATGACAAATAATATTGCAAAAATTTACTCATTATTAAAGAGTATTTAAAGACTATTTCTCCCTATACAATGACCCCCAGCTATTGTGTTCATAAATTCGGTCCCTTACCTGCGAGTGTACCTGGGCTCTTTCTTAGTCTTATTTGCATCCATTTTACTTTACGCCGCCTGAAACACCGAGCGCGCAGGCGAACTTTTTTATTTCTTTTTCTGCTGATTGACGGGCGTTGTCCGGCAGAATCGTTAGACTCACCATTTTTTTATGATTCATATAACAAATAATACCCTCAAAAATTTTTTGAACTTTTCCCAACACGTTGCACAGTATTTCATTTTTGCACATACAATGGCACCGACTGGCCAGCCCTGTCCCATCACTCAGCTGACGGCCTGTCAAAACTTTCAATTATATGCAATATCCAATTTGTATAACGATTTTTAGCCTTGCTCAATTCCTTGATTACCACTTATTTGCATGAAATTTACTTTTCGACGTCTGAAAGCCGAGCGCGAACTTTTTATTTTTTTTTTTTTTTTTCTAACTGACGGGCGTTGTCCCGCAGAATCATTGACTGGAAATTTTTTATGATTTATTTAAAAAAATAATAAACTCAAATTTTTTTTATCTTTGCTCAACACGTTGCATAGTAGTTCATTTTTGCACATACTATGGGGCCGACTGGCCAGCCCTGTTCCGTCAGTCAGCTGACTGACTGCCAAAATTTTCATTTATATGCAATACCCAATTCGTATAACGATTTTCAGCCTTGCTCGATTCGTTGATTACCTCGTCTAAAACAACTTTTCACAGCACCAAACAGCACCAGCACCACCTGTTCTCAGTTTCACTTGATTGACCGCAGTATGTTTGTGTACACAACAAATGTAATAAGCTATATAAAAACTAGGCTCGCTCAAATAGCAGACAAAAGTAAATATAAAATTGGATAATCGAAAATATTTCATCACTTCATTTCTTTTCTAAAGCAGCACTGACTAAGTTTTTTTTTTTTTTTAATGAAAACCAAGCTTACTTGGGAGTGGGGTCTTTCATCAATCTTACTACCTGGCTGAGGCATACGCTTTTGCATCGCAGAACCCATAATAGGGTGGATCGAAAAAAACCTTTTCTTTTCAAAATTCGCTTACTCTTAGTGCTGGGGATGGACGCGAGACCATGCAAGATGAGAAATAGCTCTGCTCTCGTCTCACATTTTCACATCGAGGTATCGCCTCGCGATCTCGTTTCACACCTGCAGCTATCATCTCGCGGTCTCGTCTCGTGCGAAACCGTGAGACCAATCTCGCATATTTTCTGACGCCCAAAATATCCTTATTTTTACCTTCTTGTGTGACGAAATAATGTACAGTCCTCTCGCGTTTATCGTGGTTTCACATATTGTCTTCATATCAATGGCGGATGGCGGATCTAGATTTTTTTTTGAGGGGGGGGGGATGCGCAAAACTTGAACATCATCAGAATTGCATGAAATTTGCCATTATCAGGTAAGAAAGCCATTTTATATCTAGTAATTACATATCTATCGGAAGTGACACGCGACCCCTGCGAACCGCCATTGGATGAGCCCATGCTTCATATTTACTTCCGGGTACGAAGTATCAAAATGTAATTGCATGCGATGGAATCTCCTTGCAAATTACTTTTAACACGATCTAGGGATGGTTGCGAGACGTACTTGAGAACAGGGCCGGACCGGGGCATCGGGTGATCAGGTGAACGCCCGATGGGCCGGTCATTTGGTGGGCTGCAAGGGCTGTCCTCGGAAAGTTCTAGATTCGAGCCAAGGACAGCCTCGAGACGTTCTGGATTCGACAGCGACCAGCAAGGGGGGGGGGGTGTTCAAAATGTGCTCGACTCAGAATGTGCAAGGGGACATATCTTTGAACAATGGTTCCCACATCTAGATTGCCTTTATTTTAATATATAAATACACTCTATAACAAAAAAATCGACGCACCAAGAAACAATCATCCGATTGCTTTGAAATTTCGTATGCATGACTGTTTTGAACAGATATGCAAATGATTCAAATTTGGTGTCCAACGAATGAATAGTTTGATCTCTAGCGCATCGGAACTGCGCATCCAGCAGACGTATATAAGGAGCAGTTCTTCAACGGTTGTTAAAACTTTCGGTTTGATTGCGATTCAGATGACCTTTCAACAACTTAAAAAATGTCTCGCTGCAGGATTCGTGCTCATTACGAGCAACTGTCAGAGTTTGACAGAGGTCGTATCATTGGATTCAAAGAGGCCGGTTGGACTAATCGGAGAATCGCTCGTCATTTGAGTCGAAGCGATGCGACGATTCGAAGATGCTGGCAAGGATGGGTGGAAAATGGCAGAGTGCAGCGTCAGGATGGTAGCGGTCGACCTAGGGCTACAACAGATCGTGAGGACAGAGTGATGGTCCGATCAGCTGTCACAGCGCCTTCTTCATCTCTATCAAACATCAGACGTTCAACCCAAACACCAGTGTCGATCATGACCATTCACAGACGGTTGAGAAAGCGAAATCTACGCTCGCGCCGACCGTTATGCCACCTGCCACTCACGCCTGCACACTGCCGAGCCAGATTACAGTGGTGCAGGGCTCGATCACGTTGGAATGATGCCGACTGGAGCGACGAATCCCGCTTCCAACTGTGTCCTGACGATCATCGAAGACGTGTTTGGAGACGCACAGGGCAGAGGGGGCATCCTGCTTTCACTATTGCACGCCACACCGGCCCTCAACAAGGCATTATGGTCTGGGGTGCCATTTCCTTAGACAGCCGGACCGCTTTGGTCGTCATTAGAGGTACACTTACTGCACAGCGGTACGTGGACGACATCCTAAGACCTGTTTTGCTACCGTTCCTTTTGCAGTGCCCTGGGCTGGTTTTTCAGCAGGACAATGCCAGGCCACATACGGCTCATGTTGCTCTAAACTGTCTGCAAGCTTGTCAAACTCTTCCTTGGCTTGCCAGATCGCCAGATCTCTCTCCCATCGAGCATGTCTGGGATATGATGGGAAGGCGATTGCATCTGGCTCGGACTGTTGATAACCTCGTTCGACAATTGAAGCGAATTTGGCAGGAAATACCGCAGGAGACCATCCGGGAGCTTTATCGGTCTATGCCACGCCGTGTGGCAGCTTGTATCCAGGCTAGCGGCGGGTCAACATCTTATTGAACTTGTTACTGTAACTCTGAAATAAATTATTCAATTGTTCTGAAATTTTAATCATTTACTATTCTGTACATTGTCTTCCTATCCACCAATTTTCGTCTCAATCGGACACCTCCTTCTTGGTGCATCGATTTATTTGTTATAGAGTGTAGTTTTATGTTGTATATAATTATTCCTATGCATATTATAATATATTAAGTTTGTTTGTTTTTCCAGTATACAGTTCTACACTGTTAGAACGATGGGCTTGAAATTTTGCACAGGTATGTAAAATAAATGGTACAGAGAAGCCCTGCCCTAGACTACTTTAAAATTCTGTAAATTCACCCGTTCCGCAATTTTCCGTAATTTTCAACTCTGGAAAGTTTCCTACTAAATTAATGAGAAGTGATGTATTGAAAACTCCATTATTTTGTTCGGGTCTCATCGTACACGAAGGAAGATGGGGTTCGGGTCTGATTGAATCTCCCGGTCGTTTCAGCGGTCCAGTTCGGCTCTGCTTAAGAACCAACTTTTGCGTATGCATGTTAAAATTATAAGTGTTTTTTTTAATGTTATTGCAAAAAGGACCCAGAAAATTCAGCATAGGATACCAAATGTTAAACACAGGTCTTTGAATGCTCCAGCTGCAGGGGTAACTTCCTTAATAAATGCATTTTACCTACACTCGACACAATACCCGCAGAAAAAAGTTTCAATAATTCAGTTAAATTCTTCCAAGAAAAATTACCGACTAATTTGCAAATTACATTTTTTAATAGAAGGATAATAATTAAAAACGCCCATTTGAAAGTTAATTCTAAAATTCCCGTTTTCTTGGAGTACCGACTTGTAAGCTATATCTTATATACCTGAGGTACTGACTATAACCATATCTGCCAGTTTTAGCGCGAGACCTGACCCGAGGTATCGTCTCGCGGTCTCGTCTCGCAAAATTACGATACCGCGAGTAGTATCGTCTCGTCTCGCGGTCTCGCGTTCATCCCTACTTAGGGCTATTTTAAAGTCTATAAAGCCCACTTTTATTTTCTCTCTCTTTCAAACTTAGGAAACAGTAAATGAATACATACAATTGGCTCTATAAAAAGTGGGCCAAATTTCAACTCTATTGGCTAAGGTTTTTAGTTGCCGCTTTGGACATGAAGTTTGAAAAAGAAAAAATTAAAAGAGGCAACTTTTTGAAAAATTTCTAAAAAATATAATTTCTTTGAAAACTATTGTCCCTAGCAATGAAGTTTACATTAATTGACTCAATATTATGTGTGTAAATTTTCAGCTGGATCAATTAATATGTTCAGTTGCCAAAATGAGCCCAAAGTTTGAGTAAAAGTGAAAAAAGAGTAAATTTCACTGACACTCTTTAGAGACATTTTATTTCTTTAGTATTAATATTTTGTATGTATCAAGTCTCGATAACGTAAATAACGTAGGAAATGTGTTTGCAATAGCCATTAACAAATGACGCTGTAATCACAAGCCTCCGTATTCTCCCGATCTGACTCCTTGTGACTGTTTTCTGAGAGTACTATGCTCCCTGATGCATGTAAATACAACATATGACAAAGTTTAAACGTGAACAAAGTTTATTTAAACAAAACCTAAAAGTTAAAACATACAGAAATCTTAAACTGGACTATTAGTCCCTACTGGGCCAATAACCCTACCTAAAACCCTACTGGAAATCCTAAACTGTGCATCCACTATTGCAAACTGAGTACTGAGACATCAACACAGTTTCTTAAATACAGATACTGACCAATCGCAGGATGTCATGTCTTAACCAATGACATTAAACTTAATGTTATTTGCATAAACACTGAGCGGAGTACTTAGTGAAAGAATTAAATATAAAAGTTAATGAGGGACAAAATATATATATATATATATAAATTGTTTATAATAAAAAAGGATTATCATCAGAAGTTAAATAAAAGTTATGGTTATTATTATGACATTTAACACTGCAAGGTTCAGTTGCAATTAAGCAACAAAAGACTATGACTTTAACTGAAGTGTAACTTTAACTTGAAGGGGAACTTGAACATGTGATTCTGTGAGAGTTTGTTTACATTTTAAGAAAGGTTTACTTATGACTTTTAAGTTGCAGTTTAAGCTTTAACAAATACAATTATACTTTAATAGATTAATATTTACTTTAAAATGCTGCATATTAAAAATATATATTGAAATAAAATAAAGGTTTGGGAAACATAAAAGAATAAATGTTATAACCAACACAATGCCCCTCTTTCCCAAACACACTATAATTAAAGTCTATATAGTCCCCTTTTATTTTCTCTCGCTTCCAAACTTAGGAGACATTAAATGAATACGTACAATTTAATTAAGTAAAAATGATCTTAAATATTCAAAACGACTCCTCTTGAGAGTTATTATTAATAAATCTGCAATATTGCATGCACTTCTTATATGTTTAATATCAATTAGTCCTTGGCAATTAATCCTTCAACCTCCCCTTACGCTACAGCAATTGAATCGGTGAGTGGAGAAACCACTTTAGTCACAAAAATGCGAAAAATCGTTTTCGATGAAAATAATCTTAGAAAGGCAAGATGCGTGTTGAGGGCAAGAACGACGTTAGTCTGTTGAGTAGTTTCGTAGATACGGGGCTTCTTTTTCGAACGATGGGCGACAATGATCAATGGTCGACACACGACAATGAATCAATGGTCGAGAATGATCTATTTTAACCCAATTATTGGCCACCTTCCCTGCCCTAGGGGTGGTTTTCTAAAAAATAGTTATTCCAGCTTCAATGCTAGATTTTCATCTCCATCTTGCATCCAAAGTGCAAGCAAAGCACTTTTTTTCTCCTAAATTCATGTTCTTGACTTTTGTTTACCATGCGGCGGCAGCACTTTGCGTTATGTCCCTCTCCACCTCCAGGACACGAGTCTCCAAGAGAATCGACTTGAATGCACGAGAGGGTTTTCGCAACCAGGCCAAGTTTTTCCACAGAAGCAGAGTTATGCTAATGTGCACAGTGTTGCTATGTGAACAGCGACACTATATAAGGTCTGTAGCTAGTTAGTAACGAATGTAGCGAGTTACTACGCCTGGGGTATAGTCCCCTTTTTGTATTCGGCACAAGGTGCCAGTTTGTGTTTTATCTGTTTTATGTTTTCGTTTTAATAAAGTGTTATGTTGGGAAAAGTTGTGTTCAATCGTGAATACACACACGTACAATGAGAAGGGCAGAAAGTTATCATCTGCCACTTCAACTGGTGACCCGGAGTAGGACAAACCCATCTTCTGTAAGAAACAAAGTGTGCTACTCTGGAAGTTCGATCGATGTTCAAAGTCAAGCCTCTTCAGCAGCTTGGGCAAGATCTACAGTCAAGCTGGCCCTCGGTGAGTTTGTTGGATCCGCCTTATTGCAAAGAACGGTGTTCTACGGGTAAAGATTTCCTCTCGTCTGCTGCCTCGACTTTCCTGCGCGCACCGTCATCAAGTATTTGAAGACAACGGACAAGACAGGTGGCAAGTTTTAAACAAACATTTATACATTTTTCTTCATCCCCATTTAATTGGTTGCTCAGTCAGGCTTTCCAAAAATGAATGGTGAAACGTCTGTAGAGACGGTGAAAACCGGCGACATTAGTCGCGTAGCTCTCAAGTTACCACCCTTTTGGGAAAAATTTCCAGATTTATGGTTCGCTAATATAGAATCACAATTTCACATCGCGAACATTAGTGAAGATTCTACAAAATTTTATTACATAGTGTCTAGTCTAAATGCTGATATCTTAAGTTATGTAAGTGATGTAGTTTTAACACCTCCCCCCACTCTAAAGTATGATACCTTAAAAAAACGGCTTTTAGCCGAATTCACGGATTCCGAACAAACAAAGATAAAGCAATTACTTTCGGAATTAGTGTTAGGAGATGAAAAACCTTCCCACTTACTAAGGAAAATGAAGCACTTGGCACCCGATAAAACAGACACCGAGTTTTTAAAAACTCTATTTCTACAAAGATTGCCTAAAGACACTCAAGCTATCTTGTCGGTATATGAGGGTACTTTAGATACATTAGCTCTCATGGCAGATAAAATTGTAGAAGTCACGGGTAATTCTAGTTCAGAAATACAAAGTCTAGACACTCATACTACTAACTCGGAAAATGAGGTGCAGGAATTAAAAAAACAATTAACAGAACTAACCCTAAAAATTGACAAGGTCTTGCAAGATAAATTTAGACCACGCACTCTTAGTCGTACGAGACTCATTAATAATAAATTTCAGCGTAATCCCCCACACCGTGTGACACCCTCCCACTCCTCTGAAACGGTGTGCTGGTATCATAAAAAATTTAAAGACCATGCTCGCAAATGTCTAGAGCCGTGTAATTATAACTCCTTAAAAACCTAGAGGGCCGGTCGCATTATACGGCGCAATGTGACTATACGTACAAGGACGTTATAAGTCGCCGTCTTTTTATAAGAGATAAAATATCTGGGGTGGAATATCTAATTGATAGTGGCAGTGATATCTGCGTTTTACCCAGAGCAAAAAATACTCAGTATAATGGACCTAAAAATATTATATTGTATTCTGCTGATGGATCTCGTATCAAAGTCTACGGAACTAAATTAGTAAAACTCGATCTTGCGTTAAATCGGTCTTTTCAGTGGCCGTTTGTGGTCGCAGACGTTAGCAGACCAATAATTGGTGCTGACTTTATAAAACACTTTGGCTTATTAATTGATCTGAAAAGACTTTGTTTACGCGATCCAAGTTCGTCCAAGGCAGCTCTAGGTTCCGCTTGCAACGAGAGTTCGCCTAATGTTAGTCTACTTGCTAAGGATTTAAAAATTAAAAATATATTACGAAAATTTCCCGACATACTTAAACCGTATCCTTCTAATATGAAAGTAAAGCACAATACAGTGCATAAAATTGAAACAACAGGACAACCTGTATTCGCACGGCCACGGCGTTTAAATCCATTGAAATTAAAAATAGCTAAACAGGAATTTCAATACATGCAAGAAAAGGGAATCTGTAGACCTAGTAACTCGTGTTGGGCCAGCCCTTTACACATGGTCCCAAAACCCAATAGTACTGATTTTCGTCCGACTGGCGATTACGGAGCTTTAAATAAAATTACTATTCCTGACAGATATCCCCTTCCCCATATACATGATTTTGCTAATGAACTTTACGGAAAAAAAATATTTTCCAAAATCGACCTCATCCGTGCATACCATCAAATCCCAGTGCACAAAGACGACATTCAAAAAACCGCTATTACCACACCTTTCGGCTTATGGGAATTCAAATTCCTTCCCTTTGGGTTGTGTAATGCAGCTCAAACTTTCCAAAGGTTCATATCTGAGGTCCTACAAGACTTAAACTTTACATTTGCTTACTTAGACGACATTTTAATAGCCAGTTCAAATGAGAAAGAGCACATGACTCATCTCGAAACTCTGTTTAAAAGACTAAACAAATACGGCATTAGAATCAATTTGTCTAAAAGCATTTTTGGGGTCACTGAACTACCATTCTTGGGTTACTTGGTTAACGAACACGGCATAAAACCGCTGCCTAGCAAAGTTAAACCAATTTTAGACTTCGAACAACCCCAAACATGTAAAGGTTTAAAACGCTTCTTAGGACTCTTGAACTTTTACAGACGGAATGTCCCGCAGGCTGCTAAATTACAAGCGCCTCTAAACGAGCTTTTAAAAGGCTATAAAAATAATAGCAAAAAGGTTATTTCGTGGACAACCGAAACGCTAGAAGCCTTCACGAAGTGTAAGGAATCGCTAGCTAACGCGGCATTATTGGTACATCCCAACCCAGACGCACAGCTTTGCTTATGCACCGATGCAAGTAGTACATCTATAGGCAGTTCTCTCCACCAGATCAGCTTAAAGCAGGATGTACAAGTAATCGAGCCCTTAGCATTTTATTCTGCTAAGCTCACACCTGCACAGCAGAAATGGTCTACTTATGACAGAGAATTGTACGCTATCTACGCATCTATCAAGTATTTTAAGCACTTTCTCGAGGGCCGTGTTTTTACTATTTTCACGGATCATAAACCCATCACTTTCGCCTTTAATCAGAAGGGAGATAAATGGTCTCCTAGGCAACTGAGACAACTAGACTACATCGGCCAGTTTAGTACGGATATTCGCTACAACCCGGGACGCGACAATATCCCTGCCGATTTCTTTTCTAGAGTCGAATCCATTACCTTCCCGAGTACATTAGATTACTCAGCAATCGCAAAGGCACAAGAGGGTGACAAAGAACTTGAAAAACTAATCAGTACACACACTAAATTAGTATTTAAACGAATGACAATTCCAGAAACTCAAACTCCCTTGTATTGTGAGGTATCTACAGACAAAATTCGTCCGTACATTCCAGAATCCTTTCGAAGGAAAGTATTTGACAATTTACATAACTTGTCTCACCCAGGTATGAAGGCCACAGCTAAGTTGCTAAGTTCTCGTTTTATTTGGCCTGGCATTCAAAAGGATTCACGGACTTGGACGAAATGTTGCATTCCTTGTCAGTTGACTAAGACGCATAGACATACAAAAACCCCAATACAGAATTATACTGTTCCAAGAGATAGATTTGACCACGTACACATAGATCTAGTCGGCCCTTTACCCGTAAACAAAAATTTTAAATATTTGATTACAATGATCGACAGATTTACACGTTGGGTTGAAGCAGTACCCGTCACTAACATAGCCAGCGACACTGTTGCTAGAGCGTTTTACGAAAACTGGGTAGCAAGGTTTGGCGTGCCCACAACTATCACAACCGACCAGGGTCGGCAATTTGAATCTTGCTTGTTTAATTCTCTTTTACATTTATTTGGGATAAAAAGAAATCGTAGTGCAGCTTATCATCCACAGGCCAATGGCCTTATAGAGAACTGGCATAGAGGGTTGAAAACTGCGTTGAAAGCCTGTCTGACCGACCAATGGTTGGAAAAATTACCTACTGTTCTATTGGGACTTCGGTCCGTCTATAAAGAAGAGTTGAGAGCAACCACGGCTGAGCTGGTATACGGCATTTCGCTTCGACTCCCTGGAGAATTTTTCCAGCCCTCTGCAACAGATATTAATGTTCCCGACTTCATTCGACAACTAAAGCAGCAGATGGAGCACCTAGTACCTCGGCCAACGTCTTCTCACGGCCGTGAACAAATATTCATTCCCAAATCACTAGCTACTTCCAAAGATGTATATGTCCGTAAGGACTCTGTGAAACCACCGCTGTGTCCACCGTACGACGGACCATTTCCTGTGCTAATGAGAACCAATAAATTTTATAAAGTTTTAATGAAAGGCCAGGAAAATATAGTCACCGTTGATCGATTGAAGCCTGCTTTCACTTTGAACGAGCAACAGGTAAAAAGTGCTGATCTGACCGGAAACACTACGGTCACACGCGCAGGACGTACCAGCAAACCCCCGGAACGTCTGCAAGTTCGTTTCCACTAGGAGGGGGGTACTGCGGCGGCAGCACTTTGCGTTATGTCCCTCTCCACCTCCAGGACACGAGTCTCCAAGAGAATCGACTTGAATGCACGAGAGGGTTTTCGCAACCAGGCCAAGTTTTTCCACAGAAGCAGAGTTATGCTAATGTGCACAGTGTTGCTATGTGAACAGCGACACTATATAAGGTCTGTAGCTAGTTAGTAACGAATGTAGCGAGTTACTACGCCTGGGGTATAGTCCCCTTTTTGTATTCGGCACAAGGTGCCAGTTTGTGTTTTATCTGTTTTATGTTTTCGTTTTAATAAAGTGTTATGTTGGGAAAAGTTGTGTTCAATCGTGAATACACACACGTACAATGAGAAGGGCAGAAAGTTATCATCTGCCACTTCAACCATAAATATGGTTAGACAATAAATGGTGATTTGATTTGATTTGATTTGAATGATTACATTTTTCCAAGTTTTCAGCTCACTAAAAACCAGTTGAGTGCAGAAACAGCATAAGTCCTAATCAAATTTTAAATTTTCCTGAGCCTAATTGATGTCGAAATTAGGTAATATTTGCATGACAGAAACATAAATGCACGTTATGACAGAGGGAAAAAGAAAGTTTAAATATTCGAAAGTTTGGAGGAGTTATGAAGTTTTTTCTCTCTCCTGAAAAATTTCCTTTTTGTGACTGAGGTGGTATCTGCACTCACCGATTCAATTGGAGATAACTTCATGCTAGTGGACGACAACGGCAAGCCACATCGTGCACGCTTGGCAGATGACTTCCTTTTCGAGGAAGGAATCGTACGAATAGAATAGCCGGCCTATTCTCCGCACATGAACCAAATGGAACATAAAATAATAAAAAACTTTGTAAAATAACACCATAAAGTTTACTTTTACAAAGTTTTTTATTATTTTATGTTTTAAACACCAGTTATTTTCAGTGATTTTATCAATAGAACATGTTTGAGACAATCTAGGGAGACGAGCTGCTGGCCGCCTACCACCCCCTCGTACTCTCCTAGAACTGGAAATAGCTCTTCTGGAGGAATGGGACAGGATATGCTTCAAAGATGTTTAACGTTGTTGGCCGTCCGGGGAAATCATATCGCCTATAAAAATGTTATCTTTCAAGGAAAAACCTTTTCTTATTCGTGTTTTCTCACATGGACAAATTGCGGTTTTTTTTTTCCTTTTGTACCCAAATGCTCAGTAAAATGCATTATTTTCAGCTAAGCATGTGTATTTTTTTTTCTCATATAGTCCCCCCACGTCTGTCGATTATATATCAATCATCTGAACAATTGAAAAGCCGCAAGATTCACCCATAACCTCAATATCCTTTAATTGTTTTGAACAGTGTAATATGTTGGTGTATAAAATTTTTGCAGTCTGATATTAAGTTGAAAGATACAAATTTCATTTAAAAAAAAGAAATTTGAATGAATATTCTAAAATTTTTATAAATTTTCTCAAAGAATTTTTTTCTTTTTGCTTCTAATTTAAATATTCACCTCTCTGCTTCGAGAGTAATAAGTACGCTGCAAGATGACATGGCAGAATAGCTTGTTCCAATTTCGTCTTTACATTTGTGTATAATGAAGTTTTAAATCTTGATTATTAGAGGTGCACACCATTACATGACATGCAATCTGCTATGGTAGTTGAATTATTTTGTATAGTATCCAAGACAATTGGTGCTGTTTTTGTTTTATAAGCTCTTTTAGTTGGAATACGATTCACTAGGTCTGGATCAATTTCTTCGTTGTGTTTATTAGCTATTTTTAAATGCTATTATGGCTTACTTTTCTATCTAACTATTATGCTGAATTTGAATGGAAGTAGGTTAAAGTAGACAATTAAATGAAGTTATTACACGACTTCTTTTCTCAATTCAAGTTTTACTTTATCTTCATAATTTTCTAAATAATATTTAACTTTATATACCAGTCCTCTCTGTTGAGACAGTTTAAAGTATCTAAGATCTATAAGTTTCTAAGTATCTACTGATTAAAATATAAATTGAGCATTTAAATCATGTCATAATAATTTAATTGTGTTTGATTAGCTAATATATTCTGATTAAACTAAAATATTCTAATTAAACTCATATAAAAAATCGTAACAATTCATCAAGTAATGTGCAGAAACATACAGCATTATAATATGCGATATTTAATAATTGTCACATGCTAGATTTGAGTAATTTAATTTTTGCCTTTTTTCCATTTTTTTTCCCTTCTTTTTATCACCTTCCAAAGGTAAAAATCAATGTGAAACTTTCTTAAAAGTAGAAAAATGTCACTGAATCATTGAATGAAAATATTTTAAAAGTTGCATTCAAATTATTTCGAAAAAAGCTTCAACTGAAAATTTTGGGTATTAAATAAATTTTCTCGAATAATGCCACATACAGTTGAACTCGATTTTAATGTCATTGAAAGGAGCACTTCATTTAAGACGCAGTGACGTTGTAAACGAGCTTCTGCACTTTAGATACTTCCAGACTGAGCATATAGAATATCTTAACGTTATAAGAGAGCCGTGAGGCATTCTACACTAAAAGGGCCGAAATCTTTGGTCATTACATTATGGGAGCACACAGTGTGTGTGCCAACATTATCCCCTATGAGCGGTCTTACAAAAATAAATATGTGGATGACTTCTCAAATACCGAGCTGAGCAAGGTCGACTCAGCCTTTCATCCCTTGAGTGGGTCGATAAAATGAGGACCAATCTTGCTTGGGGTCAAACACTGGGGGCTTCGTGTCGGGCTGACCACCTCGCCGAGACATATGCATCCGCACTCCAGGGCCTATGGTCGCGAAGGCGCGGTTGAGCAGCGCAGGCCTTCGCCCCGCAGAGGGGCTGTTGCGCCAATGTTTGACTTGGATGACTTCTCAAAAATTTTTAATTTATGCACAATGGTAGAAAATATTAAATCATAAACACAGGTCTAAAAAGCTAATTTAATGTGACAATTACATGTAGAATTCAAAATATCACACACACATTCAGACTTCTTTTACTGTCCTAAGTGTAAAAAAAAGAAATTATATTTACAAGTTATTTATATTTATTCAAACTCCAGAACGGTGCAAGTGTACCCCTTGCACCCCCTCCCGGCGCCCATGACAAGAGATATTTTTCTTTTTTTAATTCTACATTCTAACGCCAGTTTTTCTTCAGTATCCTTGTTATTGAAAATTACTTTCCTCTTTTTTAATTTTAATTATTTTCGCTTCTTTTAGGTAGTGTTCTTTTTGTGTCTACCACTTCTTTATACTAACAGCACATTTCTCTCTCATAGTAATCAAGTCCCTGAAGTAGTGTTACTTGAAGAAGCATCTTCACACTCCCACGGGGGAGAAACCTCACGTGTGCCAGGTGTGTCAGAAAGCATTTCTCCTTAATGGAACCTTGAAGAGGCATCTTTGTACCTACCGAAGGAAAGCCCATTCTGTTTAAGATGTGTCTCGCAAACGTAATTTGCTAGGCTGATTCTAGACGTTCGACCATTTTTATTTATGCATACTTACATTTCCGTGCACATTGATCAATAGAATAAAAGCAGCTAGTAGATTTTTGGCGGCTTTGGTAGATTTCTGCTGACTGCACACTGCACCTTGATAGAACTGGTCCTGACATTTTAGACTGTAGTAGTGAATAATCTGACAGTAGATAATACATTGAACTAGCTGAAGTGCATCTTTGTCAAATTTCACTTGAACTTTTTGTTTTTGTGTGACGTTCGTATCTAGTGTAGAATTATATATATTTATGCATTTTACATTTCAATTAGCCCATATTTTTAAAATTACAAAACCTTAGTGAACGAACTTCATTGACGTCGATGTATTTTAAATACCGTGGTCTAAGAATTGTCACAAGTATTCTTATATGTAATCAGTAATGTGTAAATTACTGAATAGAAGCAATTGTAAAATACAAGGTGTTAAAAATTATTTTAAAATTTGAAGATAAATTTAATTTTAAAAAATTATTTTTTTAGAAAATCTCAGCAGGGCCGGCCACTGGAAAGGATGGGGGTGCTACAGATGTAACGCACCCAGGTCCAGGTTTCAGTGGGGCCCCCAAATCAACGTACCTTTATATTTTATATTCTCTCTCTCTTACACACACACGCAAAGTGAAAATTTTCATGCAAGATTTCCTTAAATTACATAAGTTGACTGATAGTATTGTTACTACTCTGCATCATTGAGAACTAAAACAGCATTTATAAAAGTATTTTTTAACGTACAGTATTCTTTGGCAGTGTACCCCAGTTATATTCAAATGTCACTTTTCTCACATCTGTCTTTCACAGTTGGGTATTTCCAGTCGACAAACCGAATACTATGAATGTTACTATAACAAGTTACACACATGACAAACAAAAATTTACAAAAAAAAAAAAAATACCTTTAAATGGAAAAGACTATTACATAAACAAAGAGACTCCATACTAATGCAATATATCACTTTGCATTACTTTTTGTTGAACATAAGTGTACAAATTTTAAAGAAAATATCCGGTAACACTCATAACAATTTTCATCAAGTCTGATAACTAAAAAATTTTATAAAAATTAAATAAGAGAAAAGAATGCATGAATAATACTAAAATAATGTGCAGAAACAATGTATGCTTTATATTATGGGGGAAAAAATTACGTATTTTTTTAATTTGTATTTATGGGTCTTAAATTTCCAAATGACACCAAATTTTGAAAAGGACCCTTTGGCTCTTAAATTATTTATGAGCGGTATTTTTTTAATCTTGCAATTAAAAGTATTCTTAGCAAATAATAGTAGTTCATTCTTACTATGATGAATGTAGTAGCTTCATGTCGCCTTCTGAACTTTCCACTAGAGATCATTCCATATGCTGTTGATTCTTTAATATCACCATTTAATGAATATTGAAGGTTACAATATTTTACAGAGAAAAAAAATCGATGTTAAACTGAAAATTTTAATTGTCTGATGATAATTCTATTGTAGGATTTAACGTACGACTTTTAAGCAGTATATCATGTATTAATTTTGTATAAACTATAGAATTTGACTGTGTACTGTTATTAACGTACCAGGTGAATCTTTATTTTTCGTTCGTTCTTTCATTCGTATTTATAGATATTACATTGTTTCTGTTTTATGTAACGTATCTTTCATTTTAATGCTTAATAATTTTATGTATTATTGATTTCATTGAAAAAAATATCATAAAGAGTATCATTTGCATCTAATTCATGCAAAAGCCGTTCTTTTGAATGGAAACTTATGAGTATTGTAAATACCGTGGTCTAAGAATTATTACTGAAATATTGTAATATGTAATCGATGATATGTAAATTACTGAATAGGACCAATTGTCAAATACAAGTATTAAAAATTTTTTTATTTGAAGATAAATTTAATTTTAAGAATGAAAAAAAAATGTCACACGGTTTTTTACAAAATTTACTATTACTTTTTTAATATCAGAAATGTAAGGAAAGAGCAAAGAAATACTTGGCTAGTGATTTTGAATTTTAAAAAATATATACATTTAGCGGGGTAATTAGTTTTATGGGTTTTTTTTTGTTGTTTTTTTTGCAATAATATTTGTATTTTGAATCTTAAAACATTAACTAAGTGATAATTTTCTGATCTTGCAATTTAATGAACTCTTGCAAAATAACAGTAATTTATTTTTACTGTGATAAATATAGTAGCTTCATATCGCCTCCTGAACTTTTCACAAGAGAACAAAAATTCCACAACACACATTGTGTATGGTGTGTTGATTCTTTGATTACATTTAATGAATGTTGAAGGTTACAACATTTTACTGAGGGAAAAAAATGTTACACTGAGATTTTTAATTAGCTGTTGATAATTCTATTGAAGGATTTAACGTACTGCTTTTAGACAGTATGTGCATAGAATACAGTATATGTATAAAGTACAGTGACTTGGTGTTGGGGTTAACATATTAGGTGAAATTTTGTATTTGGTGTTTGATCATTTTATTGAAGGATTTAACGTACTGCTTTTAAACAGTATGTGCATATATTACAGTATATATATATAAAGTACAGTATTTTACTTGGTTTTATGTTTAACATATTAGGTGAAATTTCGTATTTTGTTTTTTCTTCCATTCGTACTTATAGATGTTACATTACTATATACATTATTTGTACTTATAGATGTTAAACTACTATATCTTCATATGACATATCTTTCATTTAATGCTTAATTCTTTTATTAATATTATTGTGAAAACATGATAAAGGATATTCAATTGTACCTAAAAAATGTGAAAGACATTCTTTATGTTGAAAGTTATAAATACTTTCGTGGATTTATAATTTTCGTGGATGGTGTGGTCTAAGGATTGTTACTGAAATTGATTTGAAGATAACTTTAATCATATATTGTACCTAAATGTATCTGTGTGAATAAAAATTAATTTATGGGTATATGTTCAATGTTTACTCCTTTCCTTCCTAAGCGCAAGCACTTGGCCATCACTCCTTCGCCACTAAATCCCGAAGTAGTGGCCTTTTCATTATGTAAAAGACCTAACCATATTAAACCATAAAAGATATAACGTTGGAAGCCTACTGGAGACACCCGGTAGGCTACCAATGTTGCCTCCTGTAAAGGAACAAACTAATACTCAAGCCCAGCCGGCAATTGAACGCGAACTCATGGTGGAAGAGAATGGTTCGTTAGCCACTACATCGTGAACGCGACAGTGTTTACTTTTATGCGACCCGACTGAGCGGTTCAAAAATTTGTGCAAATATACGGATAAACATAGAATAAAAATGCTGCATTAACAATTTGAAAATCTACCCGTTTCCCACCAATGAGATTGATGAGCCAGGAATTAAGTATTGAGAACGGTGTGAAACGCCTAGGGTTATAATTGGGTTCGCAAAAAAAAATGTTGTTCAAGAGAGGGTCGCCACCTCAACTCGAAGCTGGAAGTGTTGCCGTATATGTAAAGGAGGTAAAGTGCAAAAGTGCTAGAATAATATTAAAAATTTGAATATTTTCAAAGGACCAGTGAATTAATCTTCGATTTTTTATTTTATTTTTTCCAAATCTAAGAACGCTGGGAATAAATTCAGCTTCCGTTGGATTGTTGAATTTAACAACCTAAGTGGCAGTGATAGATTTTTGTTACTACGGTAACTGCACTGCTAAAAATAGAATTGAAAATTAATTATTGGTTTTAAGACCATAGAAATTAAATGTATCGACTGTCGTTTTCATTAACACAAAGGAGAAATATTTTGCATCCAGAAATTGCTTTTTACAAGAGCAAATCGTAGAAGGAATTGAAAATGTACCTTCTGATATCAGATTGAGACGTGTTTTTAAGAACTGCCAAATAAAGCTGTCCGTCAAAAATAGTGTCTCTATCTTTTATAGCTCTTTTACAGGAGCACCCAAATGTACAGTGACTCTGGAAAATTGGCAAAGAGGAATGAAAATCAATATCCCTGGAAATTAAAAAAAAACCTTCTATCGTGGAAATCACGATGTAGACTTGTCTATAAAAAGGGCTATCCAATTGAACATTAAAAAAATAGTCTTTATAATTTAAACATGAACTATATGGTTTCAAAATCGTTCTAAAAAAGTGAAAGTATCTGTGATGCCGTCATCACATATTGTTTTTAGGCAATTGTATATAACCCATGTCTTGTATTTTGCGCGATGCATGTTAGCCTTGCGAACTGCATTTTGCTGAAGTGGATGAGCCCATGGCTACCCTATTTGGCATATGGACTGTACACGAGATGTGCTCAAAGATTTTCAGAAAGTTTAGTCAAAAAATCCATAAACTTTGGCTCTGCACTGTGAATTCAGCTCATAAAATGATCGAAGTTAGTTAATAAGTGCTTAAAAACCATAGAATAAATGATGAAATTGTTTGTACATTTCGAATTAGTTATTTGAATTGTTAATTTTGATGTTTTTCCATGCAAACTGCCATTTAGTGGACATTAAAAAAAATCCTTTAGCGCACCGGTGTATCTATATAAATAAAACAAATTGTAAAATGTCAGTTAGTAGGTTAGTTAGTTAGTTAGTTAGTTGGTTTGTCTGTGTCTCGCGTAGCTCCGAAACGGATGATCGTAGACCTACCAAATTTAGTATAGAAATTCTCCAGGACGGATCCCGACATACCTCGAAGCGATTTTTCCGAAATTCGAATTATTTTAGGCGATATAGATAAAAAGCATGTCGCAAAAGGCTAATTTTTGCTCCGCCATTTCGCAATTGTAACCTCGCAGTGGAAAAAGAGATAATATAGCATATCTAAGTTGCCATATTTGGCAAGTTTATTAAATGATTCAGACTCTTGAATAAAAATAAAAGAAAACGATTTCCTTTTTGTTTAGATCATTTGCAAGGTTGTTTTTTAATTAAAATATCGTGTGCATGTGAAATTAGAGCAGGAACGAAATGTTTTATACTCAAAAGAAAAATAAGATTTGGAAATTTTCCGGGACTAAAATGTGCAACTTTTTAATTTGGCGAAAAATAAAATGGTTGATGTGCGATTTTGAGGAGATGATTCTAACGCTTGGCGCAATTTATCGTAATTTTATCGTCTGTTATTTGGGTTATTAATACACCTGAGAATAAGTTTTTGAAATTTTCATTCAGTTGGAATTGTGCATTTTTCTGCTCAACTTTTCCCCATCTATTTCCAATGTAATATTACATCCAGAAAAAAGATGTTAGGAATATCAAATTCTGTTTAATCACACTCATGAATAATGATATACTTTCCAACTTAATGAAATAAGGATCGAAAATGTGGAAGACCCGTGGATTATAATACGCATTTAATATATAGCACTTTAGTGCGTATTTAAAATCTAAAAGCGTTTCAGATTTTCTTACGGTTTTTTTTTTTTTATTTTTTTCCGTTTTTTGGTAAAGGCCAATACATCCAGAAGCTCTTCAGAATTAATATGGGACGAAAATAATTAGTTCCTTTTCGTAGGCTTTTATCATTTAACTATCTTATTTTTATAACCAGGGGCCGACACAGTAAGCATGGTATCTTTGCGCCGTCTTCGAAGAGGTGTCATTTCGAACTCAAAAACTAAGTAGAGCGTAAAAGGGAGCATCTTTTTTATATTAGCAAGGGGCGACACTTACCGTAGGGCCGCTCCTGTTTGTAACCATCTTAATTTTAAATTCCATTCAGAATCTGAGAGATTTCAGTGCCTAGGAAGCCGGTGAGAAACAGGATTCTCTCCGAGCAAGATTTATTAAGATGGCGAACCAACTGGTCGCCGGAGGCGGCTAGTAGTCCATATATCAGATTTGGTTACGATCCGTTCAGAAAAAAAAATTATGTAAATACTGTATTGCTTCTGTGATATGAACTTCTGTATACCAAAGATAAACATTGCATTAAAAAAAAAAACCTCTGAAAACTTTTCTAGCACACATGTGCGTGTGGGCAGTGCCGCAGCTAAGTTTACATCCCCATCGGTAAACTTTAATTTTGGCGCTTTTTTCTTTGGTACCATTACTGATAGAGCAAGAGCCCGCGGCCGCCAGACCTTCGTCATAGTATAAAAGCTGAAACTTTCTCTGCGCATACCCCTCAACAGAGGTAGGAACCATCGGCCACTCTAAAGTTTGGATGATCGTGGCTTTGGCAGGTAACAGGTGGCAAAGGTGTATAAAATTGCAGAAAATTTTCGTCATTTCATAAAGCTTAATTTTTTATATGTTCTTCTTCGCAGTACTAGAAATCACTTTATCCCTTGCCAAATACTTTTCCATCGTGGCAAACCCCCGCCAGACAACCTCAAAGTCATGGAAAACGTAATTCTATTACGAGCGCGTTGCAGCATCGTAAGAAAGTTCAGAAGTAGCAGTATAAAATGTGCTTGACACTTTGTGACAGCTTGACGTACTTCGTCGCGGGAGTTTACGAACACAACAGTTTTCCATGACTTTGAGATTGTCTGGCGGGGGTTTGCCACGATGGAAAAGCGTCTGGCAAGGGATAAAGGGATTTCTAGTATTGCGAAGAAGAACATATAAAAAAATTAAGCTTTATGAAATGACGAAAATATTCTGCAATTTTATACACCTTTGCCACCTGTTACCTGCCAAAGTCACGGTCATCCAAACTTTATCGTGGCCGATTGTTCCTACCTCTGTTGAGGGGTATGCGCAGAGAAAGTTTGAACTTTTATACTATGGCGAAGGTCTGGCGGTCGCTGGCTCTTAGACTATGATTTTGTCGTCCCTTCAACGTGGCGCCTGGGGCACCTACCCCGTTCGCCCCACTCTAGTTGCGGTTTTGTGGGAGGGGAAGGGCGCATTTTTGTAGTTTGCACCACTTCGGAAAATACCTAGGACCGGCACTGTCGCCAAGCACAAGGCTAAAGCACATTTTAGTCATTGGCGTTTCACCCAACTGGGGAATGATTTCCCTTTTTGCAAAATTTGTTGTAATACTATAACCCTATAGTACTGCTGAAACTTAGTGTTGTTATTTCAAAATTGTCACAACAATGGAACCATCGCCCGACTTGGCGCGAAATACTGCGTGCCAAATTACCGCTCTAATTTTTTACGGTCCATTAGCATATTACACAAAAATTTTAACATTCACACAACGACCTCCATACGAACTTTAACTGTGCCGAATTTCGCGCTCATCCGTTCGCACAATCTGCTGCAAAAGGGACGCAAAGGTTCTCCTCAGTGTATTTAACACAAAATTTTTAACATTCGCACAGCGACTTCCATACGAACTTTAACTGCGCAGAATGTCGCACTCATCCGTTCGCACAATGTGCTGCAAAAGGGACACAAAGGTTTTCCTTAGCGTATTTATATGAACATAGATAAGACTAGAGGTCAAAGCCCGTTGTGGAGGCAATTACAACTGGAGTTGGAAGAAAAATTTGACAAAAACAAGTCTACACTCAATATAAATCCATCCACTTAAAATAAATAGCTTCATATTCAATTTTTATTCTATATTGAAATCGAATTTCATCCTCTTCTGGAAACGTGCGGAAGGTCCTCGAATTCGAACGATTTCGTTTTAAGGGAACAGCCCCTCTTATATCAATGCGCCATGCAGAGGGGAAAAAATTAAACTATGTAATCTGGAAAACTATTATAAACAAACTGGAATGGCAATTTCACCTTCAAAGCCTGATGAACGTGACATACGTATGACGTAACTGTCACTTGTAGCTCGTATTTTTGTCACGCAAAAGATAAACTTTTTTGACTCTCGGAAATAAAATAGAGCTGAAAATAGCAAAAAATCGCTAAAAAAATGAGGGAACGAGTGGATTTTCAAATTTTTAAAGTAGTGCACATTAATTTCTATATTTTTATGAATAGTTATGAAATTTTTCAAGCGGATCGTACAAACGGTGTAGATGTTATTGCGCCTTTTTTGGTTAACTCTGTAATCTTTTTGCTGCAATGGTAGTCAAAGTTTTATCTTGGAGTGGTGCCCCGGAATCGTTAAAGAATCAGAGAGTCCGGGATCAGCTTAGCTGTACAGTAGGATTGTTTTTGATATTGTTATTGCCGCCCTTTTGCTATTTTTAATACTATCCAACAAGGTTGAAAAGTATCCGACGGGTTATGCAACTCCCATAAATATGCATCGATTTCCACGAAATTCATATATGTTATTCCTTTGTACTGTATTATGTACCCTATTGTTCTTCTACAGGAGGATTCAAAAGATTTCCTATACATTACGCTCTATGGACAGTCATTCTTTAAAGCGTATTTTAGAAATGTTTGGCTATTTGAAATGAAGCAAAATTAATGTATGTTATTAAGAATTAGAACATAAAGCTCTCAATCAAAAATAGTGTCTGTATCATTAATACTTCTTCTACAGGAGTACTCAAAATAATTCCAGTACGTTACGGTCAATGACAGTTTAGAGACAGGCACCCATTTGTAGCACAATAATATCCTACTATATAATTAGTTACTGATCTAATGACGATCGTGTGTCACCCGCAAAAGTTGAGCTAAAAGTCGCCAATATTGCCGAATTTTGCGATAAATCACCAAATATTGTGCGAAAAGTTTCGAAAAATGAATCCAGCTTAGCGATATTTTCATTATTCGGCGGGAAATACAAAAATACCTAATGTGATAATATTAAGCTATGGCAATTTCAAGGGAGTTTTGAAAATTCGTTACTCGCGCTTAAATGGACAAATTTAGTGTGCTGTGTTGTGTTAAGGCAAGTTACGCTTTTAATAATGACTGCCCATAGCGCGTAATGCCATATGGAATTATTTTGGGGGCTCCTCTAAAAGAACTATATAAATGCTACACACAACCTTCTCAATAGGATAACTGTAATCGTACGTAGGAATAAAATATCTAAATGTTTTAATGATCTAATGCATATATAATGTTTTAATGCATATTTACTGAAGGTAGACTTCAGACTGACAGACAGAAAAACCGAAATCGTGAAGACGACGGGGTCTATCTGCTCCCTTTCAAAAAATTCTCTCCACAATAGACAGTTATCCGCTAGGAATGGGGGACGGTTGGCGTTTCCTGAATATCGGCACCCCTCATACATTGCTGACACGACTAGCGAGAGGGCTTGCTCGGCACGTGCGTGCACAAATTCTGCTTACTACACGCACACGGATTTGGCGTGTACGTTAGCGGATCTGGCACGGAACCCTCACGGACGTACGAACAGCACGCACACGGAGGGGGGGGGGAAGTGCCAGAGGTCAAGGTTCGAACTAGCGAGCACTCCGGTTGCCTGCCAGCCCGACACTTTGATCAGTGTGGTGGTGAATGAGTTCTGTCTTTTAATTGCAACTAAAATGCCGTGATGATAATCGGAAACCACTCTTGGATTTTTCCAAGTTATCATCGCAACATTTTGTTAATTATATTTATCTGTTTCCATTTCCCTCTTGCCTCACTACCCATCTCTTCTGCCAATCCGATCGAGTCGGCAGCAGTGAGTACCACAAGCTTTATCTAAAGAACGAAAATTCTGAACCGGAGCTCTCTCTTTCGGGTAGAATGCATTTCCGCAAGAAATATTCCATTAAGAAATGCGTCATCCTCAAATCCAGCCAAATGGTCCATACGGAAACGATCACTACGCACGCCCGTTAACATGTGGACCATCTGACTGTGGACAATTCTTTCAAATGTCCCGAAGTGGAGGATTATCCGCATACCAACAGCGACAGTTCGGGAGCTTAGCGTGTGGACCATCTGACTGTGGACAATTCTTCGGAATGTCCCGAAGTGGAGGATTGTCCGCATACCAACAGCGACAGCTCGGGAGCTTCTGACCCGAGCTCCCAAAATCATAACGAAGTCGTGTTGTTCAAAAAGAAGAGAGAGAGAGCTTGTCGGTAGTGAGTTGCAAGGGCAAATGATGCCTGCGGCTGACCGGCTGGCATTTTTATAGCTGCCTTGGAGGTCATACCACGCGGTTTCGTTCACTGCCCCCAGTCTAGTTTTTTTTTATTTAAAAATAAAACATTAGGAGATTCCGGCATGGATAGATATACTATACCGTCTCTCTTTATTATTACTGCTGTTGGCCTCTGAAAGAGAGAGACTTTGCGGTTTCTGAATACGAAGTTCCAATTATTATTTTTTTGACCCAGACGTATCATTATATTCCCCCCTTCATTTCTGAAACGATGCATATCCTCTCAAGGAAAAAAGCGAGGTTAGAAGAATGAGTATAATGATTGGATTTGGAGGAAATGGCTATAATTTAGAAAAAGGGAATAGACTCTGATTTTAATGGCTGTCTTGGATTTCAGATATTCAAACTTTAGTTCATTATAAGAAATGTCTGTTTACTTATTTATTTTAAAATATATCGCAGAAATGATTTTATACACCCACGCTGGTTTTTTTTAAATCTCCGCTGCTGAGGTTAATTATCTTTGTTTGCTTACCTGCTTACCTTACTGTGACTCACTTGTAATATTTTTTTCATTTCAGTAAAAGGTGATCCGTCTTTGCTTTTCAGTTGCACTACACTATAATTATGTGCAAAGGGTCATTCATTCATTTCCCGTGCAGAACGAATAAATTACACAAAAGCAACTCGGAATCATTACACAACAGTGAGGGATTGCAAAACTTCGTGTCTGTTTACGTAATCACTTACTAAGAAGTATTGCGTTGTTTTTCTGATTTCTTTAACAGCGTTTAAAAAACAATGCGCTTATCGCCGAAAACGAAATTAAATTTTTCAAGTGTCCATTTCAGTGTTGCCAGATGTTACTCGGAAAAAGCCGTTGAATATCTCCACTATCACGTGTGATACAAATACAGTCGAACTCGCTTATAACGAGCGCAAAGGGACCGCGGTATTTGCTCGCTATAACCGAGCACTCGTAAAAAACAGGCTCATGAAAATATCTTAAAAACTTGATGCATACTATTTTACTTACTTTATTAGCACTGGGGCGCTATTTCGCTCAGTAAGAGAATTTTGTCTACGCTATTTTGTCGGCAAGTTTTGCAGATATGAACTGTTACGGTGAAGATATTTTTAAATGTGTTTGCCAAATAACGTGGAGAGGGGGGGGGGATAAATAAAATGTTGAAGGTCGCACAACGTTTGCAATTTATGATAGTGGATCGCTAATTTGGGTGCCAAAACGTGACAATTTATTATACATATATTTCGAATTTCGAGTATAGTTAAAAAACGCCTGGCGAATATTGCAAAATAGTTTTAGCAGGCAATTTTAATATAGATTTTAATAAAGAAGTGTTGTATAGAACAGAGAAGACAAATACGGTACACTCATAGATTATGATACACTTTCAAATGCTTTTCATAAAGGTGAAGTATAGTTTGACTATGCCTGGGGAAAATTGTTAAACAGTTTTGGTGGGCGATTTTAATTTAGATTTCTATTCCGAAGAAGTGTTTTTTGGAACAAGGAAGGAAAACACGGTACACTCATGGATTATGAAGCCCATTCCAAACAGCATTTAAAATGCTAGAAATGCTAGAAAAATTTAATGAACGTTTTGTAAAAAAAACATCTGTAAGTAATAGTTGGACGCGGAAATGTAAATAGTTGTAAGAGAAAAAAAAATGACGCGTGTGCAGGTCCATAGCAAAACTGTTTATATATATATATATAATATTTTTTAAAAAAGAGTGAGTGGGAGAGAGGCTAAAAATCACATTAAATACTAGAAAAATTTAATGAACGTTGTGTAAAAAAATATCTGTAATAATTGAACGCGGAAATGTAGACACTAAGGGGATAAAATTATGCTTGTGCAGGCCCATAGCTAAACTGTTTTTATTTTTAAAAAAGGAAACAAAATGCAAAATTCCAAGAATATTATTAACAACAAAGATCAATTATGCCAAATGTATCGATCAGGAAACACTTCTCAATACAACATTTTTGTACTTAAATCTGACGAGATTTTAGTTAGTGGCTAAGGCAAAGCTGCATGAGAGCTATCGGTCAGGGGATATGCCTTAGGCGGTGGACTCTTTTAAGAGTTTCTAAAGCGTATTCACGTTACATCTGGATAAAATCGCCTCAAAATCCACACCATTCGATCAACATCCGCGCGGTAGGCCAGACAGTGATGGCGCCAGTCCGACCCCCCCGTCGGACTGGCGCCATCACTGTCTGGCGGTCACTGTCCTAAAGGTGTGGGGAAAAAATGCATTTGCTATGCCACACAGCCAGCTGTCGTCAAAAAAGGGTCTCTAGATCTGTGGCACGCGATAAACGTTTCAATCGTCCGCCATCTTGCTGGTAGTTAAGTCGAGCGATGGCAACGGCTGCCCTTTTTTCAGCATTGGACAATCTATTCAGCTGTTCTCGCATTCTTCCATTTTTCAGCAGATGTCAGTGCTGTTAAAAAGGATCGTGACAATTTTTTTACGTGAAATGACGTGCTAAAAAGTAAGCGATTCTCGTGGAGCTATGTGACCCGCAACTATTTTTATAGAAATAAATCTATTCTTCGTGACTGGAAACAGTCAAAACGTCAGAGTTTGGTGTTCCCAGAGCGGGAACACTGCGCATTAAAGGGTTAAATCGTATAATCTATTATATGAGAAACAATCGAAGTCAATAAATCAAATCCTATAAAAATTACGAAATTTAAATTTTTACACGGTCCCCCGGTTCTACCAGTTACATTTAGAAAAATTTTCTTTATCCAATGTCATGCACAACAACAAAAATTCGTCCTTCTACGACCAAAATTTACCGAGTTACAGCTGCTTAAAGTTAGAGCACTTTTCGAGCTGCGAAATAGGGGTTGTATACAAAATGAATTTGAGAAAAATGTATGTACATGGTTTTGAGCCTTGCAGTATTTATTAACAATTTCTTTAACTATTTTATGATTGTAGATTGCAATAAAGGAGATTAACGTTTAACTATGTGTATCCAATAAATTAACATAAAAATATTGCCTATAATGAAAATAGAACATTTTAAATAGTTTTTGAAGTAAAACTTCTTTAGGCGCAACTAGGGAGTAACTCAGATTTTTTCTGACGAAAGTAGCGCTCAGTAAAGGAAGTGACGTATCTTTCCCCCCCCTTGCTACCTTCATTTGCGGAACAGCACTCGGGCGTTCGTTCCTGCGAACGTCGACTGTGCTCCCTGAGCGTCGACATTACTCCCTACCTGTTTTGAATCTTTTGTGATGTCTCTGTTCAGTGGATAAGTGGACCGGCTCTTGTCAGAGCCACTGTGGGAAGCCTTTCGCTGAACAGCCGGCGATCCTGCTGACTGTCTCTCACTGTTGTTACAGGCGGCTACCCAACCCGTCACCTCCGATAAACAAGGCCTACGCACCGAATACATAAAGTGGCACAATGGTGCATTCCGTGGCCCAAGCTCCGTTGCTTTACTCACATGTTTTCAATGGCATTATTACAATATTTAATGAAATTATGAGTTAAAACTTGAGATGATTGGTTGCCATGATACATAAATATTATTAGTCTGTACTTAAATAGTATATAATCTTTTAATATTGCTCATGTGTTTTTGAGTTATTTATAATAATGAGCCAAATGTAAATTTTTAAACAGAATAATACTTCGAGCAAAACCAGCAGAGGAAAACAAAGGTTTAAGAACACTGCCATAGGAAAACGCAATAATAGACCTTACGTACATTCGATACCAACCGACAGAAGAAAACACCAGTTTAGGAACACAGTTAAAGAAAAATACCACAACATAGACATTCTCTCGATTCAAACCCTACCGGAAAACGCTTTAAGAAAACAGTGAAAGAATAATAGTTCAACACGGACACTTCTTCGATGCTAACCTGATATCCAGACGTAACAACGGTTTAAGAACACAGGTATGTAACACCCCAAAGAAACAAACACTGGCTGCAAACGGTTTAAGAACAAAATAAAAAAATAAAAAATGGACACTCCGTGGATTCTAACCCAACCTCAAGACGGAGCAACACTTTAACACGGGGATGGAACACCACAAAGAAACGGACCCTGACTGCAATCAATCCCAAATTAATAGACAGAACCTGCAGTTTAAAAACACGGATACAGAATAATAATTCGAAACCTACCAGCAGACGAAATCAACGCTTAAGAACAAAGAATCTCAGCTGTCAGTTGATTTTTTAAAAGAAAAATTTGAGTACTTCTCGACTTCAATCAGCAACGCGTTTCGGTACAACGATAAATGCTGTATTTTCAAGAAAATTAGCAAATTTAGAGAGTAAAATTTATGTTTCACATTATAGTTACCACAAACCTATAATTTCATACATAAAAAATTACGATGACATTCAAGTACCTATTTCCAATGAATAATATGAATATAACATTTATATAATCTTTGTAAAGTACATGAATAATAAATATAATTAAATTATAATATGATATTTATTTTAAGTTTAATCATTTCAGTGATGTGTGTCGTAAACTTCAAAGAAGTTTTACTTAAATCGCGCGTAAAGATTACACGCACACTCTTTTTTTTGATGAACTTGTGTTAAATAACATAAAATATAAAAAAAAACAAGGGAATTAAGCTTTTCAATAAACATTAAATCAGAATATCAAACATTTTAAAATACGAATATATGCAAGTTTAGAAACTTAAGATAGTATTACAAATTCTATTAGCGTAACATTTGCTCAAAGTAGCTTCCTTCGGCTGCTGTGCAAACATGCACCCGTGTCAAAAAACTCTTCCTGTACTTTGCGTAGCATACGCGGTGTTACGCATCTGCATGCTACACATATACGATTTAGTAAGTCTGGTGGACTTGTTGATTCTTTTTCATATACTTTATTTTTCAAGAAACCCCAGAGAAAGTAATCTAAGGGATTCAATTCTGGTGACCTTGGAGGCTACTCAACAGGACCGCTGTACCCAATTATATTATTTCCAAATGTTACTGTTAGAACAGTACGAGGCTTTAGTGATATATGTGCTGGAGCACCATCATGATGAAACCACATTTGTGACAGATTACGTAGTGAAACACACTCGTCTAAGAAATCAGTCATTGATCCCTCTAAAATCTGTGCATATCTTTCGGATGTTAAAGGGCCATCGAAAAATAATGGCCCAATTAAGGTCTCTTTCCATATGCCGCATCAAACATTTATCGATCATCGCACTTGATGTCTGTTCGGACGAATGATATGCGGGTTTTGCCGAGACCAATAGTGACTATTTTGTGTATTTATAACACCCTGTCTTGTAAAATGACACTTATCGGTAAACATAATGTCACTAACGAACGACATATTATCATTTTGCTTATTCAAAATGAAATTGCAGAAATCAAATCTACGTTCTTTGTCTCCGGGAATAAATCTTGTACCAAAATGGGGCAATATGGATATGCACCATATGTACTTAAAATATTCCATACTTGTGATTTAGAATAACCACATGCTTCGCTAATGCTTCTTATACTAGACTGTGGATGAGCGAGAGTATATCTTAGGACATCTTCCACACATGCACGTGCTCTGTTAAATCCATGATGCTTCTTGATCTTTTACGATTTAGAACGCTACTGGTTTCTTAAAGCGTCACTACGTTTGATATCGTGGCAGACGAAAAATACAGGCTCTGATGCTGAAATATCACGTGACCGTATGTGGTTGACGTGGATTCGAATTCCCATTCCCGGTAGTTGTTCAAGAAATATGTTTTAACCCATTTGTGCCTGGATATTTTTGCGACTTTCTTCGATTTTTACTGATAACAGAAATAATAGATAAATTTCTGATGTCAACTTCTTGAACAAGGAATGATTTATTTTAAAATCATTTTGCATAAAAATCGAAATATCAACATCCTACTTGGTCATGTTAAAATATTGTGCGGAGTTGAGGCTCAATACTCATGGATAAAGGCTAGAAAAAATAAATAACGTTTTCGACTAATAGCGAAAATGCCGTCCCAAAAAAGGGACGCTAGGCATAAATGGGTTAAAATGTAACCAGGGGCGGATCCAGAGAAACCATCTGGGGGGGGGGGGGCTCCGTTTTTCATTAGGATGATACATTGATTTCCCAGTACTTTTTCTCCCAATGTATAATTAGACATGGTATTTCACAACTAAATAAGTATGTTGTCTGCTGCAAGAACCGACGAAAGAAAACTCGGAAGGGGGGGCAGAACTATCGTGCGCCCTATACTGATCAAGTTAAGGCCGATGTTCATAAGCCACGGGTTTTATGCGTTTCAGTGGACGACGGGACTGATACGAGAAAAAATGTTCCGTTGCTCTCTCCATTGTGTGTGTGGGACAGGGTTTTCAGTTTAACACATAATCTTTTGTTGGTAGATCCCGACTGGTCGTTAAAAGTCGTAAATTTTCGCCAGAAAAATGCCGGCTTAACCACTGTAGTGACGATAAGACGTGGCTAATCAGCAACGACCTTTATTCATGTTGTTGCCCGCGGGCCCTACCATTAACATTTTAGTGTGTACATAGTATAATTGCTGAATGCATTATTGAACCCATTTCACAGCCACCGTGCAATATACAGTGTTCACAGCATACATTTGCGCATTTTAGGAGGGCATTAAGTTTTCCAGATTAAGTAATTCCCATCCTTTTCTGTGAGGACTGTAGTAAACCAACCTCAATTGCTATTGCTACAACTATTATCGCTATTACTAGCTATATACAATTTTAGCTTTCTTTTTTAAAACCAGACCAGCTATACCAGGTACTCGCTTTGTCTGATATCTTAGCATATGTTTTACTTTTATAATGAGGATTTGTACCCATACGTCTGGGTGGTGTGGACAACTTATGAGAGCTGTTGAAAAAATGAAAGCTGTACAAATTGCGGAAGGTTGGATTGTTCGTCTATGCTTCAGCATCACTTAAGGCCGATGCTGATTGCCGCTGCGTCTAACGTGACTGCAGTGGGTAAAAGGGTATTCTCGTCGCGTATTTTACGACTTTTTAATGGCAATTCGGGGTTTAGCGATAAAAGATTTCTCTAATAAACCGCAAACTCCGCCGCCTATAAAATGGAGAGAGCAACGGAAGGTTTTTCCCCCGTATCAGGGTGCCGTCGTCAGGGCCCGATTAACCTCTGAAGTGAGGGGAAGCTCAGTCTCATTCTCCATCCCCTTATTGTTTGGGAAAAAGTTTTAATGATTTTCTTTCATAAAAATATTTTATTCCTAAAGAGAAATTCCATTGATGTAATTAGTTCTAATGATTTTCCTTGATAAAAGCATTTTATTCATTAATCTGAAATTTTCCTTTGATAAATATTTTATTCATTAATCTTCATAATAGTTTAGTTCATTGTAACGAGGTTTTTTACAGCATTTTTGAAATTACTTTAAACATTAACAAATAACTAAAAACATTACCTTACTGGAACATTAAACTTTATTAATTTAGTCCTATTTTTCGTTAGACATGGCTTTTTTCAAGAATTCATTGTTTGTTTTGATGACATCATAAAAATCACAACACAGAAGTTGAGAATTACTTTTGACATTTAGAAGATGTTTAACATTTACATATTAAAAGTCTACCCCTTTCTGCCTGCCAAATTATTCCCCATAATCGAAAAAAAAAGCTCAACTGCAGCCGATGTCCCAGGCAAAGACAACGCAAACAACCAATTTAGAAATTTTGCGACATGAAGGATGAAGATTTCTGAAAAGCGCCACTTCTCTTCATTAAAAATGTTTACAATAACTTAAAAGATCATTTAAAAACAAAATTTTGATTTTTTATCGCAGTTTTTCAGTCATTTTCGGGCCCCCTTCAAATTCTGCTGGGAAGCTCAGGCTTCACAATCCTTTTCAGTAATCAGGCCTTGGCCGTCGTCCATTCAAATACGGTGGAACCTGCTAAAGTGACCACCTTGGTCAGAAGATCATCTGTCTGTAGTGACAACTTTAATGCAATTTCGCTTTACAACCATCACACTTTACCACCTTTGTAAGGTGACCTGTCTTTATAAGGTGACCAGTTTTGTTCTTCCCAAAGGTAGTCCTATTAGACAGGTTCCACTGTACAAATAAAACTGGGAACTGTGTTCCAGCCACTGTGGCGATAGCGAGGCAATAAAATTTGCCCCTCCTTCTGTTTAAAAATAAAAGCTCTATCATTTTTGTAAATAGAGAAATTATGTTTAGTCCACAAGGATTCAATAAGTATGGGTGTAAATATTCTTGGTATATGTATATACATATACAGGGTATCCATAATTAAACTGCAAGTATTCAAGGGGTGCTGGAGAGAAAACTACCGAGAATATTCCATTGAAATTTGGTATCTACACGTTTCAGAACATGCGCAAGTCAAATATGCAAAAATAAAAAATCGTTATTTTCACCCGATAGATGGCACTGTGCAGTATTTCAAAGGTGACCGGTGGCATATACAACTTCCAAAACCGATAGACAGAGCATGGTGACATTCTAAGAGGCATATAATCAATATAAAACATCATTTACAGTTTATCAAAATTCCAAACAATTCGCTTCAGTAATTAAATTTTTACAGTAACATGTAATCAAAAATTAACGTAAATTAAGATCACAAATTAAACAATTCAAAAAGACGCTTTGGAAAACAATTAAGCCATTATTTATTCTCATTGACACTCATTGGACCTCTTCTTAATCGTTTCATACGCCGGTATTCTTTCAGAGTAGCCGAATAATTGATACCATTCTGATAGAATATATCATCACTAACAATGCACGTTCCTTCTTATTCAGAGTCATGATTGACCATTACTCAATGTGGTCTTGTTTTTACACTGGTGGATGGGCTTAAAATTTGCATATATGACTTCCATAAGCATTGATATAGCGCCATCTATCGGGTGAAAATGGCGAATTTTTTTATTGCATAATTGACTTGCGCATGTTCTGAAACGTGTAGATACCAATTTTCACTGGAATATTCCTGGTAGTTTTCTCTCCAGCGCTCCTTGAACACTTGCAGTTTAATTATGGCCACCCTGTACATATACATATATTATATACATATATATATATATATATATATATATATGTATGTACGTATGTATGTATTAAAAAGAAAGAACGTCGTTGGGGTTTGGTGCTGCGCTGACGGTCAGAGCAGGCGATGCGGCGCGACTGGGTAAGGACTCTGGCTTAGAGCCTCCCCCTCGGCCGGCCGCGCCGGTGCATGGGAGAAATGAGACGAAGTTCGAAGTACGATTACATAATTTTACTGCTGATTCGATACATCTTTTCTTAAAAGTTGCGTCACGCGGAAGATTCGCTCCTGGCCTGCTGCAGACCCTTTTAACAACTTTTGAGGTCGTGTCACATTACAAAAAGCGTTGCAATTATTGGCCGATCAATGAAACTGGGCAGCGGTTTTCCAAGGTTTGTTATGACTTTTCAGACGCCTTTGTGGCTGGCTGCCGGGAACGTCTACAAAATTACAAAGGAATTGCAACCGTGTAGTAATTGCAGTTTTTGGACGCGGATTTCTTTGTTCTAACTGAATTAAACTGCGTAGTTCTAGAAATATGGGATTTTCTTGGGTTTTTGATTTGTAATGTTATATATATATAGTTGGCTCTCTGTTTAACGACTTTCAAGAAACCGTGAAAATGTGAAAAATCTTACTTAAATAGAGATCTTCCATAAACAGAATTTCTAAAAGAATAACATTTCCCTTTACACTTTGGAAGGTGCCTGGTTCAAAATCAGTTCGCGTCCGCGACCTAACTATTCGGAGTTTTCCGTGCTTTCCTCCGAAACTTACAGTAAATAAGGGTTAGGACCCCTTAGAAAGACCCCCCACGGAATGCACCCCACCCATCGCCTTACATTCCATGTGCAGATAATTGGCCGTAATCCTACAGCACCAACACTAACCCTTTACACTTTACTTTCTTAGGACTGTGAATATTTTTCTTGATATATTGGCGTGTTGTTATAATTGGCGTGTTGTTGGCAATATAAAGATGTTACTTTTATTATCATTATATTGTTTTATTATCCACAAAAAATTATTTATGTTACCTTAAAAAAAGGTAGTAAAAACAAGCAATGCAATAAAATTAGGTTTCAAGAAAATCAAAATGAGTCAGTTGTTTCTTTTTCGCCTTCTCGTTATTCTTTCTCCCAGATTTTCTCAAATGTGAAATGCGTCAGCTTCCATTTCATGAATTTTTCTAGCTAACCAGGCGAAGCCTGAAAATTTTGCATTCCAAATTTTTCTGCCAGAACAACAGCACTTCAGTAATTGGTTGATTTTATTTTATTTTGGTAATACGAACAATTATCTATATGAGGGATCTAGGTCGAGTACGGGGTGCCATACGTGGGGGGTTTTCTAAGGGGTCTTAATACCTGTTTATGAAAAGTTTCGAAGAAAACTGCGTAAGACTCCGAACGGCTAGATTGATGGACGCGACCTGAGTTTGAACCAGGCACTTTTCTTCTCCCAGTTACGAGCACTATGCGATCAGCCACTCGTCGGGCCTCGAGAAATTCAGTTATGTGTTATGTGATGTTATGTGGCAAGCCTATATTAGAGGCATCTGCATTCTAGGGCGGTTGGATTGGTCGGAGGACTTTTTTCAGAGGTTCTAACGCGTATTCACTTTAAATCTGGAGAAAACCATCTGGAAAAACTCCGATAGTTAGATCGACAGCTGCGCGGTAGGCCCAAACGCCGGACCTTCGCACTTCAGCCGCCTATCATGTCCAGTGTCTTATCCACTCGGCCATGGTGGGGTCCAGAAATTAGAATATTGGATGCTCTTGCTTCATGCAACCATTTGTGTGCAGAAGTGCCTTGGCAAACTCTTCCAATCGGCCACATTGACTTTTCGGCCGTTTGGATTTGGATCCCGAACTAAACTTTTGTGCTGCTTCAAGAATTTTCTCTTCGCTTCTAAAATACCTTTGAGGATATACTCAAGTAGTTGAGATTGTCTTTCGAATTGCACTTCGACATTCCCAGACACTTTTTCCCACTCTTAAAAGAAATTTCCCCTGTTCCTGTAGCGTAAGATGAGAAAAAAAAAATCGTTGTTAAACAGAAACGACGTCGTCTTTGAATAGAAATTTTTTACGTTGGAGTTGCTGGGACTTTGAAATATCGTCTTTGGAAAGAGATCGCCGTTAAACAAAGAGTCAACTGTATATACAGTGCTACTCTTTTAAATTTCAGTTCATGTGAAAATTTACAATTTTTTTAACTTCCCTAATCCATAGTGCATTTCTAGCTCTGGGGGGGGGGGCTCGAGCCCCCAGAGACCCCCCCCCCGTGGATCCGCCACTGAATGTAACAGTGTTTATTTGTCGTTCTAGGTTCTATTATTTGTTAGAAAAAGATGTTATTTTATTGCATTTTCTACAATTTACATTTGAAAGCTGTGTTCATTTAAAACATTCCTCTACTTTGTTGAAAATGCCTCCGATCTGCATGAGTAATCGCGATAGTTGCTCTTGCTCTGGAAATGGTTCGGAATAGTTCGTGTTCTGAAATGCACAGTGCTATGTTTTTAATCTTCGTGCATAAAAACTTTGCCGTTCAGTGTATTATTATGTGTTAGAAAAAGGTTATTTTATTGTGTTTTCTACAATTTACATTTGAAATGTGTGTTCATTTAAAATATTCATCTATTTTGAAACTGCCTCGTATCTGCAGTGTTTATGGATGTCGGTCGAAAGGAATACAGAGGAAAATGAAATTATTCGTGTTGACAAAGTAATCTACAAAGGAAAGGCCAAAACTTTCCGAAAATGCTGTGCCTATCATTTTTCGGAATACTTCCAAATATTTAACAAATAGTAGCAATAGTTGCAGACAATTAGACTTGAAGATCACGCTTCATTTCCGAAGAGAAATTAATTATCCTGTTTAGATGACATTTGTGCTGCTATTAAGAAAATGGATAATTATACGATAACTCAAAGTAACTATTTGTTTTGTAAATTTTAATGATAACCCGGCATTTGTTAATGATTTTATTGCTATTTTTGAATATTTAGTTTATAACATATTTATTAATAATGTTAAAGTGACTAATGTTGATAAAATTTTAAAATGTAACTGTACTGATTCTACAAACATGTTTGAAAAAGTATATTTTCAAAAATGCAATTGAGAGCAAACTATTAACTGGGTTTTAAAGGGTCATAAATTTTGCTTGTCTTATAATTATCTGACTTTTAATCTGTCTAGATATTTTGTTGATCACTTATTAAATATAGAAATTACTAGAGGTAGCATTATTTACATTACATAAAGCATATGAAAAAAAATGTTTTTTTAACAAACTAATATTTTAATATTATTTATATGCACTTTCAAGAAGAAATGGAATAACAGTTAATTATCTCTGGAAAACGAGTGAAAGTGTTTTCGTGATTATAACATTAATAGGCATACAAATAATCTGCCTGTTTTGTATGAATGTTTTCAAAATTTGCTAGTAATTAATTTTGTAGTATCCTTATATACTGGAGAAGTAGGCCGATGATCGTAAAGAGACGAAGGTAGGTTGGTATAAATTGTTGTGACATATTATATAGAATCTGGAAGAGAATCAACACTGCGTTGTATGGAGTCAAAACAAGGCATCGAGCTCCGTAGAGAGAATCAAGATTTACCTGTGAATGCAGCGCAGTTAAAAAGATTTTTGTTTAATCGACATCGTAATTATTTCACTTCGAATACGAGCAAACTAAATCCGATTCCATAGGAATGAAAGAATGATAGCTGGTCACTAAGCACAACAAAATGAAGATCCACACACTTGAAGGAGTGGGCCCACAAAGTTTTGACCCATACTACTGTTGTGGTGAGAGACATCCATCTTTTCACTCGTCGATTCTCCTACAGTGATGGAAGGAACACTGAACCACACAACAAAAAAGATGAGATCACATATCACTTTTTTTAGACGTAATTATTTCTTTGCTCAGAACATCAGATTCATATGACTATTGAAAACTTGAGAAAATACACATATAAAAACATGATGACTTGGGGGAGCATCTTCATAAAAAAAATTACAGCGTTGATGCCACTGCGGTATAAACTGCGTGTCGGCGGGCAAAGCCTCCTCACGTGAAGTGAGCAGCTTGCCCCACTGAAAACATCTCCCTAACTGCTCAGCTGACCGTTAGACATATTCCTATGGAAAAGGGAGCTCGTTCTTTCTCGAACAATCTTAGCAGGTGTTTTACGATACGCGGCAATATGCTTCTTGCGCAGCAGAGAAAAACCGCAAACACATCTGCTTCAGCTAGAGCAAAGACGTATGCGGGGAAGGGGTGTTATTATTATTATTCTTTTAGCAGGAGAAAAACTGGCGTCAACTGTTATTTTATTTCAAAGCAGCTGATAAGAGCGAAATGCTTTAGAAGTACGTTAATGCGCTGTAATTGAGAAGGCTAAGAGGAAAATTGAAAGCTTTAAAAAACAGTTATTGTTAAAAACTTTTAAATTAAATTTAGAATAGATTATTAGTTTAAATTTAGACAATATTAATTAGGATTTGTATTAATAATTTTTCATTAAAAAATATGCACGTTGTGTCAACGTGACACCTTCTAAAAGATTTTGAAAGCATATATTATAATGTTTTTTCAAATAAAAGTTGGATTATTTTATTTCTTCTTAAAAATAATTTATGTCCTACATTAAAAGCAGATTCAGAGGAGGTTCTTATTGCTGATATACTCCTTAAATTTATTTATATTGTTATAAATTCATAAATTTATTTACAGTTATTTATATTGATGTATTATTTATTTTACTCAGATAAAAGTTGGATTATGTTATTTGTACTTAAAAATAGTTTATGTACTACATTAGAAATAGAGTCAGAGATTTTTACTGCTGAGACATTATTGCTGATAGGCTCCTTAAATTTATACTGAAAACTTGATTTAAGGAAAAAGGTTTTATCTGATAAGGTTAAATTTTATTTTTATCAAGTTTCTATGAATATTAGTACTAAAAGGGAAGAAAAAGTGATTGCCCTTTTTTACAGAATAAAAATATGTATTTTCAATTAATCTATTTTGTGTTTTCCTTCCTTCTTTCTTTCTTTTTTATGTATCAAATATTTAAGTTATTTTGTATTTACAGCAAATTTTAGCAAAAATATTTCTTTCTGAAAATGGAACTATCAACAAATTAAGTAATGTGGGGATAGACTCAAGAATGTAGTGTGGGGATATAATCAAGTAATTGAAAAAGAAGTGTTCATTTGATTAGCGAGATTAGATAATCTTTATACTTAAATAAATATGAATGTTTTATCAAAGGTAAGTCTAAAAATAAATTGTTTTAAAGCATTATCTGAGTGTGTATGTATTTTTCTGAGTAAGCGCTAGTGTATCAAAAGAGCAGATCCTCACTGTCTTAGAGTCACGTGGCTTCAAAAGTAGGCGTGACCACCGAAGCCTGTCTATTTCGTTAGCCACGGTTTGATATTGTTCTAGCAGATGGGTGATTGTCATTCGGAAATTTTATAGCATACTGCTTCGCAGCCTCTCGCTTATTCCGATGAAATTCTCCATAAAGTAACACCATTTCAGTGTATTCATTAGTATTAAACATCATTTTTCGTTTTTATATACTCAATAAGCTACGAATTCAAATATCATGAACTTTAGAAAAACACAAACAAAGTAACTTGAAAAACTGTTGTTTAACTCTAGTAAAACATTAAAATTTAATTTGTATCGTCAGTTGCCATATCAGCAGTAAAACTGAATCTCAAGCAATTATCGTCTGCCAACTATTTTACCTGAAACACGATATTTCATTTCAATTTATTCAAATATACTCAAAAATTTGTTAAAAGTTTAGATGTTCTATCTTTTTTATAAATTTCTCATTATTTCGACAAATCATTTTTTATTTACACAACAATTAAAATTCCGTTACTTCATTTCGAGAAAAGATTTTCGAATGACCCGGATAAATTTTTCTAGAGCCTCGCTATAGCCTTCTGCTTATAGATTAGTATTCTAAAATTAGTTTTTCATCTTCTTCCGCATTATACCAGAAAATTAAATTAAAACCTATAATTTAAAATTTCAATATTTATACAGTATCCTAACGGTTCGCTGCAACGGGACATTTTAGAACGCTGAAAAGTGACTTAAATCAAAAGGTTTGTTGCTTCATAATTCGGTGAATTTTAGTCGTATAAGGAGGATTTTTTTATTATTGTTCATGAAACTGTATAAAGAAAATTTTTCTAAATATAACTGATAGGACTGGGGAGACCGTATAAAAATTTGAATTTCGTAAATTTTATAGGAATTTATTTACTGACTTCAATTGTTTCTGATATAATAGATTATACAATCCAAAGCATTTTTGCAATTGGAACTATGTATCTCTGACAAATGGTTTAGGAAATAGCCATTGGACAGCGTTAGCACAGGAGACACCCTGTATATAGATTTATTACTCATTTTTCAACGAATAATTTCCGCATTCCTTTGAAACGTAATATTTCCGTGAATTCTTCTTCTTGATATCTGAAGAAGAAGAAAAACATTCGTCGAATCTGGCGACGTTTTTTCAATTGACAGAAGAAAAAAAGAAACGGATATTCGTCAAATAACGGAGATATTCCGGCAGCACTGCTGCTAGAAAAATTTCCGTGAATTGAAGAAATAATTTTTGAGAGTGCGTCTTTATACACTAATTCATTCCTCATTTTTCAACGAATAGTTTCTGTACTCCTTGGAAGCGTAATATTGCCGAGAATTATTCCCGAAAATCTGAAGAAGAGGAAAAGATTCCGTTAATTCTAAAGAAGTTTCTTCAATTGACAGGAGAAAAAAGGAACGGATATTCGTCAATTAACGGAAATATTTCGGCAACATTGATTGCTGCAAAATTTCCGTGAATTAAAGAAACAACTTTTGAGAGTGTATATTACAAGTGTATATTAAAAAAATTATAGCTTTTTTTTAATTTGGAATGCGCGTGGGATATTTAAAAAAAAAGATTGAAGGCGAAATTTTTTTCAAAAAGTATTAGTTTTTCACTTAAAAAATTATTTATTTTTTAAATTTGAGCTCCAGCATTTGAGCTCCAGCATGTGAGCTTGATTTAGCTCCAGCATTTGACACTTAAGAAAGGAGTAGAAAAATATGATCATTAACTTTTTAATGCAATGACGTAAAAATGACTGAAGGAAATGAAATTTTGTGATATGGTAGGTGCTTTTTTTATAGACTTCGAGATTTTGGGAAAATTGAGGAAATACTTGTTCCATTCTTGAAAAAAGGTAATGTAATAGAATGAAATTTGAATTTATGTTATGCGTCAAGTTAATATGTAAACTACATATGCCAAAATTGTTTTAAATATTTCATATATTTTGAGATTTTGCGAAAATCCTGTGAATGTTTGTTCTCGCATACCTTAGAAATGACTTTAGAATAGAAGGAATTTTAGTAACATGACCAGTAGCGACTAAATTAAATGTAGATTTTTAGAAAAATAAATTTTGAAGCTTTGCAAAAATGGCATTTTGCTTTAATGGAATCACTTTAAGGCGTCGGGACTTAATACATAAGATAGCTATTTCATTTTTTAAATTTTCGTTTATTTTTTTATATTGTTACGAATTTTCGGGGCAACCCGCTGCTCTGTGGCTTAAAATGGTTTAAAATTCGTATTCTACGCTTCAAATAGATAAATTTTGCTTTTTGTTGCATCAAAATCGGCCAATTAGAACCGGAAATGTGGAGGTTTCGGTTTGCCATTGTTTTTCAATGGAGGTTCTAGAAATCTCGAGAAATATTAGTCCTAGAGCTTAGATCTCTTCACTTTTGAGGACTTATTTTTGGCGCCAAATTTGGCGATATTTTGCAAAAAGTCGCCAAGCTTGGCGACTTTTTGGTCATTTGGCGCGATTTTCCCAATGGGGCCTGGAAGTTGTTTTTCCTGCATTAAAAACGCATAATAAACCTAACATTTCTCTTCTGTGACGTAATCAGAAGTCCCGCTTTATCTGGAATCTTCGAGTAATATACTTTTCTAGAAACTGCTCGCAGCTTCTGCCTCGGATATATATAAATTCCACCAGCGCACTGCCCCGACAGTTCAGTGCGAGTTGAACGCTCAATGTGTGAAAAGCGGTACGCTTTGTGAATTAATAGTGCTATAGAAGCCGTGTTTTAGCTTGTTTTAGGAAGCTGTTTTTAAAGTTCTCTGTGTACATTTTTCATCGCTGAGTCTTGAGAGACTGTTAGTGTTATTTCTCGTATATTTTCACTGAATTTTTGCCTATGAATGTGACTTATATTGTGTGAGAAATATAGCATTTGTGAGAGCTTCTGACCTAAGCGGATTATTAAAAGCACGTTACTGCGAGATTGTGCTTGTGAATTGTGTACAGCTGATTGTTCTACGAAGTTCTAGAAGCAATAAAGTTTGTGTTCCATCCTGACAAGTGACTTTTTACTTGAACTTTTTACACCAACAGGACTTTAGAACGACGAACCCCAGGAGTAGCAGAGTAATTCCGCAACATTTGGTGTCAGAATCGGGGTTCTAAAGAAAGACTTTAATTCTCCAGTGCATGGTTTTGAGTAGGCGAAAAATGGAACAACTTCAAAAACTCATGGAGATGATGAAGGAGATGAAGTCCGGACAAGACGAGATGAAGTCCGGACAGGACGAGATGAAAGCCGGACAAGCTGATTTAGAAAAGAAAATTGAAGCCGGACAAGACGAAATGAAAGCTTCACACGATGAGATGAAAACCGGATTAGAAGAAATGAAAGCCGGACAAGATGAGATAAAATCTGTACAAGGCGAGATGAAATCCGGATTGGACGAGTTAAAGACAGCGCACAATGAAGTGAAAAGCGGATTGGAGGAGTTAAGAGCCGCACACGACGATGTGAAGACCGGACTGGAAGAATTAAGAGCCGCACACGACGAGATGAAATCCGGACTGGAGCAGAAAATAGAAACCGGACTGGAAGAAATAAAATCCGGACTGGAGGAAAAAATACAGACAAATGAAGAAAATATGGAGAAGAGAATGTCGATACAAGAAGAACGCCAAGCAAGAAACATGAAAGAATTACGTGAAGAATTTAATAATAAAATCGAGGACAAACTGGATTGGAAATAAAATATAGTTTCGAAAATACGGGAAGAATGTGAAACTAAAATGGAAGAAAAATTGGACTCTCTCGTCAAGCTGGGAAAGTTACCGGAAAACATCAGACTGTCGTCACGCCGCCCAGCAGTGAAACTTACCACTTAAGACGGAAAGACTCCCTGGGAAGCCTACAAGACCTAATTTTTAATCGTCGCAAAATCCAATGGTTGGAGCGAGTCCGAGAAAGTGGACCAACTGGCCGCTTCCCTTACCGGAGATGCAATTAACGTATTGCAAACTATTGGAGCGACGAAGATAGGAGATTTTGACGCCCTAGCAAGTGCCTTGGAGATGAAATTCGGAGAGAAGTGCCAGAAAGAATATAGTAGAATCCAACTTAAGTCAATGATGCAGAGACCTGGCGATACCCTCCAAGAGCTGGCTTCCGACATAGATAGGCTGTGTCATCTAGCCTATGGCAGTTATCCTGATAATTTTCGAGAAGATGTTGCAGTGCAACATTTTATTGAAGGCCTCTTGGACTCTGAAATTCAGAAAGCATTGGTCTTGGCAGATTATAAAGATCTCAGGTCTGCCCTCGTATTCGCCATGAACCTAGAGGCAGCTCAGCTGGCCGTAAGAAAAGAGCGGCATTATGTTAGAGCTGTGTCATTCCAGGAGCCTACGGATGGAGAAATGGAGAGATTAGAGAATAAATTAAAGACCTTGGAAAATCTGGTGGAACGACAAGAACAGTCAGAGCCAAGAAAAGTGAAATGTTGGAGGTGCAACAGCGAGGGGCATTTACGAAAATACTGTGACGTACAAAAGAACTCTCGTCGTAAAGATCGCAGTTATCAATGCACCAGAGAAGCCCATGAAGGAAGACAGAAAAGAGAAGACTTTCAGGAACAGAGGCTGAGGGATATTCAAAAGCCTCGTTTGAAAGTCTTACAGATTTCATCAGTGAATGGCGGCAGTGATGGACTCTTCGTACTGGGATACGTTAATGGTTCCCCATGCCACATGGTGATTGATACTGGAGCGAACGTAACCATCATAAGGAAGGATCTGGCAGAGAAATTAAACTTAAAGATTATCTGGACTCCGCCCTCGCTGACCCTCCAGACTGTGACAGGTGACAAGATCGAAGTGGGTGGAAAAGCGCAACTAGAAATCACGTTTGGAAATGCCAGATACGACGATGTGGTATATGTCGCCAATATTACAGACTCTTTTATTCTCGGACTGGACTTTTTAAAATCACACAAATTTAATTTGGACTTTAAGAATAATGAGCTTCGTTCAGACTCAGAAGAAATAGCTGCGTTCGATATTAGAAATGAAACTGTTTTGCATGTTCAGCAAATAATAGCCCAGACTGATATCACTCTACCTCCCAGAACTGATTCCATAATTTCTGGAACAGTAAAAGAAAGCAATAAATTCCGTTTTGGATTAATCGAACACCCAAGCAATAGTGATTCCGTCAGAGGAGTACTTGTGGGAGCAACACTTGTGGACTTGTCGAGAACAGAAATTCCAGTTAGAGTAGTAAATGTGACGGACAAGTCGAAGGTGATAAAGAAAAATGAAGTGTTGGCGACATGCACTCCTGTTACCTGCATTAATAAGAACATCAGCCAAACGACAGCTAAATCTTCCGAGTGCCTGACGAAGGAATTAATACAAGACAAGGAGTTAACGGCAGAACAGAGAAGCGCTGCGGAGAAAGTAATAGCTGAATTTGAAGACCTCTTCTCCCGTACTTCGGGTGACTTTGTCCGTACGAGCTTAACTCAACATAAGATAGATACAGGCAGCCATTCTCCCATCAAGCAACATCCTAGGCGGCTGCCGTTTGCTAAGCAAGAAGAGGTGAGCAGACTTGGGATCTGAAAAGTGGTTACTGGATCCACTCTGGATCTGAAAAGTGGTTACTGGCAAGTGGAAATTCATCCCTTCGACCGTGAAAAGACTGCGTTCACCACGGGACAAGGATTATGGCAGTTCAAAGTTATGTCTTTTGGACTCTGCAACGCACCTGCTACATTCGAGCGACTAATGGAGACAGTGTTGAGAGGACTTTCCTACGAAGCATGTCTCGTTTATTTGGACGATATCATCATCGTCGGAAGGACTTTCGAAGAGCATCTCGAGAACATTCGAAAGGTACTGCAGAAATTAAAAGAGGCAAACTTGAAACTAATTCCATCGTAGTGCAATTTGTTTCGTCGTGAAGTACGTTACCTCGGGCACATAATATCCGCCCACGGAGTCCGAACCGATCCCGAAAAGACGTCCGCAGTCCAGAACTGGAGTCGTCCCAAGAATATCCATGACATGAGAAGTTTTCTCGGTCTGTGTACTTACTATCGAAAATTCGTGAAGGGCTTTTCTCAAATTGCAAGACCTCTTCACAAATTGACCGAGACTGGACAGAAATTTCTATGGACTGAGGAATGTGAGGACGCATTCAACGAACTGAAGACGGCTTTAACATCTTCGCCGATCCTGTCGTATCCTCACCCTGACAAGCCATTTATCCTGGACACAGACGCAAGTAAGGAGAGTGTTGGAGCAGTTTTGTCCCAGGAGATAGATGGCCAAGAACACGTCATTGCTTACTGGAGCAAATGCCTTTCAAAGGCAGAACGTAACTATTGTGTTACGAGAAAGGAACTTCTTGCTATCATTAAAGCCGTGGAGCACTTCCATCATTACCTGTACGGCCGAAAGTTCCTGCTCCGAACGGACCATGCCTCTTTAACCTGGCTTCTAAATTTCAAGAATCCAGAGGGCCAAATATCCAGGTGGATACAGCGATTACAAGAATATGACATCGAGATACGTCATCGGAAAGGGTCATCTCATGGAAATGCAGATGCTTTGTCGAGAAGGCCCTGCATAGACAGTTGTCGCTATTGCTCCAGGGCAGAGAAAAATTACGATCTGAAACATCCCGTTGTCCGCCAAGTTACATCATCGGCACCATCTCAAGATCCCTGGAGTGACGCAAATGTTCGGGCGTACCAATTAGCAGACAGCGACATCAAACCTCTTGTGGAATTTATGGAAAAATCCAGCGCTAAGCCCAGTTGGCAAGAAATATCATCTTACAGTCCGGCAACAAAACAGTACTGGGCTTTATGGGATTCGCTTCGCCTGAGGAATGGAGTCCTGTATCGTAAATGGGAGTCGGACGACGGCAAGATGCTCCGATGGCAGTTAGTACTCCCTCGTTCGAGGATTCCGAAGGTTCTAGAAGAACTTCATAATGGCTACACTGGAGGCCATTTTGGTGTAATGAAAACCCTGCAGAAAGTTGGCGAGCGCTTCTACTGGGTTAGGGCTCGAGGCGACGTCGAAAAGTGGTGTCAAGCTTGTGACGCCTGTGCCGCCCGTAAAGGCCCAAAGAGACGAAGCCGTGGAAGACTACATCGTTATAATGTAGGCGCGCCTTTTGAGAGGATTGCCCTCGACATCCAGGGACCTCTTCAGAGAACTTCGGATGGCAACAAATACATCCTAGTTGTCATTGACTACTTCTCTAAATGGCCCGAAGCGTTTCCTATTCCCGATCAAGAAGCTACGACCGTAGCAGAGGTACTGGTGCAAGAATGGATTTCCAGATATGGAACCCCTCTGCAACTTCATTCCGACCAAGGAACGAACTTTACCTCTGCAGTCTTTAAAGGACTATGCCAACTTCTCGGAATGGACAAAACCCAGACTACGCCTTTACACCCACAATCCGACGGCATAGTGGAGAGGTTCAATCGCACAATTTTAAACAACCTCTCGCTTCTGGTATCTAGGAATCAAGAGGACTGGGACAAGAAACTCCCCCTCTTCCTGCTGGCCTATAGGAGCGCCGTCCATGAGACTACCGGCTTCACACCTTCCCAGATGCTGTTCGGCAGAGATCTTCGTCTTCCCGCCGATCTAGTGTTCGGCCGCCCTCCAGATGCGAATTCTTTAATAAATCTATGCAATCGTACCTTGAAGAAGAAAAAGAATAAATTTACCGTTAATATTTCATGGTGGACAGATGAGCTAACTGCAATGCGAAACAGGATTAAGGCAATGTACAGAAGGAAAATAAATAATCCTGACGTGGAATCTTATAGAATAACTTACAATAGAGAAAGAGCTCTTTACAGGAAATTAATCAAAAAATCTAAAGAAGTTGGAAAAAGTTTTGCACAAATACATCAAATGCTTTTGGAAAGGTATTTAATAAGGTTAAAAATAACAGAAATGATCTGAATATAAACAAAGTCTTCTATGGCCTTCCTGTGGACACTCACTATAATGTTCTACAAGAATTGCTGGTGGACACTCATTTTCAAATGACGGGTGACCATGGTGGTATTTTTGTTAATGAGTATATCGATAACATTTCGGAATATACGCCAATTTCTATAAAGGAATTGTGTTATTGTATCCAGTTACAAAATAATAACAAATCACCTGGCCTTGACAAGATTGACGGTCGCATATTAAAACAACTGCTCTATAATAACCCTACTGATCTAATAATGATTTTTAATAAGTGTTTCTCATTAGGTGTCTTTCCAAAGGTCTGGAAAATTGCATTAGTGACCCTAATAGCACAGATGGTCACAAAAGAGTCGCTGTGACGTCACAGAGGGTCACAATTGTCACAGGACTGTCAAATACTACTCACATTGTGACTTGTGAGTGATGTGACTCTACTGTGTGGTCACTGTGAAGTTTATTTGTGACCAGTCACCAGGTGACGTCGCCGTGAAGTCACCATGTGACTAGTATGTCATCGGTCGCTAAGTGACTCCACTGTGAAGTCACCACCTGACTAGTATGTGATCGGTTGCTCAGTAACTCCACTGTGAAGTCACCATGTGACTAGTATGTGATTGGTCGCTCAGTGACTCCACTGTGAAGTAAGTCACTGTGTGACTACTGATTTTGTGACTACTGATTTTTTTGGACTTCAAAATGACGTCACACTGGCCGCTTTTTTGACTTTGGAAACATACTAATTTTTTCTAATATTTTGTGACACTTTCTTTCCTGAAACATTTAATAAATAAATCCGAAAATAGTAATTCAATAAAACCTCGCAGTTATGTAGTAATGGAATTTAGTTTAATTTATGAACTTTTAAATTATTTCGTTTAAACAAGACAATATTATTTATAAAAAAATATTATTCTTAAAAATATTAGAGTTAAGAGTTCTAATCACAAGTGAAAACTAAGTATCTGTGAGTAAAATTAGCAATTTCTTTCATATCCCCATTGCATATATGTTTCGATAGCGTATGTAAGGTTTAAATTTCGGATGGGGGAGGAACTATCCGGTATTTTCAACCTTATTGTTACTAGAGTAAATACAAATGTCTCAAAATTGCTGTTTTTTAATAATTGCTTTAAGTTTTCAGATCCCCCCCCCCTTTAAATACGTCTCTGGTATGTTTGAAAGTTCCACTACGAAAAATTTGAGATAAAACTATGGGTCTAAGTCAAAAATACTTTATTTATTTTATCTAATGCATGTTTTTCCAATTAATTTTATTTATTTTTATATGAAATCCCTTTTAGGCAAAATATAGCAAAAATATAAATCTTATCCCTCATACCTTAATATATATCAAACCTCACATGTCGCACATTACAAATTGATTTCATAACCAATAAAAATTTCAATAAATCATTAGTTTTTTCGGATGAATACCTAAATAAAACAGCACATTATCTCCTGAAAATAATTTATGTGGAAAAAGAAAGATTTCCAAGATTTTTAATTTATATTTATTAATTATGATATTTTTTATATTATTTATAAAATAAATATATATATTTATATATACAACTTATTTATAAAATACTCACAGAAAAATTTTAAATTTCCGAAAGAAGCCGTCAGAACTATCTTTTGCAGCCGTCAGTTTACTTTTAAAGGTTCCCGAGCACGGTAATCACAGCGTTGCGGTAAGATGCTGGGCTAATAACCATTAGATCCCTGGTTCGATTCTGGACCTCAACTTTTTCTTGCCTGAGAGTTTGGTGCTGCCATCTGGTGTATATTTTCGGTAACTCTTTTTCCCCGAATTTTTTTGCTGTCGCAAAACTGTCTCATCGTGACTTCTCTGAACGGTCGCAATGTGACTACACAGCGAGAGAACATAGGGACTCTGGCGTGACTTTGCTGCGGAGTCACGGCGACTGTTTGTAACTCTATTGTGACAGTATTGTGTGGTCGCATTTCAGTCACAGGGGACTGTTGTGCTATTAGGGGATCTTCTTTCAGAAACGCAACAAGGATCCCCGTGAGCCCAAATCATATAGACCCATATGCCTCTTGAGTACTTTGGCTAAAACACTTAAACGAATAATTAAGATTAGAATCATGACTCATTTGGAAAATATAAAATTTTTGCATAACAACCAACATGGTTTTCGAAACAATAGAAGCACTATATCTTTATTAAATATTGTTAAAAATAAAATAGGCACAATTCTGCAAGATAATAAATTTTGCGCCCTTGTGTCTTTTGATATACAGGACGCATTTGATAATATAGACTGGGATGTCATTAAAGGTATTATAGCTGAGCTTCCCATACAGGATTACCTAAAATCAGTTTTAATAGATTATTTGAATGATAGATCTATAATTTCTAGAACGCAAATCCAAATAGTAAATAAACAAATTTTTAAAGGTTGTCCCCAGGGCTCCTGTATAGGACCTATGCTGTGGACTTTCGTTGCAGACAAAATTTTAAAAGAGTACAATAAAATATATCACAATCTTTGGGCCTACGCTGACGACTTCTTGATTTTGACCCCTGCTAACACACGCCCTGAGGTTGAGCAACTCGTTAACACCCACGTTGAACTTTTCAGTAGTATTTGCCAGAAATTTAACCTAAAAATTTCTATTAATAAAACTCAGGCAATGATTTTTCGTAAAAAAATAACTGGTAAAAAGTTACAAACAAGAAATCCTATTTTTAAACTTTTGGGTCATACAATTAAACTAGTTAAAAATTTAAATTATTTAGGAATAGTATTTGTTTATAAATTAAACTGGAACGAACATCTATATAACATTTAATGCAAAACCTCAAACTTCATTAAAAACCTAGCATATGTATCTCACTTAAAATGAGGTGTAGAATTTAAAATATTAAAAATCTGGTATAGAACAGTACTTGAAAAACAGATAGATTATGCGGCAGTAGTCTGGTTTCCTTCACTAACAGTCACTATGAGAGAAAAGCTTATTCGAATACAAAGGCAAATACTATTACAACTTACAAAGGCATTCAAACGCACCTCTACAATAGCCCTTAATGTTTTAACAGGTATCCCTATTATTATTATCACTATAGAGTCCAGTTTGAAAAAATATTGCATTTTAAAGGAAAATAAAGCGGTCGTTATAAATAATACGCTGGGTTAGGGCTCATGTCGGGGTCGAAGGAAATGAAAGAGCAGACCAGCTGGCTAAAGAGCCATTACTTCACGATCATAATAATGTAAATGTCAATATTCCATATCCTACTTCATACATAGATTTACTTATTAAACAGGAAATTATAAATACCTGGCAAGATGAATGGATTAATTCAAGTAATGGTCGCTACACATATAATTATATTAAAACTGTGAAATTTTCCCAAACAATCATTCATAATGTTATTGTTCCTTTTCTGACTGGCAACGATTATTTTCCGATTTAAATGTATAAGATTGAAAAACTGGATAATGATCTATGTATATGCGGCCGTCAGGGTCACCCATTGCACTATATTTTTGAAAACTGTCCCATAATGCCACATCACTTCAGATCTAATAACAGTATGGATATATATCAACAATTTTTATTTTTAACGCAATGTAAAAACTACTTACGGCAAATATGTCTTATTTACGCTGAATTGCAGAGGCTATATTTAGAATATCTAAGATGAAAAATTTACCATAACAGTACTAGTGTGATGCGCAATATGTGGATGAACTTACTTATATTTATGGGATGTTGCTATTTTATGTTATATGAAGACTTCAATGTTTATGTGAAGGCGCCAGTATTACATTGCGAATATATGTGTATATATGTGAATATGTGTGTGCATGTGTATGTGTATATATGTTTGTTTTTGTTTTTAATGTATTTTAAGTTGTATGTTTAGATTGCAATTTGTATCCTCACACAGCATTATAATAGTATTGGAAAATATGGATGTGTATATTTGTATATGTATGTATATAGGGGTTTGATAATTTATGATGCCCAAATATTACTTTAAAAATTTAAATGTGTTGTAGTGTCGCGCATGGCTTTAATTTTTCGCTGATAGTTCCTCCTCCTCTGGCCGTGGAGGCGCGGTTTTAGGTCTCCTCCGGGGGTTTCTTAGTTGAAAACCGCTTTCGCGGTCGGCTCCCCCGGTGGGTGCTCCCTCCAGATACGCCTTCATCGCCAGAGGAGTACGTGGAAAACCTTCGGGCACGGTTTGAAGATGCGCATCATTTTGCTCGGGAGCGGATCAACCTGAACACGGGAAAGATGAAGACTCGCTACGACACGAAGGCTACGGAACACGAGTTCAACGCAGGTGACAAAGTTTGGCTATGGAATCCTACTCGACGGAAAGGCCTGTCTCCCAAGCTGCAATCGCCGTGGGACGGTCCTTACACAGTCCTAAACCGGCTGAATGACATCATCGTACGGATTCGTAAGTCACCAAACTCGAAGCCAAGAGTTGTACATTACGATCGGCTTGCGGTTGTAATTAGCGGTTGTAATTAGCGGTTGTAATCATCTACCGCGGTTGTAATTAGCTCAGACCATGGTCACTATGGCGTAATTCCTCTTTTCTTTCAACTCTCATTTCTTTCCTGTCTTTCTCTTCTCTTCCTCTTTCGTCAACTTTCTTTCACTTACTACTTACGCCATGTTTAGTGTACATATTTGTAATATATTGGTTTTTATTAATGTGTATTTGTTTATTACATTGATTACTTATTAGTGTAATTGTTTATTATGTATATTATTTATTTATTAGAGTGCATTTGCTTACTGTGTTTATTGATTATTTGCTTAAATTATGTTGTTAAGATTTGATTAAAGGTTGGACACTGTATATTTGTGTGACCTCCTAACCGGGGATTGTACTGCCCGGGACGTGCAGTCCTTGGGGAGGGGGAAATGTTACGAATTTTCGGGGCAACCCGCTGCTCTGTGGCTTAAAATGGTTTAAAATTCGTATTCTACGCTTCAAATAGATAAATTTTGCTTTTTGTTGCATCAAAATCGGCCAATTAGAACTGGAGATATGGAGGTTTCGGTTTGCCATTGTTTTTCAATGGAGGTTCTAGAAAACTCGAGAAATATTGGTCCTAGAGCTTAGATCTCTTCACATTTAGGGACTTATTTTTGGCGCCAAATTTGGCGATATTCCGCCAAAAGTCGCCAAGCTTGGCGACTTTTTGGTCATTTGGCGCGATTTTCCCACTGGGGCCTGGAAGTTGTTTTCCCTGCATTAAAAACGTATAATAACCTAACATTTCTCTTCTATGACGTAATCAAAATTCACGCTTTATGTAGAACCCTCGAGAAATTGACTTATCTGGAAACTTCTTGTACCTCCTGCGTCGGCTATTTATAGAAGCGCGCGTCGCCCCGACAGAGTGCAGTGCGAGTTGAATGCTCAATGTGTGAAGAGCTGTCAGTGAGAGTACACTGCTTTGTGAATTGATAGTGCTATAGAAGCCGTGTTTTAGCTTGCTTTACGAAGCTGTTTTCAAAGTGCTGTGTGTAAATTCTTCATTGCTGTATCTTAAGAAATTGTGTACGATATCTCTTGAATATTTTCACTGAATTCTTGCCTGTGAAAGTGACTTATTTTGTGTGAGAAATACAGCATTTGTGAGAGCTTCTGATCTAAGGGGATTGTTAAAAGCACGTTACTGTTTAATTGTGCTTGTGAATTTTGTACAGCTGATTGTTCCACGAAGTTCTAGAAGCAATAAAGATTGTGTTCCATCCTGACAAGTGACTTTTTACTTGAACTTTTTACACCAACTGGACTTTAGAACGACGAACCCCAGGAGTAGCAGAGTAATTCCGCAACACTATTTACGCGGCCATCAGACATTTCAGGCATATGGGTGAGGGTCGAAATTTCACTATATTTACCGACCATAAACCTCTGACATTCGCCTTTCAACAAAAGCTTGATAAATGCTCTCCGAGACAGATGAGGCGCCTCGATTTCATAGGTCAGTTTAGCACCGATATAAGATTTGTTAAGGGACTAGAAAACATTCCCGCTGACTTGTTATCGCGGATTGAGGCAATTAATTTACCTGATTCTCTAGACTATAAAGTGGTCGCGCATGCTCAACAAAAGGATGCAGAGCTTCAGGAGCTTTTTAAGAAGCCACATCTGCAATTAAAGCTAATGAATATCGCAGACACCGAAGCCACGTTGTATTATGATACGTCAACTGCGAAAGTTAGACCTTATTTACCAGTAGAATTTAGAAAACTGGCATTTGACCTGGTGCATAACCTGGCACACTCAGGTAATAGGACTACCGCAAAGCTAATGACAAGTAGGTTTATCTGGACATCGATAAATAAAGATACGCGGCTCTGGACTAAAACGTGCATCCCACGCTTGCGAGCTAAAGTTCATAGGCATACCGTTAGTCCAGCGGCCAAAACAGATGTTCCTGACGGCAGATTTGAGCATGTCCAAATTGACCTAGTAGGGCCCTTGCCAACCTCAGAAAATTATGTATTTATTAACAATGATAGACAGGTTTACTCGATGGGTCGAGGCTGTTCCGCTGCGTGATCTTACTGCGGACACTGTCGCAAAAGTTTTTTCTGACTATGGATTGCACGATTCGGAATACCAAATGTTGTAACGACGGTCCAAGATCGTCAATTTGAGTCAAATTTATTCAAATCTTTGGCTAAGCTTCTAGGCATTAAACATATTCACACAACTGCATTCCACCCACAAAGTAATGGTTTGATTGAGAACGCGCACCTGCCATTAAAAGCCGCTCTAAAGGCTTGTCTGAACGAAAATTGGACTCAGAACCTCCCAACTGTTCTTCTCGGTCTAAGATCGATACTAAGAGAAGAACTTGGCGCGTCCACTGCTGAACTTGTTTATGGCACAACACTGCGGCTTCCGGGTGAATTTTTCACCCCCAGCAAAGAGGACAGCAATCTTGCTGGATTGTTACAGCAACTTCGCAGAGCTATGAACACTCTATTGGTCCTAGCGTTCCACCAGCAATCAAGGAGCTGCCAAAACATTTGTGCCTCAAGCTCTATGTTTCTGCACGCATGTATTCGTCAGGCAAGACCAAGTAAAACCACCCCTCACACCTCCATATGAGGACCGTTCAAGGTTCTGGAGCGGACCGAAAAGTTTTTTAGAGTGCTCGTGAGAAATGGGGAGCAGGTAGTATCCATCGACAGACTTAAGCCTGCCTTCCTACTAGAGACTGAAAATAGTCACGTAAAGCGGGAAGTTGCACCGGAGGCAACCAAGGACCACACCATGCCAACGGTAAAGGGAGACAGATCACCATCTGAGACAGAAAAGATGACACGGTCGGGAAGAAAAGTGAAATTCCCGGTCCGTTTCTTGACTTAACGTTGCCAGTGGAAGGGGGTACTGCGGCGACGCGTACTCTCCTGACAAACTCCATGGCTTTATCCGCGCCCGCACTGTAACCGCTAACTGACCAGAGCGGGATTGAACCAGTTTTCCCGGACTGGACTAAAACACACTCAGTGCACTTCCGTTGCTGCAGTACTTTGCTTGAAGTACAGTGCACAGCAACAGTGCACGCGCAGTTATTCTTTTGGTTCCTAATGTTCTAATTTCCAAGTTAATAATTAAATGTTGTTGTTTTTATTAGAATGTAATGTGTTATTTCTTAAACACCCGACATTAGCAACCGAAATACTAAATTAAAGTTAGTATTACAGCTTTATTAGTAACAGGAACAAGTTAAATTACAACATGCTTAGAATGCTCACTACATGACAAGAACAAGAACAACTGTTGCCACACAAGTAAAGTTTTTCAAATTTGTCCCTAGACAAGGCCTTTGTAAAAAGATCAGCTAATTGTTCACTATTGGGAACATACTCAATGTTTACAGTGTTATCTTGATACTTTTCTCGTATAAAGTGGAATTTCACATCAATATGTTTACTACGCTTGCGGTACACAGGGTTTCTAACCAACTTAATTGCACTTTGAAGAGTAACACCTAGTGAAGAGTAACACCTTGAAGAGTAACCACGTGAAGAGTAACACCTTTATCACAAAATGATGTTTCACTTATGTCGCACAGCAACTGGCGAAGCCACAGCCACGTAACTTCTTTCACAGCAGTAGATGCCGCTATATATTCAGATTCTGTTGTTGATGTTGATACAGAAGTTTTCCTATTTGTGCACCATGTAGTGGCACCGCTTGATAGCTTGAAAACATATCCACTAGTAGATCTTCTGGTGTCTATGTCACCAGCGAAATCTGCATCCGAACAACCTACAAGGTAAGGATTTTCTCATCCAGACATATAATGAATTCCGTGATGTGGTGTTCCCTTCAAATATTTCATTATTCTTTTGACAGCATTCCAATGTACTTGGCTGTAATTGTTTTGGAATCTGCTTACAAGATTTACAGCATATGTAATATCAGGACGTGTGGTAGATGACAGGAACATTAAACATCCAACTGCTTCACGATATGGCGCATCACTTTCTTCTGAAATTATATCTGGTTCTGATGACAGAATAACATTAGGGTCTGAGAGAACATTAACTGGATTACAATTTTCGAGGTCGAACTGCTTTAAAATTTTCTTAATGAATGCTTGTGAATGGATAAAAATTGAGCCATCTTTGTTTTGATCTATCTCGATCCCAAAAAAACAACCTGTGACAAATTGTGCAAGACTTACAAATAGTGCTTCAAAGTTTTCATTCATATTTTTCATAATGTCATCCAAGATCCCTTCATCTTCACAAAGTAAGAGAACATCATCAACATACAGAATAAGTAGAACCTTATTATCTTTGAAGACACCATGAAATAGACAAGGGTCAGCCATACTTTGCTTGTATCCAAATTTCAGCAAGAAATCTGAAAACTTCTGGTTCCAACACCTTGAGGACTGTTTTAAACTGTACAAAGATTTTCTTAACTTACAAACCAAATCTGTACCAATAGCTAGACCTGGAGGCGATTGCATTTATAATTCCTCATCAATTTCACCATCTAAGAAAGCTGTTTTTATGTCACATTGCATTATTTTAAAGTTCCGTTGAGCAGCAATTGCCAGAATGGTTCGTATTGTGTCGTATCTGGAAGTTGGGGAGAATGATTTATTAAAATCAGCTCCCTCGACTTGTGAGAACCCTTTAGCACACAGGCGAGCTTTAAAACGTTCTATCTTCCTATTAGGCAAGTACTTAATGTTAAACACTCACTTTGAACCAGTTACATTTTTTTCCTTCAGGGCATTCTACCAATTGCCAGGTGTTGTTTTTCTGTAGGGAGTTCAGCTCTTCTTTTATTGCGTCTATCCAGCCCTTTGACTGGTGTGAATTAATTGCCTCTTCATGTGTCTTCGGAATTTCAGCAATATTTACATCATAACGTCTAGGAATTCTTAAATTTTGCCTGGGTCTGAAATTGTATGGTTGAACTTCCTCATCTTCATCATCTGGATTCTGCGATGCATTTTCTGAAATTGCTTCATTCATATTCGAGTTCATTTCATTTTCTAATTCAGTGGTATTATCTTGACATTCAAAATTACTAATTGAAATTGTCTCTTGTGGAAAACTAAGTGATGTATTTGAGCACTCATTAAACATGACATTCCTCGAGATTTTTATTGCTTTTGTGACTGGATCAAAGAATCTATAATTTGACGAATTTCTCTCATATCCTACAAAAATTGTTTTGTTACCTTTTGGCATTAGCTTATTACGCAATTGATCAGGCAGATGCATATAAGTTTCTGAACCGAAGGTTCTTAAGTGTTTTAGAGATACCTGTTTACATGTCCACAGTTCATGTGGTGTATATCCAGATGACTCAATAGTTGGTGCACGATTTAGAATGTACACAGCTGTATAAACTGCTTCACCCCATAAAACAAAGGTAACTTCTTACTGTATAGCATTGATCGAGCACTTTCCATTATAGTTCTCATATTCCTTTCAGCTCTTTCATTCCGCTGTGGTGTGTAAGGAGCAGTGGCTTCATGTTCTATGCCTTTCTTATGGAGAAAATCTTTGAAGCTATGTGGTTGATATATTCTCCTTCATTATCTACTCTGAGGACTTTTATTCTTGTAGAATGCTTGTTTTCACAAAGAGACACAAAGTTTTTGAAGTGTTCAAATCAATAATGCATCACTCTTATGTTTCAAAAATGCCACAATAAATAAAAAATATAACCGCAAAAGTCATCTTTAAAAATTACAAAATAATTCGCACCACCTAGTGATGTAGTTGACATTGGACCACACAAATCACTATAGATTAACTCACCAGGTTTGTTGGCTTTGTAGTTTCTATGACTGAAATATCATTTATGTTGTTTACCATACTGTCAACCTTCACAAAAGAATTTATCAGCATTTGAAAAATCTATAGTTATCAATAATTCCCTTTTAACTTAACTCTTTAAGGACTTTAAGATTTATGTGACCAACTTTCTCATGCCATAGTTTAATGCTACCTGTAGCAGCTGCATTAGATTCCATTGGTTTTACTGTTTTAAACAATATCTGATACAAATTATTTGATGTACGAACTGCTGCACCAATAACTTCCTTCATATCATTATATATGTGTGCATGGTCATTCATTTTTACTATTTTCATTCCTTTTCCAGTAATTACACCTTCAGAGAAAAGATTCTTCTTCAGGTCTGGAATGTAGAGAACATTTTGCACTTCACCTTCTATCCACTTACCATTAATTAATTTCAAAATCATCACATCTCCTTTACCCTTTATAGGAAGCTCGAGATTATTAGCAAGGTGAATGGTTTCATTTCCATTCATTTCTTTGAAATTATTAAGGTAGTTCAGATTGTAAGTCATGTGATCAGAAGCACCACTGTCCATTGTCCAATGGTCTTCAGTGGAATTTAGCGATTCTTGGACTTCTGCACTAAATGCATTGTGAGTAGTGCTACTGCCTTCTTGTTCATGGTTTTGATTATTCATCTTTCTACGTGGTCTGGAACGACAGTCTCGTGCAAAATGTCCCTTTTTTGTGACAGGAATAACATGTTAACTTTGATTTATCAACAAGTTTCTTTTGGTTATTGTATTTTGTTTCACCCTGGTATTTTTTATTGGAATGATTCCCATCCCTGTTCATACCTCTTGGTTTGTTTTTATTGAAGCTTGCTGACGATGCTGAGAATGCAGTTTCCTCTTGTTCGATTTTATCTAAGGATATTTCTTCATCGATGAGTCTCGCTGTGAGATTTGAGACAGTTTGTCTACTTTCATCCATTGACAACCAAGCTTGTCTAAAATTTCGATATTTTTGTGGCAAAGTTCCTAATATTTTCGTCACTATCGTAGCAACACTTATACTTTCACCAGCATCTTTTATTTGATGAGCAAGGTTTTCAACTTCAGCAATATGTTGTGCAACAGTTTCATTAGAATCCATTTTTAGCTGATGGAATTTATCAAGCAGCAGCATTTTATTGAAGTCAGATCTCTGTTTAAAAATCGAATCCTGTTTATCCATTACTTCTTTAGATGACTCACAACTTTCTATTAAATTTATTTGTGTCAATTCCATAGCAGACGAGATTGTATACATTGCTATTGCATCATCTTTTACCCATTTCTCAATTTTTGCAGCATCGTCCGCTGGTTTTGTTCTTGTCCCATTTGATACTGTGAAAACACCCTTTGCTTTTAATGCACAGTTTATTTGGAACTTTCATTGTAATTTTTACCATTGAACTTGTTTATTGAGGATATCTCAATGCTAGACATGTTGAACTAGCTAGGCCTAAATTGCAGCAGGATTCTTCAATCAACTTTATGCAACATATGCAGTAGAACACATCTACTTCTAACAGTGGCGGATTAATGCAAGTTTGTCAGGGGGGGCGGTTAGTCTGTCGGTAGAGGCGGTTAGTTAGGAGATTGACATTTAGATCCATTTTATCGAAGTAAAATAGGATCTTTTACATTAATTTCTCTTTTCTCGGGGGGGGTCGCCCCCTCTGCCCCCCTTTTAATCCGCCCTTGATTTGTAAAGATTTAATAACTTCTAAAATAAACAGAGTAATCCTGGGCCTAATATTAGAATACTAAATTAAAGTTAGTATTATAGCTTTATTAGGAACAAGTCAAATTACAGCATGCTTAGAATGCTCACTACATGTCAAAAACAAGAACAACGGTTGCCACACAAGTTAAAAAAAATTAAGAGTTTAAGTGTTGCCACAACAATATACATTTGTAACAACATAATTAATATTTAATACTAAAGATATCTCTGCGGGTGCTAATCCAAGTGTTAGGTCTCTCGTCTGGAAATGGTTCAATGGTTCAAAATTGCGATTGGTCAAAATTAGGGACAACGCTAGTATACCGATACCTTATATTACCATACCAGAAAAACATTTTGGAGGGGTCTAAAAATATCGGAGGGGGTCCAACTGATAAAAAACGCAGAATCTTTCACAAAAAGACTATCATTATCATTTTACTAACAAAAATCAAAATTTCGGGGGGGGCGGACACCCTAGACTCCCCCCACCCTTAAATATGTCCTTGACCAAGACCAATAAAGTGGTATTAATGGTATTTCAGTTCATTCTTAATGTCGCTTTATAAACTGAAGTCTATCGATTAATGAATTTTTGTCATTTATAATGTTTGGGCCCCCCCAAAAAATTTTTCCAACTAGGCATATTCAATCTGAAGTCCGGCCCTACCCCCGCCTCCTAAAAAATATTCCGCCGACGCCCATGTTTTTAAAAAGCATATTTTGATAGTTTATCGGTTAATAATTTCTACAAAAGTAGGCTTTTGTCTAAAAGGTTTTTTTTAAATATAAAATGATTGAAATAGTCATATATGTACAGGGTGCGAATTGACGGGGGGATGCCGGGGATTGTCCCTGGCTGAAGAATGGCTCCCTGGCTAGAGAAATATTAATGGATCCCTGCCAGGTATACTATTTATCCCCGGCTTGAGAAATGTTAAAATCATCTCTTTGAAATCGATAAAAAAAAACATCTCTTTGAAATCGATAAAAAAAAACATCTCTTTGAAATCGATATGTACATGCCTGATGCTACTTCTCACAATCACAAATAAGTTAAAATGTCTGTAATAGTATAGGGGCCCAAAACAACCTTTTTTTTTGCCCCGGGGCCCCTTCTATGTCTGATCAGGGTCTGCATATTTTTGACTGCTATTGCATGTTTGCAACATAAATCAACATAAAAATGAGTATTTTTTGCTTTCGAAAAGGAATTTTACATATCTGTAAATTGTATGCTTTTGTAACATCATTAATTTTCTTTGATCTTTTTTTTTATTGCACCCATAAATACAGTGTAGTGTCCACTTGCCAGGATGATTGCCAATCATTCAGTGTCCAGTATTCCGTGAACTTCCTTTTAGGCGATATCCTTTCAAATCTGACATATATAGTCAGTCCTCGCAATTGGCGATCTCCCCCCCCCCATCCTCTCACCATCTACGGAAAACTACGAAGCGTGAGAAAAACTTACGGTTTTCTCACAGGAATTTTCTTGAAAGCATCCAGACCGCTTCTGGAAGAGTCACCGACATTTTTAATTTTCTCTTTGCCTCCTCCTTATGATCGATGCATTGAACAACAATTTTATTTATGCTTAGTTTTACTAAGTTTATTTATATTAAGGTTTGGTCATTTTTCGACGTTACAGTGCACGTTTTTGAGTTTGGGCACTCTTTATTAACCTTGTGTCCTGGTGGTGTGTTCAACTTCCACAAGAGTAATGACAGTTCTGCAGTATTGTAGCTTTTCAAACATTAATTAATCACGTGATTATGTTCTACAACTCTGAATGTTTTTTGTCTCAAAGAAGTGTAAAAACTGATTAGTACATTTTTCGTGGAACCTGAAACTGAAAAAAAGAAAGTAAAAGGGACAAAAGGTATAAGCATATGCATCCAAGATATTATTTCAGGGGCTAAAAATATTGCTGACCTCGGTTACAGTGTTCTTCGTTTGTAGTGACAGTTTTCAGATTCGGTCCTAAGGTAGAGCGAACGGTGCGACCGTACCACCGGGCACCATCTCTACCAAGGCTGTTCAGAATAATATAGCACTGTGGATGTCGGAAATGGTTTCATTTACCTGTTAATAATTGTTTAATAATAAATCTTTTAGTCAATGTACAGTAGTAATCAATCATGTTAATAGTGAATTTTAGTATACTTTCTGTGAAAAAATAAATTATTAACAGGTACTCGAGAACGACTTATCAAACCCTACATTGTTACGTGATTCATAACCGTCTTATTTACCTTTACCACTCTTTAACTTTTTGCCAATGAGTTTCAGAGCACCAAGCATATTTGACAGTCCGTATATTATTGAAGTTGAAAGCCTCATTTTAACCCCTGAAAGCTTTTATAGCTAAATGTGTGGCGTAGCTAGGTGCAAGAGCTGATCTAGGGTACATGGAGCCTCCCTGCAAACGTAAAGAAGCCCCGTGTTATGCTCCAGATTAAGTTTTCCTTAGTTTTTTAGTTCGAATATGGCGCTCCGATGCCTTGCTTACCGTGTCGGGCCGTCCCTGGCTACGGGGGAGCAAGGAAGGTCAACTGTACCCGGGCGCAGCATCGGCCAAGGGGCGCTAAATGGTATATGAAAGCTACCTAGTTGCATTTTTAAAAAATAGGAGGGGGCGCAAAATCTTCAGTTGTCAGGTGGAAACGAGATTAGTCATTTGCTGTGGGACAGAGAAACTGTTCTCTCAGCTTGTTTCCATCCCAGATTCAAACTATTCTGGATTGAGGAGGAGAGGAAGACCGAAGCCAAAAAAATGGATGGAGGAATACCTCCAGAATATGTTTCCGACAACTTCAGATATTGGTATCGAGGATCAGCCCATGGATGATGACTTTTCTGGTTTTTTTAATTTCTCTTTCGCATGCACTCGAAATAGTTATGAGGAAGAACTTACAAGGTTCTTGTCAGAGCCAATTAAACCCCTATCTTCGCTTTCGGCGTACACGTATATGAAAGAAGCCTTCAAAAAAACTAACACTGGCGTGCCGTCCAGTGCATCTGTACAAATATTGTTTTCGATTGCATCGGACGCATTTTCTCCTCGACGATCATGTTTGGCGGATAACAATTTTGAGATCCAGCTCTTGTTAAAATTTAATAAACATGTTTTTGAATAAATTTATGTGGTTTTTATTTTATACTAGAGGCATGGCAGTCTTCCATGAATATGTTGAAATTCTGCTTTCTTTCGTTAAAATTTTAAAGTGTCTATTATATTTAAATTATTAGGTTTTTTGTGTAATAATTTTCAGAATTTAATACGAAAATATGAGAATTTCTATTAATAATTAATAGTTTGTAAAATCCTTAGAGACTTATCTCTCTCTTAGCCTTAAAATAACAATATAATTCTATAAAATTCTTTTATACCTAACACAAAGAAAAAGTTGTGTTGATGATAATAACTTTTAAAATTTCTTTAACATATATAGAGGATTTTTTTAATGCAATGTTTTAAATAGATATATCATGAATTTAATTAGTAATTGTTTTCATTATTTTATAATATGCATATCATATGTGATGTTTTCAATTAAAACAATTATACAATATTACATGGTTCACACGGGTCATTCGTCATAAATCACTAATTTGGTAAGTCATGAAAAAAGGCCTTTATACTCATTAATTTTGATTTGTGCTCAAGAAACTAGAATGTTTGTACAACATGAAAGGGGTCTCAAAATGGGCCTTTTTTTCCCGTTCAGACACCCATTTTATTATTATATTTTTAAAAACTTTTTTAGTTCTCATGATTTTTCTCATGCTTTCAGAGCTCACTTTCCCAATTTATTTTTATCATAGAGGTCTTAAAACTTAATTAGTTTCAGCAATACTTCAATAATTAGCAGTAGTTGCCAGTAGCGTATATATAGGCTTCCATTTCGGGGGGAGGGGGACGATTCGGTATTTTAAACTTTATTGTTCTAAAGTTAAAAGAAATGTTTCAAAATAGCTCCTTTTTAATAATTGCTTTACATTTTCGGAGGGAGCCCGCCTCCCCCTGCTCAAATACTCGCCTGGTAGTTGTTTATTAGAGCAATAGTTTTTTCTAATTAAAGGCGAAAAGGTGCCCGGGGTCTTTCGTGCGTCCACCAAATCTGCGGCGCTCAACGCTACAAGGAAACCACCTTTTAATAAACGCGTTCTTTGGACGCGAGAGACACCCGCTGAGGTCATTAATCACTCTGGACGCAAGTAGAAAACCAAGGCTTTAGATATCGATAGTTTTCTCTAATTAGGATATAAATATCCTTAAATATGAATGTAATGCAAATTGAATCTGTTAGCAAAATTTGTCTCCTAAAAGTAGCGAAAAAGTAGCGAAGTAGCGACTACATTTCAAAAGTAGTGTAGCTAACTACATTTGTCAAAAAGTAGTTGTAGTTGTAGTTAACTACATTTTTCGAAAAGTAGCGGTAGTTGTAGCGCGCTACAAAAAAAAAGTAGTTTTTCCCACCACTGCTTCTCATTCTGCAACAAATTAAGACTGCGAAATGAACGAACAAGCGCTGTTCCACCGCGAGCCGAATTTGAGGATGGACGTAGAATTGACATTGGCAGGAATATATGTGCACAGAAAATCGGTGGTCGACTTTTGTTTGAATTTAAGTCCCTTTCCAGATATGTTGGCGACTGCATTTGTCATGTAATACTTAATATATTATGTGAGTGGAGCATTTTATGCCTTCCCTCTTTTTTTTTTTTTCAAATGTCCCCTCCAGAAGAATGTTTTCGTTCAAATGTCCCCCCCCCCTGGAGAAAATGTTCAATTCGCACCCTGTATATGTACAATCACCGAAATGTAAAATTTTGCACATACTAAGTTAATCATCCACCCACCCCCACCCCGTCGGGGAAAGTCTGGCGCCACCACTGGACAGTATTTTGATAGGAACATTGGTAATACTAACCGGTTATAGTTGTAGCTTCACTATTTGCGCTTTGTTGCCTTCTCCAATCTCCATGTATCTTCATTCTTCCGAGCAGAAATCCAGAAAACTAAACAAATATACATTGTGGCAGTGGCTCTGGCTGGCTGTAAATGTTTTTTAAACTCATACTAATGCAGAAAATCTTTTAATGAATTAATGCGTTTTCAAATTTTTAGTTAATTTATTTCAAACTTTCCTGCTTGCCCAGGAAGAATCGGAATTTATATCGCACTGTTCCATCTATAGGAAGGTGAAAAGAATGTTATTTTCAAAGGTCATAATCTTTAATAAAATTTTTTCTTAGTTATAGTATTAATAAAATCTGATTTATTTACTATCAGGTAAATGGCACATTGTGGAAAAATCGATTAACGAAGTTTATAGCAAAATGATGTCATGGAGGGTCGCGCTTTCTTTTATTTATGGTTTCTAACTCTTAAAATGTACTGTTCAGGAGTCCTTTATCATTTTCCGACTACTTTTTCAGTAACATTAAAATATATAAAACTTTAACAGGGACACGAAAAGTGGATTCGCTATCACGCTAAGTTTTCCCCAGAAAAAATCTATTAACAGTGACGTAAATCGAGGTATGCAGGAAGGGAGTTGTCGAGGGCAAATTTTCGGAGTTACAACTTTTTCCCGATTAATGTAAAGCCCAGTTGATAGTCAAATAGCGAATTATCATGGGCGCCCGTAGAAAAATTTTTAGGGAGGGGGGGGAACAAACTTTAAAAAAAACAGAGGGGGGTGCAAATTCCACACTTTTAACAATTTGGTTACGATTTTGCTTTGTGACACTTTTGTTTACATGATAACACAATATACTAAATCTCTAGGTTGCACTCCCCCTTATGGGTGCCCATGCCAACTACCTTTCACTAAACTGAGAAATAGTTGTAGAATAACAAAATTTCTGAAATCAAAGCAATCAATGAACTAAACTATAAACAGATATTACATTTTTAGAATGTTTAGGTTAAATTTCTTCAGTAATAAAATGATTAATACTGCACTTTGTATACGAAGTATGCTAATTAGTATGTAATGTTATATTTTACTTCTGCTAAAAAATTTTATTCATTTCTATGTGGCATTGCTGAGCAGATTCCAGAAGTTTAAGAGGACAATAACCAATCATACTCAGCATATTTTCATGCTGAAAAATCAAATTTTTCTGCAGTGGGTGCATTTTTCAAATGAAAATTTAGCTCAGTGACTGGAATGACCAAGTCACAACATAGATGCTCTCAACTGTGAGATGGAAGGCGCCTGATTCAAACCCAGGTTGCATCCATTGACCTAGCCATTCAAAGTTTGTTACATGTTTAGTATTTTTGTAGAGATAAATTACATACAATCATTATATATATATATATATATATATATACCTTGTGTTTCTTCATTTATATTTTCCTTTTAAAAAAATTGGCAATCAGTTTTTTTAACTGCTTAAGATGTAAATAATAAAGAAAAAATTGTTCAGTGTTCACAGCAAATTAAGTGTGTTTTAAAATAGGAAAAGGAGAATAGATATGGCAGAATTTTGTAAATAACTTTAATAAGCATGTGTCAGGTCTAGGTAAAACTGTTAGATTATGATGAATACAGTATTTAAACATTAGTTCACAGCATTAAGGGCATTTTGCTTATTGATTTTTTGCTTTAAAATGTAGCACATTAATAAAGCATTGTACTTTTGTAACACATTCTTTACAGAGGTATCTTTTTGTCATCAAAAGATTTCTAACTGCTAAAAAGTAAAATGAATAAATCACGATTATTTTTCCCACAAGACTGTAGTAATATATAGCTTGTGTGTCTACCAGTCAGGAAAATCTGGAAAATGCAAAATGGGTCAGGAAAATTCTCTGGAAGAATATTTTTTTTTTTCGTATACAAATTTCTTGGCAATTTTTTTTTTTTTTTTCTGTGGAGTTCAGAGTGAAAAATGCAGATAATGATTTATGTTAAAATGAATAATTCAAAATGTTTTTGGGGTGTGCAATGCTCACACCTGTTTTACATTTTGTGGTGAGGTGTTTCTTGTGACGGAAGGGTCAAAATGCTATCTCTCTCTGACCAGTGATAAAATATAGAAATTTTTACTTATATTGCTGTGTATTGCAGATTTGAAATGTGATAGACCTAAAGATAAAAATTTATGTTTGAATTTTTGCATCTCCATTTAACCCCTTGCCAGTTCAATTTTTTTTCGAGTTGGAGGGTCAAAAAATGGCAATTTTATTTAATGCCTATTTTGATATACATACATTTTTAAAGCATAATAACACTATTCTCATATGAAATTTTCTAAATTGTGTATGGTTCTACCATCTAGTGGGCAGAAAAGTAAATAAGTGTTTGAAAGCAAAACAAAATAGGGGATAATTCGGTTACCGGGTGTCCTCGCCAAGCGCCGATGAGTCGCCAAGATTGGAGGTTGGTCGAAAGTTTGTTTACTTTAGCTTTAGAGTCCGATGTCCGTTGTAACCTGTGTGGATTGAGTTGAGGTGTTGGATGATGCTGTAGTTTAATGAAAAAATGCTCGGTGGGTTCATTAATCGATACCAGGATGTTTGGTAAAGGGATTTTGTGATTGGTTAAGGCAATTTAACTGTAATCGGTAAAACGAGCTTTTAAAACGAGGAAATTTGAAATCGGTGAGTCAGTTCTTATTTTGTGTTATTGATGTTTGGTGTGTGGTTAGTATATGTTGGTTTTGTGGTTAGTTAGTAAAAGAAAGCGTTTTGGTGTTATGTTATTAGCTGTTGTGCGTTTTGGATATTTTTCAGGAGTTTCTTTAGATAAAGGTAAGTGTTTTTTTAAAGAATTTTTGCAATTGCTTAAGGTTTTCAATGTGAATTGTAAATGTGTATAAGTAGGTTATTTAATCCACCGATGTTGTTTTGAGTTGAAAACGGGCCTGTGTTTGCGCAGTTTACATTAGCTGTATGAGTAGGTTACTTAATTCACTGTTGTTCTTTTAGTTAAAAACGGTTTACTGGTTGCCTAGTTTACATAGCTGTACAACTAGGTTGGTGAATCCACTGAGGTATTTTTAGTTAAAAACGATCCACTGGTTGCATAGTTTACATAGCTGTAGAACTAGATTGCTTAATATTCTGAAATTTTTTTAGTTAAAAGTGGTTTACTGTTTGCTCATTTTTAATTGCCTGTTACTGAATTTGCTGACAATTTTTAGTGTTAAGTATGGATGGTGTATTTTGTTTTATTGTTTTTTTTTTAAGTGGAATATCTGTGGAATTTTAATGTGTTAAAGTAATTTGTATTTCCTGACAGTGCTCAACATGTTGTATTATTTTATCGTATTCTAAAATGGTGTTTCACACGTGAAAAATTTGGCAACAAAAAAAAGCGCCAAGTAGCGGGTGTTGGCGAGAAAAAAAAGTCACCAAAAATAGGCGACACCCGGTAACTGAATTACTCCCACAAAATAATTCAGGAGAGACGTTAAAACTACACATTAAAATCCTTCAGTAGCAGCTTTTGGTGGCATGCCACCACCTTCTTCAGCCTTCGCCGTTTTTGTTTGCATTGATCTCTTCCTCATTATTTCGTCCCATCCCGGATCAATCTGCACTTGTGTCATATCATTTACGGTGCCATATGTAGCCAGGATCTGAAGTGGCTCTATTTTTAAAGTGTAATTAATATTTTTTCAGTTGCAGTAAAATTAATTTCAATCGGTTGTTCTTGGGCTATTTTAGAGAGCTGTGCTGTGTTTATTAAATTTAATATCGTTAAAATGTTCCTTTTTTCTTTCTTTAATTTTCCTTTTCCTTAATAATTCCTCTAAAATAGCCCAAGAACAACTGATTGAAATTAATTTTAATGCAATTGAAAAACTCGTTAACTTAAAAATATTAATTACACTTTAAAAATAGAGGCACTTTAGATCCTGACAACAGATGGCACGATCAATGATATGACGCATGTGCAGATCAGGGCGCGAAATTAGCGGTCGTTAGTCGTATTTTGCAACTGTAATTTTTGTTTTGACGACTGAGATTTAAGAACCAGTTGTCATTTTTGATGCCTAACATTTTGTCTAATACAGGGCTGCCACAGGCGACTAAAAAACAACTATTTTAGCATCGGCCGACTACAGCGACTTTTTAAACAAAAATATGGCAAAAAAGAATATATTTCGAATTCTGGGGACTTTTTTACTGTCTAGATGACTATTTTTCAAAATGTGCTGAAAAAATATAAATTTCCGTGAATAAAACTTTTGCTTTCGTAAGCACCGCCACGTGGCAGAAAGAGAACGATCCTCTGCAGACAGTCTGCGCAACGCGCGGAAGACCGCTTTCTTGTCTTCCGCGGATGTGTAATAATTTAAATCGCACTTTTTGTAATGTAAACAAATAGAGAAACGTAAAGAAATTTAGCGATAATTTTTTAACTCCATGAATATTAATTGGATTATTGATAGGAGGAGGATTTATGATGAGCTCGTGTTCGCCATATTGGATTCTTTCTGCAAATGTGTGTTTTAGCGGTAGCTCGGCGCGTATGGCACAGCGGTGTGGGAAGATGCGATGATAATACTTTATATCAATATTGATGAACGCGCGAGATCTTTTTAAATAAGGCAGTGTAAAAGCTATTTGGATTAGTTAATATTCATTAATTAAATATAATTATTTACTGCGGGAGAGTACAGCTTCCGGTCCGGATGCCATCTTGGATTTTATTTGTCGCGGCACGTTGTAGCGTCGCAATAACGACGGGCTTAAGTGCATCAGTTCGTGACTTAAAACAATACATGTATTGACTGCAATTAATTAATACAATTTCGTGACAAAACGAAAGAAGATTTATTTATTTATGTGTGTGTGTGTGTGGGGGGGGGGGGGGTGATATTAGCAAAACGTCTGGATTTTGGGAAATTATAAATTTTGGACTTCCGGCCTAAATTACGATAATTCAAATAAAAATATTATTTGAATAAAAATGTAATTTGATGGTTTAAACTTAATAAAATCTTTTTTAAATAAAACTCCTTTATGAGATAATGTAAATTAAAAAAAAAAAAAAAAAAAAAAAAAAAAAAAAAAAACTTAAATTGAATTAGTTATTTGAAAATAAAAATAAAAACTTTTTATTTAAATATAAAAATTTTAATAATTAAGATAAAATTCAGTTTGTATTAAAATATGTTTTAAGTAATTAAAAAACATAATAATTTTTAATAAAATAAAATAGCTATGTAAAATAATAAATCCTTCTTGATGGCATTGAAAACTTTCATAGACCCTCTCCCAACTTAAGTTCAACCCACTGAGAATACAAATACATATTTCCACAATTTTAACATGTACTACCTGTTTGCTTACAGTGGTGGTTGATCAGGTGACATTTTGAAGCTAGTACGTGTATACTGCATAAGTTTATCTACCCGCATTGTAGCTATATAGCAACAATTTATAAAATACTTCTAAACTAAAACTAAAGACCATGTTCTTGTAAAATGTATCATAATATTTTATTCTGGATGCATAGGTGGAAAGCTAAAAAAATTGATTTTATATTTACTTTCTATTTATTAATTTTAATAGTCCTGATCTTCTTTATTATTACTGTACTTAATCATTAAGCCTACCTGTTTATAGTTTATGCATATAAACAAAACAAAGGTTTTCAAAACTGCAACTAAACGAGACAGTTTGGCAACCGGAAAAAAAAGTTAGGTGTCATTGACGCCTAGATTTTTGCTCCCAATTTCTCACCCTGGCGCAGATTGATCCATGATGGGACGAAATAATGAGGAAGAGATCAGTGCAAGCAAAAACGGCGAAGGCTGAAGAAGGTGGTGGCATGCCACCGAAAGCTGCTACTGGAGAATTTTAATGTGTAGTTTTCGCTTTTTAATGTTTTAAAGCAAATCCTTTCTACGACTTTTTATTCAATTCAGAGATTATGTGAAAAATAAAAAATTTCCTAATGACCAAGCTAGACTCGAGATAATCCAGAATGGAACGTTTTGCCTGCCCGAGCTGAGTTCGGGCAAATCCGGTAAGGGGTTAATATTGTCATTTAGATATGTCACATAATTACTGCCTGTAACACAAGTGGTATTGGTTAAATCTAAACTAGCTATAGTATCTTACTTGAAACTGATAGTATTTTTTTTTTTCTTATCTAATTTAAGTGCATCAATAATTATATTACAGTTGAAAATTTATTTCAAGTAAGTTGTAGCAAAATATTTAAATATAAAAAGAAGGTTATAGTGTTGAGGGCTTTCCCAAAGTAAAATGCATTTATGGTCAAGACATTTTTTCTGGGAACTTCCAAAAGGTCTGGAAAAAGTCAGGAAACTGACTCTCAGAAATTTAGTAGACACCCTGAAATAAAACTGATCAAAAATTCAAAAGGGAAAATTCTAAAATTAATTTCACAGAAAACTAAAGCTCATGCATTCAATACAAAGCAATAGCACATAAAACTATATAAAATAAATTATCTGTGAAACATAATTTTTCTCTCTTTAGACCACCAAGTGGTACAATTGAAAGCAGAGCAGCTGATGTGCATTGTCAATAAACTTCAAAGATTTTATTTTATAAAATATTTGAATAAATAACATACTGCGTTGTAGTGGCCTACAGAAACTGACCAACTTTCTGCCTAATTCATTTCAAAACTAAGTGAGGGCCAAATACGGATTATAGTAAAAAATAGGAAGTCCTCAGTCCAGTTAGTAAGTCTATGTCAGTGCCCCTGACCTAGATAATTGGCCATAATCCCACATTTCATTTCATTTGGTTATAATATTTTTAATTTTCAGAAGACAAAATTGTCTGTTATTGAGTTTTATTTTGTCAAAACCTATAAAACTGTAAATGACTTAAAATCAATAAACATCAGAAGTTTATGGACAGTTTCAGAACTGATAATTTCTGTTTATGTAAGTATACAACATTTGTGTTTTAGGTGACAAAAATAGCAGCTTGTCTTGGAAGTGCAGCTCTAGTTATCTCATCTCAAAAGCTTCATGCTAAAGAATTAGTTGCTTGTCATGATTGTCATATGAAACGCTTACCCAAAGCTAAAGAAGTGAGCTCTAATTATCATATTCATAGATATATGTACTTCTTTGGGTACTTAGTATTATCCTAGCGGTCATTCCCGCCAAACTATTTTTTCGTCTAATGAGGTGGCAAACTGTTGCCAATCGCATTCCAAACCATCAATAATTTCATGGGTCTGCCATTTCATCTTGGCAAAAAATCGCTCGTCTTGGCAGACTGCCAGGATAATACTTAAGTACCTTCTTTTGCTTTTGTTAAACAATTTTTTACATATCAAATTAAAGCACTTAATTTCCATCCAATTTTCCATTTTTAAAAATTGGAGCATTCAAACTGCAATTTTAAGGTAACAATGTGGTAGCACTTTGTCTGGGTACTGTATGATCTAAATCTTTTTTAATTCTCAATTTAGAAAATTTAGAGTACTTTGTGATATAGGGGGAAAAAAAGAAAGAACATACTACTACCCATAAATAATCATCACCCACTACAATACATCATGATTAAGTGTTTTCATTTAAAATTCATATAACATAAACAATTGAAAAATCAAATAATTTGAAATAATATTGCAGTTCTGATAGTTTACTATTTAATTTTATACTTTTAAAAAAATACAAAACAAAAAAAGCTTAGCATTAAAAGTATTTCCTTTTCCCATGTATCTTAAGTGCACAAAAAAAATTATTTAAAAATAACATTTTATGTAATTTTTATTGATTCTGTATAATTATTGTGTAAATAGAGTGTGTATTGAATGGTTTGGACAGCATGTATGTATGCAAATACATTCAATGTACAGGAAGCAGAGTTTTCGAGGGAAGATAATAATTGTATGCATCTGCTTAAAATTAATTCAAGTGTATCTCAAATTTTCTATATTGGTTTCATATAGAAAATTGCTTTCTTCATTAAATATAAATCATGTATGATAACTTTGTGTATTTTTTTCGAGTTATGTGTTTTTGAAAAACTATCGCAGATATATAACTCTAACAATGTTTGTTTGTTTTGTTTTTTTTTTGGGGGGGGGGGTTCAAACTCATACTACCCCTTTAACATTTTTTACACAGGTGAAACACTGCCTATATGTATAAATTAAGCAGACAGTAAAATTAATATTTTGACTTTAAAAATATAGATTTTTCTTTTCATGCATTGTGACTAATTAAAAAAAAAAAGATTCTTTTGGTTTTGTGTTAAATGCTTTTCACTGCATTTTCACTACCAATTTGCAGTCTGATAATCAAAAGAATGTTTTACTTTGAAAATATAAACATTTGTCACTTTTTTTAGTTCTTACATTGAAACATTTGAATTTTTTTATTATTTCAAAAACCATATCTTTTGAAGTCTTTTGTTGATCTAAATTTCTGATATTCAGTATCTGGCCTGAATTTTGAACATTTTTAAAATTTTGATGAAAATGTGCTTTAGCCCACCGCCTGGCGATTATCAACAAACTGGCAAGTTGGTGCTTTTCTGTAGAACGTCTCTGGGATTGCAACCCCTTCTACTCTGTTTGGCTCATAATCTCTGGGTTCCGTAATTTTGTTTTTTCTCGTTCAGCAAAAGACTGCGAGCTGTGATTCTGCCATAGAGGAAGCACGCTTGATTTTTACGATTATTTTCCCAAGATGCATCGCAGATGCAGAAATGTAAACAAAATGGCGATTTAAGAAAACCAAATATTTTAAAAAATGGAACTATTTAAAGTAAAAATAACAAACTATTAAAAACAAAAGAGGAAGGATCCCTCAAAAATATGCTAATAATGGCCGTTTGTGAGACCCAAAAAAAACATCAGTGGGTCTGGCCATCGCTTTAGGGGACCCCTCGAAACTATGCTAATGCTGGCCCTTTCCAAGACCCCAAAAAACATCAGTGGGTCCGGCCATCGCTTTAGGGGGCCCCTTCAAAAATATGCTAACATTGGCCCTTTGCCAGACCCCAAAAAACATCAGTGGGTCTGCCATCGCTGTAGGGGGTCCCATAAAAATATGCAACTCATGGACCTTTGCTAAACTAAAAACATCGGATTATCATGTACACTCACAAAAAAAAGTATTCGAGAATGCACCACTCAACGGAAACATGAAAAGTTATAATTATTTGTAACATGCAACCTAATTCATATTTTATAATAAATAATTTTTAATATATGAAACAAATGTAAGAAGTTTCACTTTTACTTGAATTTTTTTTTTTTTTTTTTTTTTGACAGGATGTAGTTATTGCTTACTGCACAAGTTGAAGCAAATTAGAATAGCTAGATTACAAAGAAAATTCTTAATTTAATATCTTCTGTCTTAACATATATATTTTGGTTGTTGTCAATCTTAAAATATAAACATAAGCATTCTATCCTCGTGGATTTTTTAAAATTAATTATTTTATTTAAATTTATCAATCAGTGGACTATATTCCGTATACGGTGCTTGTTTACATATCAATGTTTTTGTTTACAAATCATTGGCGAACAATCTGACGCTAGAGTGAGCGATGCACCGCCAAAGTGAAGTTACCTGCCGGTGGTAGTTGTGACTGGCAACCATAAAGAATACGTGTTTCGTCAGGTTTGGGAATTTGAAATTGTTTCTGTTATTGATGGAAGGGGGAATGAAATGTGTTATGTTAATATATGAAACGAATTTGTGCATGTTTGTTAGAAATATAGTGTGAAAGAAAGCATGCTGGTGTTACGTTATAAGCCGGTGGGTGTTGGGGACATTCCTGAGCGGTTATTTAAAAAAATATAAAGGTAAGTGCTCTTTTTTAATGAATCTTTGCAATGTTTATGGTTTTTAAATTGATAGTTGATGTGTTTATGTTTTCGTAAGTGCTATTTACGTGCTATTCTAAAAATACTGACTTTATAAGAGGTGTACAACTAGGTTGCTGAATCCACTGTTGTTCTTTTAGTTAAAAACGGTTTACTGGTTGCATAGTTTACATAGCTGTACAACTAGGTTGCTGAATCCACTGAGGTTTTTTTAGTTAAAAACGGTCCACTGGTTGCGTAGTTTAGCTGTACAACTAGGTTGCTAAATCCACTGAGGTTTTTTTAGTTAAAAACGGTCCACTGGTTGCATAGTTTACATAGCTGTACAACTAGGTTGCTGAATTCACTGAGGTTTTTTTAGTTAAAAACGGTCCACTGGTTGCATAGTTTACATAGCTGTACAACTAGGTTGCTGAATCCACTGAGGTTTTTTTAGTTAAAAACGGTCCACTGGTTGCATAGTTTACATAACTGTACAACTAAGTTGCTTAATCCACTGTATTTTTTTTAGTTAAAAACGGTCCACTGTTTGCTCATTTTAAATTGCCTGTTACTGAATTTGCAGACGTTCTTTTGTTTAAAAATGGACGTTGTATTTTGTTTTAATGTTTTTGTAAGTGGAATATATGTGCAATTTTAATGTGTTAAAATACTTCGCTGATCGTGCAAAATGGTTGGCGACAGTCGCTGGAGCTTGGCGGTTGCCAAGCTCCAGCGGCTGTCGCTGTGTTTACATGGGGTGCGCACCGGCTTGTATGATTTTACCCAATCAGTCCTTGAGCAAAATATTTATTTTTTAAATTATCCTAAAAGTAATAATTCTATATTATTGTTATATTTTTTATTTTATTTGTTTATTTCTCACAGTGTGTATATGTATTTTTCTTTTTCTGCAGTATATATGTAAATGCCCATTTAAGAAAATTATATCTTACAGTTACCTATATATGATGGTAAAGATGATTATGTCGTAACATATGATGGGAAGTCCAACTTCCCCTTAATATCTGAAGTATCCATAGCAAGAAAAAAACTTTTTGAGTATGGATCATATCTCAAAGTGAGTGTAATATCCATGTATTTTTATTCAAAGTTTACCATAAAGCAGACTTATAAATAAAAATTATTCTTCAGGTGGTGCAGGATGAAGCATTGCACATTTATGAAACGGGTGTAGCCCATTCAAAAAGTAAATATGTGTAGTTTTTTTTTTGTTTATAATTATGTAAGAAATATCACAATATTAAAAATTACATTTTTATACTGATTTTTTGTATGTATAGATAACAGCAATGAAATTATAAATTAATAGTAAAAGTTATTTTAAATGCTCATAAAATGTTCAACTAAAATCTAATTCTTCACCTTTTGAATATTGAAGCCTTTGAAATTTGAAGCACCTTTTGAAATTTGAAGCACCAAATGGGATTGGCTTTTATTTAATTTTGAATAGTCCATTACTTTCATTAACCCCTTCAAGATGTTTTAATTTTGAAAAAAATTGTCATAAATGTCACTATTTTTTATTTCAAAAATTGAACATTCTTTGTTTCTAAATATACTATTGAATTATTTCAAACTTTTTGCTAAAATTAGATTGTTTTTGAAATTTTGAAAAAAACATTTTCAGGTACAAAAAATTATTTTATCAACTATGTGAAGTTAAAGCAGTGATTCTCAACTCAACTTCACCAGCAGGCCACTTTTCCACTTTCAGTTTACCTATGAACTACTTTTAAAAATTCCTTCAGAATGAGAGGGGGGGGATAATAAAAAATAAAAAATGTTTTACATAAAATGTAATGATAAAATGAAAAATTCAAAAAAGCACAGAGAATGTTATTTCCACTCACTCAGAGATGCTAATAATAATTAATCAACCCTGTTTACATATACTAATAGCCGAAGACAAAAGCTTGTTTGAGATGCTACAAACTTTTATCAAATTATAGTATTCAATATTGTGTCTGTATTTTTCCTGCTTTGCAAAGATTATTGAACCCTTTTTTTTCTTAAAACGATTCTCTTAAAATAACCACAAACAATTGCACTTTTTCCCTTTTTACCTCAAGAAATAGTGATAATGCAATTTTTTTAAACACTCACTCACTTGCGGACCACTTGGAACTCGTTTATGAACCACCAGTTGGGAACCACTGAGTTAAAGGGACCCCCCAAAAAGTGGAAATTATGGGGTCAGTTTGTAAGAAAAAGCACAATTATTCAAGATTTTGATGTTACATTGTATTAAGTTTAAGTTTATCATGTTATCATCACACTGAAAAAAAAAATAATAATAATAATAATTAAAAAAAAATCGGTTATTATTATAAGGCATAATTATAGGTATCTGTGTTAGGATGAATCACTCTTATATAGAGAAAATATATAGTATTTGTCAGAACCTACCTATGCCGAAAAGATATTCTATTGTATGGAGATTCAGAGAAAAATAACTAAAAAATTTAATTTTAAAATTTAATACTGCCGCAAGAGGGTTAATTTAAAAAAAATAGCAAAAAAGACTAAACTTTGCTCTTATATAGAGAAAGCAAAAATATTATTTATCAGAACATACTTAATTGGAAAAGATGTTCTATAATATGAAGATCAACCCTTTCACTACTAATTTTTTTTCTGGGAAAATAGCGAAGTAAGTACTTTAATACAATTACAATAAAGTAAGTTCAATTACAAAACAAAAATCTATGAGACATCTTGAAAAAAATGAAAAATTACTCTGAAATCTCAGTTATATCAAGGAACACTTGTGGGACATGCGTTCATATTAATACAAAGCGTATTTATCCCATAGGGTGATTTGAAACTATCTGTGGGATATATATGTCCCAGTGGTAGAAAAAGCATTAGGAGAAAAATAACTAAAAAATTTAATTTTGAACTTTAATATTGCTGAGGGGTTGAATTAAAGAAAAAGGAAAAAAGACTTGAATTTTTTCTCTTATATAGAGAAAACAAAAAAATAATTTATCAGAACATACCTATGTAGAAAAGATGTTCTATAGTGTGGAGATTAAGAGAAAAATAAGATGGTTGAATTGAAAAAAAAGATAAAACAGAAAAAAATTTAATTTTAGCTCGATGATTTTTTACTCAAATTTTGGTTTTTCTAAAGTATAAATTTATAGAAGTGATGAATATTGAGTACTCGGTACTGGTAGTAATGCTAAGAAGTACAGTGTATGTTGCAATACTTCATGACCCAAATCCATTTCCCAGCCCCGTCGAATACATTTGACAAACCCATTAAGAGCAGTATTTTTTCTTTTGTACACTGCATTGTGTATGTGTACTTGTACTAGTACTGGCTATGCATTGTGTATGTCTACTTGTACTAGTACTGACTATGGCTATGTTAAAGAAAGACATGATTTGTCCTGTGTTTTGGTCTTGGTGTGATATGCCATCAAATATGCTTCTTATGAAAGCGTAAAAAGATGCAAATGTTGACATTCAAACGAGAACTGAAGTAAATGGACAGTATCTACATCTAGGCTTTTGTCCTTTTTTGAAGACGTGCAAATCAAACAAGCTTCAACCCAAAAATTGATCACTTTAGCATTTTGAGAAAAATAGAATCATGCCAAAACAAATATTGTACTCTTCTGAAATCTTGCAGAGCAAGAAAAGATATTGAAAGCTATCACAAGGAGGTTCACATTTTTTAAAAGAAAGCAAATGGTCTATCTGATATATCAATATGTACTTTTAAATCATTTGAAAGTTGCTGCTGTAAGAAGGAACCAAAAATACCACTAAACAAGCTAGAATTTCTATTAGATCTGCAAACTGAAAGAAATGTTTCTTTCAGTTAGTTCAATGGATTTAAATATTAAATCTAAACTGAAGCAACGTATACGTGAGCATACTGGCTTTTCTGCACCACCAGGTATCATTGAAAATGGAGCGTAAATGCAGATGACGTCATATTTGTAGTGACAAAATTTATGGTTGTAGGAAATACATTGGATCAATTTGGATTTCTGACTGAACAGAATCTGCAATCATGTCAACTGCTCTTCAAGATGTAGGTATTATCTTATAAAACAATGTATCGAATGTTACTGGTAGAAATAAAATTTGACATCAGATAACAAAGACAGGAATGACTATCATAACAGTCAGTTATAACCAGCAATGGATTAATGCAATTTTGTGACGGGGGTGGTCAGTTAGATTCATATACACATCCATTTTATGGAAGTGAAATAGGATATTTCACATTCCTTTAATCTGTCCTTGGTTGTAACTGCTAATAATCAATATCTGTTTGGCTTATATACTTTGATGAGTGCAAAGACAACACTGGAAGACTACAGAAAAGAAGTGATACTAAAACACACAAGCTTGGTAAAAGAACCTGGCTCTGAGTACATCATCATCAGCTGCATTTCGGAAGTGCACAAATTAATGGAAAGCAGATAATTAGATTTATGTAGAGAATTTATAATGGCATATATGTGAGAAAGTTGCTTGCGACAGAACATTTGTCAACACAGGGATCAGGAATCATGAAACTGGTCTTTAAATGTCCATTACAGTGGTTTTTGTGCTAATTAACATGCCAACAAACTACCACTTAGACCATTTTACTTTATGAACTTTTAGAATTCTTCGAAGGGCGATTCACTTAACATGATTTCTGTCATCTGCTGACATTGATATCAGGACATTTTCATGGTGGCCAAAGATTCTGTTTCTTCCAATAACAAAGTCGATGACATCCCTCAAGTCACTGGACAAGTAATGTTATAGGACTATTGATTGATGCAAATGCTATGACCACATACTTGTTATGTTTTGATCTTGAATCATGTAGGCACATGGATTTTTATGATAAACCTTGCTAGCATCACTAAAGCCTTGGGTATATTTTTGTAAGCTATGTAGAACTAAAAATTTTGTTTGCACTTCATCCATCTCTCGTGCAAATTTTTCCGGTATTTCTCATCGACAGACTCTCGCTGAAATTTCCAGTTTACGGCTTCACAAATTTCCATTCAGTACAATTGATCAGTACCTAAAACTATTGCTTATTAATATAGTTCACATAGCATGCATTTCATTGGTGTGAATGAAGCAACAGGTAGCTTCTCATATATGGCAAAGATTTTCCTAATTTGCCAATGCAGCTTCTAGATCAAATAATGGCGCCATCTAAATGCGTAAAAAAAAAAAAAACATTCTGTAGCCACACTCAGGCTACCAAATGATTAGTAAAAGTAATCATCTGCTGCTTTCTGTGGATCATCATTGAAGTTGATAAGAAATCATGCAACATCATCCTGGTTTTGAACACCAAATGTGTTTATTGCCCACTGTAATTTGGATGGTTTTTAGGTTTTTCTTAATTAAATACTCAAGAAGCTGATAAATGTGTACCTAATGTGTTTTTGTTGTTGTAAACATTTTGTATGTGTCCTCTCACTTCAAAAACATTTAGTGCTAAAATATCTAAATTTCATCTTTCTTGGGGCAGTGCATAATCTAAAATCTAATTTTTTGTTTTATTTTTCCAATAATAATTTATGTATCATAGTGTTGCGAATTTTTGGGGCAACCCACTGTTCTGAGGTTTAAAATAGTTCAGAATTCGTATTCTATGTGTCAAATAGTTAAATTTTGTTTTTTGTTGCATCAAAATTGGTCAAGTAGAACTGGAGATACGGAGGTTTTGGTTTGCCCATTGATTTTCTATGACGGTTCTAGAAATCTCGAGAAATATTGGTCGTAGGCCTTCAGTAACTTCACTCTTGGGGACATATTTTTGGTGCCGAATTTGGCGATATTTTGCCAAAGTCACCAAGCTTGGCGACATTTTGGCCATTTGGCACATTTTTCCTAATGCGGCTTTTAAAGTTAGTTTTTCTGCACTAACTTGCATAATAGCCTAATATTTCTATGATGTAATCAAAATTCCCGCTTTATGTGAAATCTTTGAGAAATAGATTCTTCTGGAAGCTCCTTGTAGCTTCTGCCTCTTCTATAAATGCAAGTGCGCTGCCCCGATAGAGTCAGTGCGAATTAAGCTCCCATGGAGTGAGTTTGCTGTGTTATATTTTGTATTGACGCTACAAAAGCAGTGTTTCCACTTGCTTTTCGAAGCTGATTTTAAAGTGCTGTGTGTAAATTCTTTATTACTGTGTTTGAGGGATTGCTTCCAATATCTCTCGTATATTTCCACTGAATTTAGTCCGTGGAAGTGTTTTATTTTGTGTGAGAATTACAGCATTTGTGAAAGCTTTGGCACTGAGTGGACTGTTATAAACAAGCTACTAGCCATTATTGCCTGTGAATTTGCTACAGCTGATTGTTCGACGAAGTTCTAGAAGCAATAGTGTTCCATCCTGACAAGTGGACTCTTTTTCTAGAACTTTCTACTTCTTTTCCTGTGTATATTCCCCCCCCCCCTTTTGTTAATTAATTTTATTTTTGTAGCCTATTTACTATTTTAATTTCTTTACTTACTAGACAGGAGTAACCAAATATCTAGAACCAGAGCATGACTTCCCAGAAAGTGGGAGAATTTTAGATTTGGCACTAGGCATTGTTTTGGGGAGTCTATTTTTGGCACATTCAAATCAGTTTGTACAAGTAAAGAGAGAGAAATTGTGATCACCTGATCACTAAAAGAATGTAGAGAATGAGATGCAGTTTTGAAAGCTCCATAAAATTTATATATCTTGATGTATATCAATTATTGTAAGCAACTTCACTTGTAGACTTTAATTATATATGCTACTTACTTATTTAAAACAAATCAAAATACATTTTAAAAGAAATAAAAAATACTAAAAAGTTCGGACTAAAAATGCAAAGAAGCAAAAAATATTTCAGTTAAAACGTAAAAGTTATGAATGTGATTTAAATTTAACTTTTTTAGTGATAAAATTTTGTTGTGAAATTCCACTGTGTAATTACTTTTAACAAAATTAAGTTTTTTTTTTTTTTCCCACACTGCATCCCAGCTCTCAAAATAGTTTTACTTTTGCCATATTACTGTTTTGTGGCATCATAAATGGGGATGTTGATGATCTTTAACCATGCCAAAAATGTATACAATTACAATATTTTCCCACATCAAATAAATATGCAGTAGATGGCAATATGTTGTGCTGCATACGCGAGTGGTCATGATCACATTTGTGCTTCTGATAAATTGATAAATCTTTTGAAATGTTAAAAATGGTTAGGATTGTAAACTTTTTCAGTACTGGAAATACGAGTTTTTATTTTTCTTATATATATATATATATAAATATATGTTAGGGTTTCATTATTCCACAGTAATGTGGCCTCACCATGGCACAGTGATTATGCCACTGAAAATGGTAGATGGCTGAAGTGTGAAGGTCCTGGGTTCGGGTCCCATCGCGCGGCTGTCAATCTAACGGTCTGGAGTTTTGGTAGGTTTCTCCAGATGTAATGTGAATACGAGTTAGAACCCCTTAGAAAGCCCTCCTACCAAGGCACACACCCCTTTGGCAGATCGCCCTAGTTTAGCGTTGCCATAATCATACACCAACCAATCCACAATAATGTGGAATGAAAAGATCCTTAACCCCTTCAAGCCCAGAATGTTCTGCAACGACGCGCTCCCACCAGCCCGCGCTCTTCGCAGACGAGATGTTTCCCCCGGCCCGGAGAGTTTTTGATGTTAAGCCTAATTCAGCAAATAAATCGTAAAAATTCAATCAAATTAAAAATTTTAATTCAAAACGTGGAAAATAAGAATATTATGATGGTAGCTTAATTACATATCAATAACATTTATAAAATATTAAAAAAATATGATGCTCTATTTGCATCACTAATAACACTATCATCGTCATCATCATCTTCACACACATCTGATTCTTCACTCACATAAATATCTGTTTCACTATCACTCGAATCACTCTCCTCATTCATCATACGCGCAATTTCACTTTCCGTAAGATATTTCACTCTTTTCGCCATGGCTGCATAAACGAAACTAATAGAAAATAAACCCTCATGCACCCTCTGTACTACCGATAAACAAAAAAACCAACCCATTCTCTATCCCCCTATTCGTCCTAAAATCCAGTGTCACAATAAAAAACAAAAACATTAAACTCCCCACAAAACACGCCTTTGAGATCAGCTCTTTAACTTTACTGCTACTCCACAAAGCAATCACGTGTGTTTGTTTATGTTAACTCCTGAGTCATTCCCAGCTGTAGGACTTCCGATAACAGAAACACAGGCTGAAAGTTCAGACCTCATATGACCTCCACAATTCAAAATTACGGTATAGTATTGCCATCTAGTGTCATTAAAAAATTCTAAAAAAACGTTCCAAAGTTTGGTTCCTTATACGGAACGATGGGCAGAAACAAGCGTTCGCAACGAGTTCCCAATACGGAACGATGGGCCGGTGAGAGCATAATTTTCCCGTACCGTATAGGGTACGATGGGCGCGAAGGGGTTAAGTAGAGGGATCATTTTGAAATTGATAATCATTAAAGATGTATTTTTTTTCAGTAGGCAGTCTTTCAATCTTGAAAGGCCCATTAAAATTCCACTTTTATGTGCATAATCTAAAAGTCATTAGTCCAAAATATTGAACAGTATTAATATTTTTAATCAGTACTTATGTAACTGTTTTAGTTTTTCTCCATAAAATGTCTTCCTGTAAAAATTTTTGAAATGTGGTATTAATTAATTTTAATGTTATAGGTACATTTGATTATCTGCAAGATGAAGAAAATAAATTGCAGCGTATCTTAGTTATTGCATCTGGTGGATTAGTAGGACTTGTGTTTGCTAGAAGAGGTGATTAATGATTAGCAATTTCTGGTGTTTTGAAAATTGATGTTTAATACTCTTTTTTCTTTTAATTGAAAATTACACAATACAGTGTCTTTATTGAAGTGTTCTTTTACCCTGCTATATAGTTACGCTGATCACTGACTCACTCTCTAACTATTCTGGGCAATCACTTCAACATTAAACTTTTCCCGTCATTACTCCAAGAAGAGTAAAAAGCGCAATAACATCTACCGTATTTTCCTGCCTATTATCCGCGGCAGTGTATAATCCGCATGCACGTTTTTCAGTGAAGAAAAAAAAAATTGTTTACAAATAGTACGCTGCACTGTATAATCTGCAGTCAAAACGGGAACTTCTGATATTGTTTCACTTAGTATTCATCCAAATAAACGTACGGGGACAGTGCTAGGTTTTGCATGGTCCACGATGCATACACGTTAAATATTTCAAGAAATAACTTCAATTATTTCTATCCATATTTTTCAAAAATATTTATATTTTAGTTACATTTTCCTATAAACAGCAAAAGAGAAGACTGCCGCGAACTCTCCCTTTTCCAGTAAGAATAAAACTATTATTTTTACATTAAATAGCTTGTTTTCTAAACCTCAACCATCCCCCTTATCCAAAAAAAAAAACCTCAGGTGCAGCACCGGATTCAGTACCACCATTAGCCTGGGCCTTGTGCCGGGCTTGTGTATGTACATTGTAAATATTATAGACATACATCAAAAAAGAAAAAAATATATAATAAACAACACTAATGAGTATTTTTCTCTTTAGAAAAGGAAAGGGAGAAGGAAAATTAATTTTATTGGTTTTAACAGAACCCTCCAGCTTTCTTTTTCTTATCTGCTCTGATGCTATCATGAAATTTTGCTTCCGTTTTAAAAGCCATGTGCGTTGGAGTGACATCACGCGGTTCTTTTTCCCCTCTGTAAGACCCTAAACAGTGCACTTCGATAACAGATTCTTTGACAGGCAGACTGATTTCTGCTTGAGGCCCTTAAAAGGGCATTAGATTAGATTAGCTAAATATGTTTAACTATTAAAATGTAAATAGTTAATTATCTAAATAAAAGTTTTATATAAATGTAACGAATTGACTCCAATATTTTGAGTTTCGACGAATTTCAAACCACTGAACCAAGGATTTTGAACGGTGAATAATAGCAATCTAGACTGAAATCAGTGTCAGACGCATTTAAAAAAAAAAAAAAAAAAAAAAAACCAGCTGCCTCACTGGCGATGTCTGGCTGATTCCCCCTCCCCAAATGATTTTGCTGATAAGCCATCTCTGAGTTTTAACACAAACATTTCATTTCAGAACTATACACACAATGAGATGATTGCTAATTTGTTAGTTATTTTCAGCTGTCTTTTTGCAAGCTGCTTATTTATTTATGGATGGATTGTGAATAAAGTGCAGAGGAAAAATGTTTCAAGCTATACAGAAATTAGAAATAATAGAGTTTTAGCATGGCAATTAAAACAACGTTTTGAAACTGGGGGCAATATTAATGGGAAAATGAGTAATACAATTACGTATGTTACTCGATATTTTCCACTCAAACAAAAAATAATGTAGATACTTTTTTTTTTAAACAGACTGTTTAAAAGTATTTACAGTTTAGTAAAAACTCAATATTTTAATGTTAATTAGAAGATGCATTTTGCTGGAGCCATCTGTTATTGAATTCTGTTGTAAATTCGGTACTAAAAAATTTTCTGAGGAAAAAAAAGAAAACAGATAATCTGCTGTGGGGTATAATACGCATCTTAAAATTTTAGACTTTTTTTACAGATAATTCGTGGATTATAGGCCGGACAATATGGTACACCGTTTGTATGATCCCCCTTGAAATTTTTCATAATTATGTATAAAAATATAGAAAACAATCTGTGCTGCTTTAAAAATCTGAAAATCCACCTGTTCCTTAATTTTTAAGCAATTTTTTTGCCATTTTCAGCTCCATTTTATTTCCGAGAGTAAAAAAAGTTAATCTTTTGCATGACAAAGTTAGGCTCTGCAAGTGACAATGACATTATATTTGAAGTCACAGTGATCAGGCTTTGAAGGGAAAATTGAGATTTTAGTTCGCTTTAAACAGTTTTTCCAGATAACAGTTACTTTTATTATTATTATGAATTTTGTCTACTTGAAACATTGATATGAGGGTCTGTTTATGCAAAACAAAATTGTTCAAATTCAAAAAGCTTCTGCATGTTTCCAGAAGAGCATTAAACTCAATTTGGGTATATAATAAAAATTGAATATGAAGTTATTTATTTTAGGTGGACAAAGATGAAATATATTGAGCGTAGACATATTTTTGTCAAATGTTTTTTCTAGCACCCATTGTAATTATTAGGGATCGACCGACACCACATTTTCGCCGATAACCGATACTTTACCAATAAATTGATTTTTAGAAATAGCCGATACCGATACTTTACAGGATTTAATGCCATTTAAACCTACATCTGTGGGCAGTTTTTGCAACGAGAGTGCAGTTCTCGCTAAAATGAATAACACCATGATGAGCTAGCTCATAGATAAAAATTTGAACCCAATAGAAAGCATTAAAAAGAAAAAGCAGTGAATACATTGAAGTGAGTGTACAGTATTTATAGTCCTACTTTTCTATCAAAACATGCCGGCCAATGGCCGAATTCATAAAACGCTGAACATTGGGAACTGTCTGAAGTGTGCAGGTTCGGGATTCTTTCTCCGTGCATGGCTACTGATCTAACAATCTAGAGTTTTGGGTGGTTTTCTCCAGATGTATCTTGAATATGTGTTAGAACCCCTCAAAAAGTTCTACCAGTATTTTAGAGAATTCACCTTGTCTAGGTTGTCACACTATCTATAGAAATTGTAGTACATCATGTTTTTTAATTAGCCAGGTATAGTTAAATTCTAATTTTACTCTGAGCACAAGACTTTTTGAATAAGTCAAATTTATTTTTAACATCAAACAAAACAAAATTTAAAAAAAAAAAAAACTCACTATGCACAAAATTTATAAGCCAAAACTCCGAATTGTTTCATGAATACGATTGACAGCACACATATTGTAATGAATCAGAGCAAATTTGGCATCAAAAGATTGTTCTTGTAAAAGAAGTTTTTATTTTTTTTTTTAATGCAAAAATCATGAAGTACGCAAATTGAATGCTGATTGCACTATCGCATGTGTAATAATATTCTATGATAGTTGTAAAATTAATCTTATACAAGAAATGAAACGATTATAAAAAAATGTCTCAAACTACTTTGCCTAAATCGGGACAGATCAAAGAGAAAATTAAAGCAATATAAAATTACTCATTTTATTAAATTTTATCTTAAAATTTTTGGGTTTGAGATCAAATTTCTAAAAATTTCAAACCCTTTCAAATCTCTAATAAAGATTTATCAGTTTCAGAAAAAATAATTGCCCCCCCCCCCCCCCCCGTCCGAAAAAAAAGTGAATAAATAAATAAATAAAAGAGCGGTTTTTTAGTGCAAAGGTATGCCATAAATATAAAAACACGCACCGAGAATTCCTCTGTAAAAATTTCAAGAATTCAAATTTCCATTTTACACACAGATGTCTAAAACCTAGAAAATAATGATTTCAATAGTCTCTTAATATAGCAAATTTTTAAAACAGACAAAAAAGTATAAACTAACTTTTCCTATCCGCATATTGATTATAACTACATATAAATTCTTAAATCCATACAAACGGTTCTAAAAGTTTGCAATTGTGAAGTCTTTAATTTCTGTGAAAAACCTTGTAAAATGAAAAACAAAAGCGAGGGCCGCATGCAATAGATAATAGTAATGAGTTTAGAAAGAATATATATAGCAGCTGCTAAAAAAAAAAAAACTCCATGCTCCTGTTTTCTAACCATGTTCCTGTAAAAAAAGGAAAATTTGATAATTTTTTTACTGTAAATTGTCTTTTAAAGGTAGGTTGTGATCTTAGTAGAAATAAGAACACTTAAGTAAAAAGAAAATATTAAAAATATAAGACTTAGTTGATCAGCTTGCGATTGCCAGACTCCAAATCTTTATGAAAAAAGCATATCCGTAAACAGTGGTGTATTTACATTGTTGTGGCCCATAGCAAATTCATTGCTTGGACCCCCTTTGTTACTACAAGTTTCAAAACAGAGCTTTTACTTTTTCTCACTGATACCTTTAAATTTGATGCATATTTTTTGTATGCTGTTAAATTTATACTTCAGTTAGTAACTTAATTGAATAGAATTAAAATTTTTAATATAGTATATATTTTTTCAGTAAATGCAATGAGTTTGCAACAGTCTCGTGTTGGGGAGAGGGGGCGGCTCCGTCCGGGAGTGTGATATCTTACCCGTAGTGCCATTCTACTGTTATGCAATTCTCCATGGAAACATAAGTTATTTTTGCGCCGCTCTGCTAAAATCACCATGTGTGCGTTTTATTGATAGTGCCAGAAAGCAGCGATGTAGTCTTAAGGGAAAAATTTTGAGGATGCCCACTTCTAACATGGTAGTTAGTTCAATGAAACTATTCCTAAAACAATAAAAAACTAGTAATGATTTAATTAATTTATAGTTCATTACTTGATTAATATTAATTACGGTTTCGCATTTGATTAAGACTGCTTTTATCCAAATTACCAAACTTGTTTTTCTCTGTACATTATTCAGTATTTACAATGAGCGTTTTGTGTTACGGAAAGTCTACACGATGGGGATGCCTCGGGCAGTGAACTTTTAAAAAGCATTTACCATCGGACTGTGCAACCACTCAAAAAGTATTTAAGTTAATAGCCATATTTCCTACTTTCATATTATCAATAATTAATTAGTTTTGTAAAAACCACAAATTTAAAAGAAATTATAGAACTTATTGAACTTACTGCGACATGATTCATTTTTACACGGAACAAAATTTTAAATATGAAACTGGCATTGTATTTACACTCGAATACTTTTTCAAAAGGGTGTAAGTGAGTCTTAAGGCTAATTTCTGTTTAATTTCTGACACAAAATCACAATATGAAAATTTTGAAGGGCCGATTTAAAATAAATTACTTAAATTAAAGTTCACTCATAAATATCAAAATCGATTTTTCCGTAATTTTAAAGACCGTCATCCCCTGAAATATCAAAGGATGTTGAGGACAGTCTCCCCCATCAGTTTTGATATCGATATCATACCCAAGCCATATCAGATATCCTTGCGTCAATTTTTTAAATAAAATTTTTAATCCAGTTTTAAACAAAAATTTAAAGCCAATTCAAAAGCCATCCCCCCCCCCTCATAAACTTTATACATATATATATATATATATATATATATATATGAATGACCCCTTTTTTTAATCTAGACAGAGAGAAAATAAACGTTTATAAAGCTGAAGTAAAATTATAGCCTTCCTCTCGACATCTGCTTTTTGAATCACTACAAATCGCATATTTACTGTTAGGCTCCAAATCGAAATATTTTAATAGAATAGACGACTGCCCTGTTCCATTGTCATCTAACGTTTCCTCATCCATACTTTCTTCCACACTTGATGATGGTACATCCATATTTAGTGATGGTTGGAAAAAAACAAAACAAAAACACAGTTCGAAAACACTCGCGTAAACAAATATGCCAATGAAACAACACTTCTAATCTCATCACCAGAATAGATTCTTGAGTGGTATTGAGCCTGCATGTTTTTTCTTCTGAAAAGCTAAGTATCGGTAAAAATGGATGAATGTATTGGGAACCAATACTTTCCCGTTACTCTGAAATGTGAAAGAACCGATACCTACAAAAATAGGAGGTATCGGTTACCGATACTATGGGTCGATCCCTAGTAATTGCCTCTCACAAGGGGCTTTAACTTCTTAAAAATATATAATTCTTTTTTTTAAGTGTAGGAAAAATTTCCATATACAGTAGACTCTCTGAAATCCGCACACCTTGGGACCAAGGGGTTTGCGGATTATAGAATTTTGCGGATTACAGATCATTGTTTTGTTTACATTTTTTCTTACTATAGTTATGAAGCAACAGAACATTTTTAATGGCTGAAATTAATTATACTGTCACACTTAGTTTAATTATTAAAGAATTTATTAAAATATATGAAAAAAATTAATTTTATTTTACAAAACTTTTGCAGACTGAAATTTTTCTTAAAGAAGGCTTAAACTTTCATACTTTAATTTTATATTACTATTTTTTTAATTTTGCAAACATGGAATCAATTGTTGTTTGTTTTAGGGCTTTTGATTTGTGTTTAAATATTTTTTCCTGGAGTCTGTTTATTGTCATTTTTTCTTGTGGTGATGCCAATGAATAATTTTGGATGAATTCTAAATATTTATAGCCTAAAGATAAGCCTTCTTCAAGAGAAATTTTTTGAAAATTTCTCTTTCTTTCAATAAAAAAGGAAAATCAAAATAATACACGTGTGCGAGATTGTCTCTTAGAATCTTTTCTGTCAGCTAATCATGCTTTCATTTTACTGCTCAGACTTTGTTAGATGGGTTAAAAGAACAATTTTAATTAGATATATGCAAAAAATATGAAAAATAGCATAAAATTTCTTTTAATTCTACAACTCAACTCACCCGTAGTTTCCTAGTGTTACTTAACTGTTAACTGCAAATTTCACTGTTTACATCAAAAAATTATTGCGGATTATAGATGTGCGGATTTCAGAGAGTCGACTGTATATTCAGGGTTTGCGCTGGCTCTTTTTAACATATCGCCAATTCATTTGCCAAATTAGATTTTTCTGGACATCATTAAGAAAAGCAATTGTCAGTATTTTTGCCAAAACATATTTTCTTTCGCCAAACTAATTTTATTTTTGCAAGTTGCGACGTTGGTGATCAACAGCGCGACCCTGTATATTAACATATGCTTGACTAGTTCATAGCTATGACCTATAGATATAGAAGTATTTTAAGTATTATTTTACTACCATTAATATTATGTGTTATACCCAGTAGTAACTGTTCCAAGTTTTGTAGGAGTTTCATTAAACTTTGGTATAAGTAATTTTCTAATTAAGATATTCATGTTTTAAGTAATTTATGATGGGATAATTTTTTATTATTAGTTTACTTAATAATGTAATTTGGTAAAAAAATTTATTATTCATAGATAATGTTAATAAATAATATAGGCTTTAAGAATAATAGCATACTTTTTACTTAATTTGTTAACTATGTTATAACAATGTGTGTTTACTATTCTTTCTTTAAATTTGATTATTGTGATTAATTTTATTTTGTTGTTGTTGTTAAGTTTAGGGATTTAATTAATACCTTATTCATAGGTGATGTTACATTATATTTCAATTTTACATGTTTCTTGCTATGTTCTGAGATTTTACATGTTTACCTAAATTAAGAAATTCGTTAAACTTAGCTGCATTGTGTTTTTACTTATAGGTGGCATTTTTAAGAAAGCATTTTATACCTCCCTTGGAACTGGAGCTGTTTTTTATGCCTTTTACCCTTGTATTAGTAAAGAATATGCTCATGTTGCATGGAATGCTACCAAAGACCAAGCAAATTCTATTTTGACAAATTATGGAGGTAACGTTTTGATTTTAGATATTTCAGATAAAATTTCATTTTAATTGTTTATTTTTCTGTATTTAGTTTTAAAAGCCAATTAAAATATAGCTGCTACTGAAATTTAGTATCGTTAAGTGTTTTGGGAAGCCATAATAAAGCCTGCTAATAGCATACCTGCCAACTGCTCCAGTTCTTCTAGAGCAACTCTGAAAATATGATGCTACTCCAGGCATTCTGCTGAAAAATAGCCAACCTTTTTATAAAAAAAGCTAGAAATGCATGCAAAATCCAGAAAAACGTGTTTATCCTTTGTGGATAGAACGATCCATTGCCATACAGGTTTAAAAATAGGCGTGGCTAAATAGAGCATTGTTGCTATAGCAGAATGTCCTAAAATCTGCGCAAGCCATGGTCCTAAGCTGTGCGGATTTCTGGGTCTCTACTGTATATCCGAATTTGCACTATAGCGAGGGGTTAATGCGCCAAAAGAACGTCTCTTTGACTGGTAGAAACTGTACATCTATTAACAAAACACACAGAGACTATCTTTTATATATAAGACCCCCACGGAGGGCACTCCACCCATAGGCCTTAATCCCTCATGCAGATAATTGGCCTTAATCCTACAATACACTGTATCTTTTGATCCAATCAAATTTATGAATGAACATTTGATTGGTTAAATTTAAAAGATACTGCATAGCAACAGATTTTATAAATAAAACCAAGCCAAGTGTACAATTGAAAAAAAGAAAAGAAACGGGGTTATATTTATTTATAACAGAGCCATTAATATAAAGAAAACATATTTGATAGCCAAATATATTATCAACGTTATGCATGTTAATTCTTTTATTGCACAAGAGTATGTGCAACACTTTTATTAATCACACAAAAGATGTAAATGGCCACCTTTTAATATAATTTATTCAATTCATAATTCTTAAAACCATAACCAAAGGGGGGCTCAAACACCCCTCCCGAAACTTTCAGACCCATTACTATTTGTAAAAATGTAGAACTGCCACATCGAAATATGAAGCTTTAATTTCCCATCCCTTTAAAATTCTTTATTGACTATAACCCTATTGTTATCCTGTCCAATTTAGTGTCAAATTTTCTAATTTCTTTTATTATACTTGATTGCTAATAATAAAATTTTATAACAGTTGACTAATACCAATCTTCTGTCTTTTTTAATCTTAAAATAGGTTATGATACAGAAAAACTTGCTGAAGACACAAAGGCAAAATTCGAGTATATAAAGTCTGTAATGATGTTTGAAAGTTTATTGAAAACACTAAATGAAAAATTTTACAAAAAAAGTGAAGAAATTAAGAAAGTAAGTTCTGGGGTATTTTAACCCTTAAATGACTTGTGTTGCCTTTTAGCAACAAATCCAATTTAGTTTCATAAACAAAAAAGAAATAAAATTGAAGCTTTAGTTGCAAAGTAATTCATGTGTGTTTAATTTTACAAAATTTTATCAAGAAAATATTCTCTTTTTAAAGCTCTCTGTTGTTTGTTTAATAAGTCAAAATCATAGTGTATTAGACATTTGAGGGATAAGAAGTTCAATATTTTGTTTCACATGAGAGGGGGCTGGTAGGACTTAATGTAATTTATGGAAGAAACGCCACAGCATTTACGAGTATAAAAGTTAACAAATAGTAAGTGCGGTGTTTATGATACTTTGAAGTTTTTTTAAACAATCTTCAACCAAAAATCATAAAAATTATTTAGTAATTATTGTGTCAAAAAGTAAGAAAATCTGAAGCACTTTCTGATTTTAAATATGCACTAAAGTGCTATATATTAAAAACATGTCATAATCCAGGGTGTCCACCAACGACTTTTGCTACTAATTTAAAGATAAGGTGCGACTTTGGTGACTTTTTAAAATAAAAAATGCCATTTTCATACTATTTTCAAGTTTTGGGCTACTTGTACCTTACTTCAGGCGACTAATTTAAAAATTAGATTTCGCAGGGTGTCCAACAGTCGGGAAAGTCAGGCAATATGCTTGAAAATATAGAATTTTTGGTCAGCATAGGGAAATCTCTTCCACCAAAGAACATGGCCAAATCAGCAACAGCTCTGCTGTAGAACAATTTTAGGTGGAGAAAGAAATGGAAACTTTCGATACAAACAAAATTTGTGTCTGTTTTGCAACCTCTAATCAAAATTGAAATCGGTGATTGCAGGAATGCAAGTCTTTCGTCGCCTGCACACGCCCCTGAGATGTTCATTTTCACTGTACTACACGTCCAGCAAAAGCTCAATTGATAGTGCGAAAATGGCCGGTTATGTAGCCATTGAGATTAATTTGAATTAATAAATTGAGAAATTCAAAATTTGGGCAAGGGGGCTAAGGCAAATTCTTTGCAATCCCTGAAGTATTTTGAGTTGTACTTATGTAATTACAAACTACTACACAACAATAAATATTAATGCTTTTTGCCTCTTACGTGTCCTCCCTTCTTTCTATTTTGACATAACAGCACAATACCTGGGGGCACGTTGCCCTCCCCTAGTTGGACATTGAGATATATATATTGAGAAAAATTGCACATGATGCCGAATACGAGAAAAATTTGAATCTAAAACAAAATGTTTTTGGTCATTTTCGGGTCCAAGAATTTGCGTGATTTAAGAAAATTTATTGGCAAACTGATCTATTCCTATTATTTTGCGATTAAAACACTTATTATTTTAAAATACAAATTGCACCACACTTTTGAATTTTCAACGCATGAAGAAAAAGAAAAATTATTAGTACAGCTTAAATATACTTTTACGGGAAATATCCATTTTTTACCGAATTTTATGGGAAACAGCCGGGTTTTTTTTTTTTTTTAACCTGTTAAATGAATTTTGAATTTCTTTTTATTTCAATAAATCACAAGCTATATTTTGTTTTCAAAAATAATCCCTTGAAATTTACCATTCATGCGATTTTTCCACGGTTTTCTTAATTTTAAGATTACTTCATTGCTGGTAATCGGGAAAAAAGAAAACCACGGGAATCTATGGTGAATCGATATATTCCTGTTTTCTGCATTTTCAAAACTTTAATTTTGTGTGTTTTTCTTGAAATAAAGCATAATGACATTCTTACACAACTTTTGCAAAGTGTTGTAGATACTGGGCTGTCGGGCTATTGCCCAATGGGCTGATGGTCCTGTGGGCCAATGCTCTTAGAGGGCCTAAACATGACATCGATCCACAAGGTTGCAATGCAGCATGTGCAAGGGGGAGGGGGGGTCTTTCTATTTTGTATGCTGGATAATGCTTCACATATCTAAAGTATCTTTGTAATGATTAAAATTACAATGACCTTTATAGAACATTTCAAAAATACACATTGAGACTAGAGATCTGCACGGGCCTGAAAATTAAGTCCGGACCTGGCCCGAGCTTGATGATTCTTGACCTTCAAGGTTCATTCCAAGTCCGTAACACTTGAAACAAAAGTACGACCCAGCCACTACAGGCCAATAATTCACAAAATGATAATTTAAAAATTCCAGAAATTAAAAAATATGTAAAACAGACCAAGTACATCGATAAATAAATATTTTTCAGAAATTTTATGTTTTGATATTAATTACTACATTAAATTAATACTAATATTCAAAATAATGATAATGTAAACTGTAAAATAGTCATGTAGTACAAGTACATGCATTCAAATTTAGAATTCTACATTTGTGTTAGGGTTTATTATTTGGCCCCTTCGTCGTGCAAAGTCTTGTGCCACTACTGGTAACTAGTATACAAAAGGAAAGCGAACGGTTATGTTATGACATCCTTTTCTAAGTGCAAAAAAACTTGAAAACTTTCAAACGCCAAGGTCTTTGGAAGTAAACAGAGTAATAGCTTAAAAACAACACTTTTTTTTCGGATTGTAGGGAGGTGAAAAAGAAAAAAAATTTTATCACAGGACACAAGTCCAGCCCAGCCGATTGGAAAAAATTTATCAATCTAGTACCTGTACCCAGCACGAACAATTCTCTTGAGACAAGCACTTTACAATTCGAGTGGCTGGCACGACGATCCGTACCTGCCTTCAACAGATAGTTGAAAAAGACAGACATCTAAAAACTTTTAAACATTACTATCTACAGACCTTTATATAGGTTTCGGTCATACCAGACCCATAATGCCTCAAAATTGTCATATAAACAATTGCCAGAATAGGAAAATGTGTTTAAAAAAACAATAGCATGCCCATATTCCAGTGAGAAAAATAAAATAAATAGACGGTAACTCTAAATTCACCATGTGACATAATCTGCGAATCATTGAGGATGGCTTCTCTCGAGTACGAAAGAAATTGCGGCATTCTGATTTCCGCACACCTGTGAAAAAGTCATAAAAGTTGCAAATTACTGGCTGCCATGGATAGTGTCAGTTCCATTTATATTTACTTTTGTGCGATGTTTTGAAACAAAAATAAATTAAGATTTAAACCAATGAGTCTAATCAATATTCGGATTTAATCAAGTCATATTACACACATTTATCTATGCATGTTTTTTCCTTTTCCTTTTAATTTAAATATTCACCTCTGTACTTCAAGTGTAGTAAATAAACTACAAGATGGCATGGCAGAATGGCTTGTTCATTCTCTGTACTTTTGAATATAATGAGGTTTTAAACCTTCATTTATTAGAAGTTCACATCCTTATAATGGCATACATATGCTATGGTAGCTGATGTTTTTTAATAATGTCCAATGCAATTGATACTGTTTTTAAGTGTTTTATAAAGTCTTTTACTTGTTTATGAAAATTAAAATCCTGAATATGATTCACAATGTTTGGATCCATTTCTTCTTAGTATTCATAAGCTGTTTTTAAATGCTATTATGATTTTCTTTTAATTCTGGGATGGTGAATCTGAATGAAAGTATGTTAAATAGTAGATAATTGAATTAAACAAAGTTACTGCATGATTTCTTTTCAGTTCAACTTTACTTTCATAATTAATATTTAACGTTACCAATTTAAATTTAACCAATTAATATTTAACGTTAAACTGTCCCAACAGAGGAAACTATAGTATGAAAAGGATCTAAGATCTATAGGCTTATGTAGTTTTTCTCTTCAAATGAAAGTATTATATCTATCAATTTATTAATTAAAAATACCAATTATTAAAATAATGACAATAACTGTCAAGTATTTGAACTCTCAAAAGTAGTTAAAATTTAGTTTTTGAAAATTACTATTCCTTAGTATCTACTGATAAAATATAAATTGAGCCTTTAAAGCATGCCAAAATAATTTATCTATGTTTAATAAGCTGAAATATTCTAATTAAACTCAGATAAGCAACCACAGTAATTTAAAATAACATACAGATACATACACCAGCATAATATGTGATATTTTTTAATTATCACAGATTAAATTTGAGTAATTGCCTTCCTGCCTCCTGGTTTTTGTCAGTCTTGTTGCTGTCCTGACAAAAATACCTTTATGCGGGCAAATCGCCCAACTCTGGTTACAAGAAGGGGGGGGCAAGAAGGGGTTACAAGAAGGTTACAAGAAGGGGGGGAAATCCACATTCACCTAGCCAGAATACAGTCAAACCTCGCAAGTTACCTGTATAAGACATCCCAACACCTCATACTGTATTATCTTTCAAAATTCCTAACCTTTTTATTCCGTCTTTTCACATACTTTACTCCGCTTATTGCGTGGTTATTTTTTCAACCATTCCACTTAAGACTTTTAAGAGTGCAAAATACTAGCTCAATCCCATTTTTTTGGTAAGGTTATCTACTAGTGATCGACCACATTTTCATCGTACCACATTTTCACCAATTATCGATACTTTACTTATAAATTCATTTTTAGAAATAGCCGATACCGATACTTTAGATGATTTAATGCCATTTAAATCTACATCTGTGGGCAGTTTTTGCTACAAGAGTGCAGTTCTCGTTAAAATGAATAACACCATGATGAGCCCATAGATAAAAATTTGAACCTATAGAAAGCATTATATAAAAAGAAAAAGCAGTGAATACATTGATGTGAGTGTGTAGCATTTCTAGTCCTACTTTTCTATTAAAACATGCCGACCAATGGCCAAAGTTATAAAACGCTGAACGTTTGGAAATGTGTAAGTTCGGGATTCTTTCTCCTCGCTGGCTATCGATCTAACAGTCTAGAGTTTGGGGTGTTTTTCTCCAGATGTATCTTGAATATGCATTAGAACCAGGGCCGGTTTCATAGGGAGGATTAGAGGACTGCGCCGCCGGGCATTTATACCACGCTGCCACCACCGAGGTCTAGGTCAGCGTGCCGGCAAATAATGCTGATTTTACACCGTGGTGTACAGTCGCCTTCAAAACTTTTAAAGAAATTGTACCTAAACTTTCAACTGCTTATTTTTTTCTGGATACTTCCTAATGCTCCTTACTTATAAAGATACAATTTAAATTTTTTGAGTCAACAGCGTAATTTGATCGCTTTAAAAACTGTTTAAACATTATATTATCCCACAAAAGAACATTATAGGTTTGTAATGGTTCGTGAGAAAATTTTGGAGGGGAAAAAACACTTAAAAGCAAATAATGTATCAATTGTATATTGGTAATTAAATGTATGTGCAATATAAACAACATAAACCTATCCGACCTTGATAAAATCTATTGTTTCAATTTTGCAGTAGAAATATCTTAAAAGTGTACGACAATCGCAAGCTCATTCTCTGGAGCTCCACTAATGGCCGAGCGCATAGTGCTCTGAACTGGGAGACGGAGGGTGCCATTTTCAAAACCAGTTCGTGTCTACCGACCTGACTGTTCGTAGTTATCCATGTTATCCTCCGAAACTTAGAGTAGAAACGGAATAGGACCCTCTAGGAGGGCCCCCACTAGAGATGAGTTCGGGCGCATTTTTAAAAAATGAGCCCAAGGACTTTTAATTCGAGCCCACCCGAGCGATATTATTGAAGTCGGAGCCCAAGCTTGAAATTTCAGCTAATAGATAAATAAAAGTTAATTACTTCATTGATAAAATATCATAAATTTTTCTATTTGTGCAAATTAAAGACAAATACAGTAGGCACTGCTTAATGTAATCACTTTGGGACAGATGATATTTGATAACAATAACCGGCTGATAACAATAAACGAAAAGTATAAGGAAACACAAAAATTTTATTTTATTTATGTACTAAGTAACATATATTTGTGTGGGTGCAAATTTAAGTAAAGGTCAATTCAAACGATATGTTAAACAAATCGTTAAATTCAATAATGTTCAAGCTACCAGAACCACTTTTAAAAAAAAAAGTACTACAAAAAAAGCAGTGATAGCATACATAGGTAAACTAATTACAATTTAACAGGAGTGTCCAGGAACAATTAAAAAGTCTTCTAAAGTTGACTGCCTCATTTTTTGTCTCAACAAATTATTAATAAAACTTCCATACGTGTACTGTTCTCGAAAGTCCTCAGCAGTGCCTCTGTGTTGCACCCCAAGTCTCAAGACATGGAGCGCCTCTCTCATTTAACTTCGCTTTGCTTTCAATCTCGTCTCGATTGTTTAGAATTTTACAGAGTAGTGGCTGAGAAATGTTTAGATTAGCAGCAGCATTTCTTTGACTCATCTTACGTAAATTATCAAAGCGCTTCAAAATGTCAATTTTGTCCATAATTGTTAAATCATTACGCTTTTTCTCCATAGCTAAAATGCTTGAAAGTGCAGTACGTTTTAACTGGACAAAGAGAAAAATATTTAGACCTTACAATAGGCTGGACGACCAGCTCACGATAAGAACAAGAACAGCGACAGGAGCGAATAAGGAGACACAGCAGAACCTGCTTTTCCAGTCTAGTTCACTCCAAGTTCACGTGGTTTTGGATGCATCAGTTGTGGAAACTGAATGCAAGGAAGGAACAGATGAGACAGATGTAATAATGTAAGGAAATTGCCACCTGCCATATGCCCAAACTCGCAATTCCTTCATCGGCCAACAAAAGGCATCCACTTTTGGTTACAGAAAAAAAAATCGGAAATGGTAGTAAAAAAAAATGGGAAAAAAAATCGAGAATGGTAGGCAAAACTGATAACAATAAACGAAGGATTTGATTACAAAAACCGATATTTTTAGCATGTCCGTTCGGGACTTCATAATTCTGATAATATTAAACGAACGATAACATTATCAGCGATAATATTAAGCGGCGCCTACTGTATAACTGAGCTCGTCCGAGCCCGAACACAATTGTGATCTCTACACCACACTACTCAGCCTAGAGCCCACGTGTAGATAATTGGCCGTAATCGCACATCATACTCAAGACTAGCATTCATAAAAATTCTAGACTTAAAAATATCTCATTTTAGTGCCAATGTATGCGTGTGTGTGTGTGTGTGTGTTTGTGTACGCATACACCCATTTTCATTATGCTCTTTTTTAAAAAGTTCGGCATGCCGCCGCCGCCGTGAATTTCCCTGAGGCACAGACTTCTAGGGCAGTGTTTCTTAACCTTTTTGGCCAATGGACCACTTTAAAAAATTTTAAATATGTGAAAAAAAATTGCTTAAACATCATTTATTACAAAATATATTCTGTTTTATTATTTAATTATTTTAATATTTTTATTTCAATAGTATAAAAAATTTGAAGAAATTAAAATTTTTAATGTGAAGGCTGTTGCAGCAGAATCCATATTTTACATAACTTTCATCATACTTCCTTTTTTTGGACATTTTGGCCTACAAAAAATATCAAATAATCAAATGAAACATTAAGGACAAACATTAAGACACAAGAAAACACTTGAAAAAGCTGCAAGGAATCTTGTATCAATGGAAGATATACAGTTGACTCCCAAAAATCCGCCGACCAGAAATCCGCAATCTCCAGAAATCCGCATGCGTACGCGAACATAAACAGTGAAATTCGCAGTTAATTAAGATTGAAATTTAACAGCAAATATGATGTCATTCGTCATCACGGTGAATTATTTTTATGTTAGCGAATTGCCAGTTTTCCATAAGTGATTTCGTGGGATTACGTTTCAAAAGCCACATTAGTAAATGCCTGGCACAATTTATGGCAATCTTCTTTATTCATTGAAACAGAAAGTGATGACTTTGAGTGGAGCGGATTTAGGAATAATTTGGCTAAGGACAAGGCAAACGAGTTACTCCTGTATGCCCAGAGCAAATGTGGGGGAACGAATATGGATGAAGAAGAGAGCATTGTTGACTGGATGCTCAATCAGGATGAACCTGTTGAATTTCAAATGACAGGCGAGGAAATTGTACAAAGTGTGATAAAGCCAACAACAGAAGATTCTAAAACACAACTGAAAAATTTTTTTTTGATGAATGATTATTATTGGGCATTTAAAATTTCTCGAACAAAAAAAATGTATTACTGACCATGAAATTATGGTTATGTATAATATTCAAAAGAAGCTCAGATTAGAGCATCCTAAAGTGTTACAGCAAACTTCACTAACAAAGATGTTTGCAAATAAATAATTTTAACATAATAAATAATTTTGGTATAGTAATGAATAATTTCATTTGTTGTCATCATATATTTAATTTGCTTACTCTTAAGTGTAGTTTTATGAAAGTTAAATTTTTATGGTAAAAATACTGTTTTAAATTTATACCCTGAAGTCTGCACAAACCCTCCCCCCGAGCTGTGCGGATTTCTGGGAGTGCACTGTACTCTTTATGTCTCGGCTTCAAACTCATTTGTGATCCACATTTTGGACATTTATACATAGATGAAATCATTCCCTCTTTCATACATTATTCTAACAACGCTTTCTTACCCATGACTGGTAAAACACTAAAATAGCCAACTGAATATTTATTTTTCGCATTCAAAACTTCAGCAAGAGCTAATTCCATAGTGAAATCAAGCATTTAGCAATAATATAAGCTAAGAAAACACCAAAAAAATATGCTAGTCACAAACAGATGAAAGACAAAAATAAATGTACGTCTTACCTCCAGGGCAGATCCAACAGAAATAAAATCGCGAATCAAGTTTAAAATTATACCGCTATTTCCAACTCAAACAAATTATCGACCAATGGAAAGGCTAAAACAAAAGAGAAATAAATGAGCATGTGCGAAAAAGCGCCTCAAATTCTCTTCTCCGGAGGAGCAGAAAAAGTAACAGGGTTGCCATACAGAGCACGCTAAGGATGAAGTAGGTCTGGGTTACCACTGCTGGCTAAATATTGATGCAAACATTTTAAAAATTAGGATCAGTCGGCAGACCCCCAAGGGGTCATGGGGTTTCTTAACCTGTGGTTCATGGACCCCTTGGGGGTCCATGAACCACAGGTTAAGAAACACTGTTCTAGGGAGTATGAAAGGGGGTGTCAAACCCCCTCAACTTTATGATAAAGTACTTTTATTGCAAAATCGTCAGTTGCCAAAGGGACTGTCAGCAAATTTAAGCTTTAATCACCAATTTGTTAAGTGTTCAGTGTATAAATTACCAGTTCTGCCGACAGTTTATTACAAGTTATGCTATATCATGAACATAGTCTTGTTTTTCATTTCACAATTTTCATTTTTCATTTCAGTGATTACGCACCAGTAAACTTTGTCCCCTCAAGCCAACTTCATTCCAGATCATTTCAGTGTAATGTAGTGTGTATAAAAGGCAAATCTGCATATTGGGTATCTGCCTGAGGTGGGGTACCTCAGGCAGATACCTGTAAAAAATTCAAATTTCTACTTTACACACACACACAGTACATTCAGTATTCACAATGAGCGTTCTGTGTTATGTAAAGTCTACACGATGGAAGTGCCTTGGGCGGCGAACTTTTTAAAAGAATTTACCATCAGACCGTGCTACCACTCAAAAAAGTATTTGAGTAATAGCCATATTTCCTACTTTTTGTGAATAACCAATTAGTTTTTGTAAAAAACACTTTTAAAAGAAATTTTAGAACTTATTGTTGTGTGACATGATTCGTTTTTACAGGGAACAAAATTTTAAATTCGAAAGTGGCATGGGACTTACACTCGAATACTTTTTCAAAAGGGTGTAAGTGAGTCTTAAGACTAGTTTCAGTTTAATTTCTGACACAAAATCACAATATAAAAGTTTTGAACGGCCAATTTAAAATAAATTATTTAAATTAGGGGTCACTCAAAAATATCAATATCGATTTTTCCGTAATTTTAAAGACCGTCATCCCCTGAAATATCAAAGGATGTTGAGGACAGTATCCCCTATCCGTTTTGATATCGATATCATACCCAAGGCAAATGAGATGCCCTCATGCCAATTTTTTAAATAAAAATTTTAATTCAGTTTTAAACAAAAATTTAAAGCCAATTCAAAAGCCATAACACCTACCCCCATGCAATTTATATATATATATATATATATATATATATATATATACACACACACACACACATGAATGGCCCCTTTTCGTATTTAGACAGAGAGAAAATAAACGTGTATAAAGCTGAAGTAAAATTATAGCCTATCTCTCGCCATCTGCTTCTTGAGTTTGCTACAGATTGCATATTTACTGTTACTCTCCAAATCGAAATATTTTAACAGAATAGACAACTGCCCTGTTCCACTGTCATCTAACGTTTCCTCTAGTTGATGATAGTACATGCATATTTAGTGATTGCTTGAAAAAAAAACAAAAAAAAAACAAGAATACAGTTCAAAAACAGTCGCGCAAACAAATATGCCAGTGAAATGACGCCTCTAACCTCATCACCAGAGTACATTTTTGAGTGGTATTGCGCATGCGTGGTTTTTCTTCTGAAAAGCTAAGTATCGGCAAAAGTGGATGAATGTATCGAGAACCGATACTTTTGAAATATGAAAGAACCGATACTGAAACATAAAAAAATTGGAGGTATCAGCACCGATACTATCGGTCAATGCCTATTATCTACCAAAACCACTTAATTTTTGTTGAGCAGGACTCAGCATTTTTCTTTACGATGATTGTTGCCTTATCCATAAATTTTAGGACTTCATCTAGGACTATTCTTCATTTCGACTTCCGTATGTTGACAAATTAAATATGACAGATTGTACAGTTAAATTATAAGTATTACGTATGTTCCTTAATTTGTCATCCATTTTATTAATTTAAATTCTTATTCTACTAATGTATTTAAATTATGTAATGTAAGTTAATTATAGGCACGCTTATTATATGAACATTCAGAATTTCGATATGCATTTAATATAAATTCTGCTTCAGAAGGCACTCTTAGTAAGTCATTTTTAAGTGATGTACAAATGTTTTCGATAGTGATGTACAAATGAGATTTGGCTGTAGTATGATCACCTAATACCCAAAATTTGATTATGAACACCTTTGGCTCACTTTCTAAATATTTTTATAAATATGTATACTCTTATATCATTCTTTTATTATATGAATTAAACTTTATACAACGAATTAAAAACTTTATGAATGTAATCTTCTCTTCATTGGTGGGTGGTCAACTGAATAACAAAGAAAAAATGTTGTTTTGGAAACTCAGTATTATTTTGTTCTATTCTTATATTTATTGAGGCATGTTATAGGCATAGGCGCATCTGTGGAGAAGGCTAAAGGATCAGAAGGCTCCCCCTCCTGCAGATAAAAAGTAGAGTTAATTTTTTTTTTTTTCTTTAAATAGAGAAATGTTACTAAATCATTGAATAAAATTATTTTAAAAGTTGTCTTTAAATTATTTCTAAAAAACTTTCAATAAAATATATTGGGTTTTTTTTCAATAAAATATATTGGGTGTTAAATAAGTTTTCTCGGTTAATGCCACATAGAGTTGAACTCGATTTTAATGTCACTGAAGGAAACAGACCATTTAGGACGCTATAAGCGAGTGACGTAAGTGAGCTTCAGCACTTCGGGCGAGTGATACAGAATATCTTAATAATCATCATAAAACGTTATCATTAGTATAACAGAGTTCAACTGAATTTGTGCATCTCCCCTCCCCCCACTATAATATCATAGATGCGCTAATAATGTTGGGGGGCGGTCTGGTCGAATTGCCTGGGCCGTTTCAGCGGTCCAGTCCGGCCTTGAATAGATTTTATTAAATTAAAAATAATATTTTAGAATAAAAATTCCACTGCACTTTTAACTCCCTCCCCCTTTTTTTGTTGCGTTTTTTACACGAAACTCCCTTTTTTAAACTTTTTTATTAATTTTGGAGTTCTTTTTATTTTAGTGGGTCGTAATTTTATATTTTGTTTTTAAAAATCTCTCAAAATTTATCATTTATGAACTGTATGGGTTTGTTTAAAGGTGATGAACACTTAAGATTACTTAATTGCCACCCCCCCCAATCAAATAATCGACTAAATCAGCTGTTTTTTTCATTGGAATTCTAGGTAGGAAAAATTTTGTTGAGTATGCACCAGCATCCCAATTTCAATCTTTTTCCATCCGTCTTGAGAACTAATATTTTCCCTTTAGTATATTTTTATTTGAACCTCCAATACTATAACAGTAAAAATTGATTCTTATTTTAAATTTAAATTATTTTTTAGTCATTTTTAAAAATGTAAAATAATAAAGAAAAAATTTCATTGAAGATTGCAGGTTCGAATATGAATTAAAATGATACAAAATAATAGTAATTATGATGAACTTGAAACAAGGGATGTTTTGATAGGGGAAAAAATATATATATGCATATATATATATAACAACTAGGCATATGTTTGAGATTTTTTTTTTTCTTAATTCCTTTTCTGGTGTGATTTTACAGTTCTTTTTATGTGTAACAGAAATGCTTTTTTCCTTCTCTAATGTGTTTAAGATCATTTAAATTTTGTATCCAGTATGAATGTTTCTTTTAGATTAAAGTAACTAAATTTTAATGATTATTTTGGTTTTAAGAAATATCTATTAATTGTGTGTTATGTAAATTTTAACATTTTATGCAATTTAAACTATGCAAATGGATAAAACTCAAGAGTGTATTTAATGGAAAACATTAAAATACGGTTCGTATGCTGTTTAGTAAAATTTATTTAAAATTTTGTTTTTTTACATATTTGTTCTTTGTTTGGCGCAGCATATCCTTTTTGGATCTTGTGCCATTAAACACCAGCCAACCAACCAACCATTTACATAGTTGAACTTTCTATGAGCTGGAATTCTAGAAGAGGCCCAGAGCAGCTGAAACCAGACAGAAAAACCTGTTTTGGGCATCTGCTAAAACGCACTTATTTTCAGATAGATGTACCTGGTGGTATTACTCTTATCTTGTTTATACTTAATTATTTTTATTTTTTTTTTACAACTACAGCTTTATTACTTATTTATCAGCAACTTACTAAAGCAAACTTATATTTTGTTCAAAATTGTTATTTTTATTTGAAATCACTTTTGTATGACTGTTTAACATTCAAAAGAACTGTAATTATAATTACTTTCAAAGCCACCTAGGTAGTGCCTTAAGAACCATTCTATCATGCCCTAAGTCCAGGTTCAATTTCTGCGTGGGTTGTTAAATTGTTTGTCCCTTCATGGGGGGGTAACTCTGGCTGCCCATTGGGTGCTCCATAATAAAATGGCCTATGGTTTGGACCCTAGTAGTGGCAAAAGCTTGTGGCCAGTGCCTGCATTATTGGGTAAAAAAATAATAATTACTTTCAAGCCATGAATTGGATGTAAAGTTAAAATTTTAGCTGTTTGCTCATATGGCATTCAAAAGGTGGGTTTTAATCTGTAGCAGATGTCATGTTTTCTCACCAAAACTGGAGATTGCGACTTTAGATGTCAACTTAAATATGTATGGCAAAGTTTAAAACGCACATATTTTCCTTTCCTGCCTGAAAGGATGACTATTTTTCTTAGCTAGGGGTAAGGGTTTTTCAAAAAAAATGGTGATAATTTTTTATACGAGAGTCCTTGAACAATTTAGACATGAGCCTTTTGAAATCATTGAAATGTGCTTGAATTTTTACTATCAATTTTGGTGGACACTCTGTTTTGGTTTTTGTCAGCTCCCTTTTCTTTTCAAAGCTACAATTAATCATTCATCAAACATTCTAATCTGTTTTTTTAATCGTGCTATAAAAACAAATGTACCGTATGCTCTCTCTATATATATATATTGCATGAAGTTTTTTAACTTATCATTTTATCATTTCTTAAATGAAGCTAAATGACATATGTTTATTTCTTAACTACAAAATTATGCAAAAATGCTACTATTTTGGCAAATGAAATTTTAAAAATGGCTACTAAACTGGCAACGTTTTTACGTCCATGGTACTACTAATGATACTATTTTTGCCTCCTGACATTGATGGACACCCTGATAATCCATGCGTCGTCCCTATTTTTCTTAGTTATTCCATTAAGTTGGAAAGTGTATCATTATTCATGAGTGTGCCGTATTTTTCTCCCTTGTTCCATAAAACACATCTTTGGAATTGAAATCTATCTTAAAATAGCCAACTAAAACTATTTTGCAATCTTCGCCAGGCATATTCCAACTATCCTCTACCATTTTAAATACTGTTTGGAAAATGTATCATAATCTATGAGTGTACCGTGTTTTCCTTCCTTGTTCCATAAAACACTTCTTCGGAACTGAAATCTATGTTAAAATCGCCTACCAAAACTGTTTAATAATTTTCGCCAGGCATAGTCAAACTATACTTCACCTTTATAAACGCCATTTGGAAAGTGTATCGTAACTTATGAGTGTACTGTACACGCTTAAATCTACTGAGTAAAATAATAATCAAATGGAGTATATTTTTACTCAATTTTTGACTTCAAACAGCCATTCTCCCGATCAAGTAAAATTTGCTGCATTAATCGACAAAAATCAATGGAGCGAAAAATTCTCAATTTTTGAACATTATACAACAGCTCCATTTAGCCTAAATAATAATCAAAAAAGGAGTGTTTTTACAAAATCTGTCCGTTTTTGATTAATGTAACTGTACTCAATTATGATTATTATTTAAGCTATAAGAAGGGTGTTTTATAAAAATTTGCTGGTTTTGATTAATATATTGAATTATTTGTTTTCTTCATTTTTATTATCAGAGCTGTAATCTATGATTATAAGCCCGAGAAAATAAATTTTATATCAAGGCAAATACATTACATATATCTTAATACACTATAAAAAAGTATTTTTTTTAATAAATAGAATATAATTTCACTATAGTCTCTAGTTATAAAACGAATTCACAGTACTGTCAGAATACAGAAATGCAATCACGGTTAAACTAGCTGTGAGATTTAATTAAAGCAGCAACCAAATTTATTTACATGAAAAAGGTAAAATAGTACTTACTCACTTGACTGAAGATATCATAACTTCATTTGTTTTACAACAGCGACAAGATTTTTATAATCCAATCGTCAAACTATGTCCATTAAAACAAAATTTTTACCAAAAGCATCCTCTCCACATTTAAGTCGAATTTATTTCACAACTCTGAATATGAAAAAGATGCATTTGGTATTCGGATATAAAATAAAATTATCACCAGCGAATACATAGAGAAGTAAGCATCCACAGCAAAAGGATTTAGCATTAAGTAAAGTACACCCAGTATCCTCTTTAGAAATTCTTTTAATTCATATTTTGATAACAACATGCTTGTCTTTCGATGCCCGCTCCGCCGTAAGCCGCGATGCCCACGTTTGTGACAATGAGCCGTTATCCGTTGAAGAGTGTTGGTCACATGATAGTAATAGGATATGGTATCAGGGATTTCTTTTCGTGGGGGAGAAAGACAGAATACTCAAATAGACAAGATTTAAGTGAAAATAAAGCTAAATAGAATCTAGCAAATTGGGAGCATTGAGGCGAATTGAGGAGTTTACAAATTATTGTCTTTAAAGAGTATTTTTCGGAAATTTTTAGCATAAAAGGATTTAAATCAGCCGATAAGAAATTTAATCAATAAAGGAGTGTTAGTTTTAATCAATAGATTTAAGCATGTATTTGTCTTCTGTGTTCCATAAAACGCTTCTTTGGAATTGAAATCTATATTAAAATTGCCTACCAAAACTGTTTTACAGTCTTCGCCAGGTATTTTCTAACTATTTTAATAATATATTTATAATAAATTATCCCATTTTGGCACCAAATTTAGCAATCAATTATCAAAAATTGCAAACCTTGTGCGACTTTCAACATTTTATTAATGCCGCCCCCCCCCCTTCCACGTTATCTGGCAAACACTTCTATAAAACCTGTCTACAAGATCGCATAGACAAAATTCTGGAATTGAGCAAAATAGCACCATAGTGAAAAAAAAAAAAAAAAACGCCTGTTTGTCTCAAATTTGACAACAACAATGAAAAAAAATCTGGAGTGACTCCACTCGACTTTCCGAACACTTACGATTAAGATTATTACCAAGCATTTAAATAAATTTCATTCTATGAATAATTCAAACATATATACTAAATTGAAGCTCAATCGAATGCGCCGTTTAAACGCTAGTGCACTTTCAAGAATTTCTCCCCATATGCCATAATGTAAAAGAAATCTTTGTCGTAGCCCTGTAGAAAAACTATAAGTCTTATACAGACCAAAATCAATACCGGTCTTGCGGCGGTGGTTTATAACATCTATACCCAATTTGAGCTCAATCGAATGCCCTGTTTAGGAGCTATCGTGTTCACTCACATACACACACACATACATACATCTCATAAAAATAGCATAAAAGAATTCAGAAGAGCTCAAAACGTGTAAATTCACCAAAATCTCGAAGTTTAATTTTTTCATGATTACAATACTTTCCTTACATGGTAAATGTTCGGAAAATAAAATATTTGATTAAGAAGGGGTTAAAATATTTTGTGCTAATTTGTTAAAGTAATGTTTAAATAATTTGGAATGGCTTGTTTAGTGGATTGTAGGTTGGTAAAAATATTGCTAACACAATGTATTATGGTTATTTAGGAATTATTGCCACAGAATCATTTTGGCCTATTTAAGCATGTATTCCAGTAATAATAATGATATATTAATTTTGTAATCTACACATCATCTGGTGCATTATGTCCTATATGGATCTTGTAGCATTAAACCTCAATCAGTTAACATACCTAGTAATCAGAACTTTTTTTGAATAATAATTTGTAATTGTTATTTTCACACAGTGGCGTACAATCGGCTTCCAAACTTTTTAAAAAATTGTACCTAAAGTCAACTGTGTATTTTTTTCTGCGTACTCCTTAACGCTAGTTACTCGTAAAGATACAATTTAATTTTTTTTAGTCAACGGCATAATTTGATTGCTTTAATCCTAGCGTCAATGACCAGACGCTTCCCGTATTTTTAAAAAAACGGTACCCACATCAAATATCTATGTTCTCCATTTATTTCATTACCTCTTACCGATTTTATAATCAAGGAATAACTTATTGCATGACTCGAATAATTAATAATAATAAATAATTAAAAGAAAAATAAATGATTCTTAATTATGAGAATTATAGTTATTATGTTTGATTATATTTGTCATAATAATCATTTACAATCGGTATGTACACAAGAGACAATGGGTACCTTTAGTACCTCAGATATTCAGTAATGATATAGGAAAGCATAACTCATAAAAACCCAACAATGTTTCCTAAAAGGAGTTAAAGTGATATGTTTAGTTCAGATTCATATAAATAGCGAGTTAAAAGCGATTTTGCCATAGGCTTAATGAAAAATGATTAAAATACCATGACCCCACCCCCCAAATGGTACCCAGGTACCCGGTCATTGATGCAAGGGTTAAAAACTGTTTAAACATTGCATTATACCTCAAAAGAACATTATAGGTTTCGAATGGTACATGAGAAACTTTTGGAGAAAAAAAAAGACTCTTAAAAACAAATAATGTAACAATCGTGTATTGATAGCTAAATGTATCGTGAATGTGCTATATAAACAACATAGACCTATCCGATTTTGATAAAATCTATTGTTTCCATTTTGCAATAGAAATATTTTTAAAGTGTACCACAACGGCAAACGCATACTCTGGAGCTCCACCAGTGGCTGAGCGCATAGCGCTCTGAACTGCAGGAGACGGAAGGTGCCTGGTTCAAAACCAGGTTGCGTCCACAGACCTAACCGCTCGTAGTTTTCCGTGGTTTCCTCCAAAACTTTGGCCTACAGCCACCGTATGGCTAATTGGCCGTAATCGCACATTATACTCAATACTAGTATTCATAAAAATTCTAGTCCTAAAAATATCACTTTAGAGTCGATCTAGGTGCGTGTGCGTGTGGGTGTGTGTGTGGTGTGTGCGCACACACACACCCATTTTCACTATGCTCTTTTTCAAAAATTTTCCCCACACCGCGGTGCGCCGCCGGGTTTCTGAGGTCGTTATGCCACCACCGCGAATTTACATGCGATGCAGACCTCTATTATCCTGTTTAACTGTTATCTTAAATAATAATAATGTACTGTACTGAAAAGGCTCAATTATCTGACATTCAAGTAACTGGAACTAATTGTAAACAAACTTTGTAATAAAACTTAAAATGATTGTACTAAAAGATGTAGATTTACAAATATCTACAATCTATAAAAGTAAATTAAAAATTCTGAGTATTGAAAAACAAATTACTAATTAAAAAAAATTATCTTTGAAACTATTGAAATTGTTCTTTAATGTTTTTATTCATATGAACACATCTTTTGGACACTAGGTTTTTCTTTGAATAATAAAATGCATGTACAATAAAACCTCAATACAACGATATTTAGAGGAATAAAAAAAGTACTAGTTATTCACTATAACCCATTCTAGCCACTTGAAAATTTTAAAATGTATTGACTTTTTTAAATCACAGAAATTCAATTTCCTGTAAGCTGTCTAGTTTTCGGATGTTGTATAAAATCTTTGATACTATATTGCAAAAACTTTAGTGTTGTGTAAAATCTCTACTCCACCTTTTGCCTTTTCCTGCAAACTTCATTTTATGCACACTCAACGATGTAGAATTAATCACATATCTGGCATTTTATATTTCCCAAACCTTTCAGATAGTCAAGCTTTTACTGTAACAAATTTTAGTTGTTCTTGAAGAAATTATTTTTAGGATTGGCCACATGTTAAAATGAATAGCTTAAATATTGTTATAATTGTATGAACATGGTGATATCTAAACTTTGTGTTAAAAAGTCAATTGTATTATAATTGAAATACAGAGAATCAAGATGTAACTTTATGTAATTTTATTTACAGGATGAAAAATTGAATAGTAAATCTGATGATGCCAATCAAGATATGTATACCACTAGAAGTGCAGCCTGAAGTTACTGGATTGTGTTTAGTTATTTAATGATAAGTTAAAATTTAGTAGTTATACATTTCTGTAAAAAATCATAGGTAACTGAATCATGTTATAAATAAAAATAATTTTCTTATTAAAAAAAAAAAAAAAAAGCTTTGTGCTAGAGTCATACTTTCACAATTTTTATCCTCAAAATCCTAGTAGATGAAACCATGCAGTGGGGCTTTGGATACTGCAGATTATTTTATATTTTCCAGAATAGTCTAGCCAAATTTCTGTAAAGGTTACATATAAATTTGCATTTGTAATCCTAGTGCCGATGATGAATACAGAAAGTTTTTCTGCCTGGCTCTTGTATCAGAATATGTTATCGTTGATAGCTTTATAAATGTACAATTCTCTCTTTTTTTTTTAGAGTAGACTTTTTTATTTACTGTAAGAAAATCTTACCTTGAACAATATCACAAGTTTTAATTAATTATTTGTTTATATTTCAATTTTTTTCTATCTTTTCATGTATATTTTAACTTTTTGATTAGCTATCTACATATTTACTTATTATTTAACTTTCAAATTTCCAATGCTAACCATTATTATTGTTAAGTTTCAGTTGTCCCATATATGAAATTTCATCTCTTCAGTAAACAAAATTAGCCTTTTGAGTCCAGTGACATGGCATTAAACATTTGCTCTGTGGCAAAGTATTTTGTAGAATTTAGATTTCTCACCCCTTTCGCTGAAATGTTCTTTAGTAAAACTCCCTGGAGTGAGAAGTACATCTGTTGAAATAAGAAAGAAACCCCTAGGACAGCTGTAGACCCGAGTGCCGACTTTTTGTCTAAAGCATTCCACAGGATAACTGCTGCCCCAGCCAGTGTCAAAAAGTCAAATAAGTTAAGAAAAGGGTTACTGTATCACTACAGTGAAACTTCTTGGGAGCAACCACACTTCGTTCCGTGAAAAATTGATCGTTAAGAGAGGTGGTCATTCAAAGAAGTCTAGCCAAGGTCAAAAATGCCAAAAAATATTTATATTGTTACCGTATTTACGCATGTATAACGCGCACCCTATACTTGACAAGAAAAAATCGCGAAATTTTGTTATCTCGTGTATAACGCGCACCATAAATTTGACATTCAAAAGAATAGATATGTGAAGCTTGGAATTCCATCTCAGCCGATATGATGAGAAAGAGCTTCAAAGTGACTGGAATTTCCAATCGGATGGATGGAACTGAAGACGATATGACATACAAGGACATTGACTGTGCCAGTGATGACGAGGACTGTGACGAGAGCAGCAGTAGCACCAATGAGGATTGCTAATTATATTAATAAATGTAATGTTTCTAGCACTGTTGTATGAAAGAAGTGTTAGGAGGGAAAAATGTATATAGCAAAAAATGACTTCAATTAAGTAAGTTTTTTCCAGTTTTATTTTCTTCTTTGAGTACTTTTCTTGATTCAAACCTATATCGTGTGATTATATGCAGCAGTGAAAAATTATTACGAGTATAACGCGCACCCAGAGTTTTGCCTTAAATTTTTGAAAAAAAAGTGCGCATTATACAGAAGTAAATACGGTATTTATAAAACTGCATACTAATACATAAACAATTGTATAAACATATTTTTAAATTTTAATAAAATATTTAAAAATTTCAGATTACAATGACACTTCTATGAGTGGCCACCTCTATTAAAGCAACCCCCTCTTCCAACAACCAATTTTTTAAGTCATCAATTTTTTACCCTGTCTACTTAATGTTATAAAAGATCCTCTAGAAGAGATCACACAGTCTTCTATATGCATTCGGACCTGCTTCCCTGTGCGAAAATTTTCTAGTATTTTTCAGGAAGTAAAGTAAAAACTGCATTCCAAACCAGTCATTATACTGCAAATTGACTGCTGGTGCTACGCGTACACATAAAATACAAATCTTGTAGGTTAGAGATTAAACATTGATGTGATTGATTCGTAATTCAGATTTTACTGTCTGTATAAATTTAGTATAGTTGAATTTCTCTCCTTTTTTTCAAATTGTTAAATACACCACTCCCTGTTATTGTTACTATTTACAATTTTATTCCAACAGTTATATTTATAGGTTATATTTAATCAAGTATTTTATTCAGCATGTATCATATAGCTTCTTTTCATAATTATATTTTTTGAAGTTTTATGAAATTAAAAGGTTCCTAAGTTTCTCGTTTTTCTTTTTTTTTTTTTTACTTATGTGTGTGTGTGTGTGTGTGTGTGAATATCCTTACCCACCAATACAAGCTTTTTTTAAACAATAGTGTTAATTCAAAAATAAATACCCAGGTAAATACCCATTTTGGGTATTTACCCTTGAAAATAAATACCCGGGTATTTTACATCACTGCCGAGGAGCGCCGACTATCGACGAAAAGCGGAAACTTCATTTCAAATGAAAATTTTGGAAGAGAAGGTTGTGCTTTTGAGTATGCGATATGATTGCATAATCGCTACTGTTAAAGGCTGAAAAATGAACTAATTTATATAAATGTTTAATTGGACTTTGTCTATAATAAAAAGAAAAGGTAAGCAATTACTTCTAGGAGGTTTTATAAGGGGCAGGAATTTGACTTTTGTCCTAACACCATGTCCTTTGGAATTCAAATGCGCATGACGAACTTCGATGACCATGACAATCAGTGGCGTAACAATAGGGCTGTAGAACGGGCAAAAGCCACGTCCCTCGAAGAGAGCCCTTTCCGAATAGAAAGCCCAAGAAGGGGAACTACAGCGTGTTGATTGAGCTTCTTTACATTGAGGAAGGACCCCTACTCCAATGAATATGCTACGGGCCTCAATGGTGTAGTAACGCCACTGATGACGATATGTGCTTTGCAACTGCAAGATTCAAAAATAAAATTTTACTGAGTGACAGTTTTTTTTTTTTTTTTTTTTTTTTTTTTAAATGTAGTATATCAGATCTCAAGTACTCACAGAAAAGTTTTCGTGGGTGCTGAACGCTTGCATATATTTAAAGACTGGGCTTAATTTGCATGGGAGCTCAGCTTCACTACTTTTTTGTCAGTGAATTTTTACATTAAATTTAAAATTTTAATAACTTTCATAATTGTTTCTGTTGGTATTAATTTTATTACATTGCATAGGTAAGCAAAAATGCACTTAATTAATAATACAGTAAGTTAAGTAATTAATGTTGTAAATTACTTCAGTAAATTACGGCTCCAGTAGGTTTTTGGATAGAAATTAAACCCTGTTTAAAGGTAACGAATGACAGTTACTTTCTACTTATCACTGTAGCTTGAAAAAAGAATGAGATTTTTGTACATAAATAGAAAAAAAAACTAATGTCAAGCACTTCAAAATGCTTAGGATGTCTGTTTACAAGTTGCACTAAACACCGAAATAAACGATAAACCTGTATCATGTATGAAACTTTTAGAAAAAATTCTTAAAATCGAAAATTTTGCAGAACATGTCACTCTTAGAAAAATTTTGCTGTACAATTCCAGTTTAAGAATTTTTTCTGAAAATTTCATAAAAGGTACCTTTTTTGAATTATTTCAGTTTGTAGTGCCACTTATAATGAATATCCTATTTTTTTTTCGAATCCTTGATGTGATTAGTTTAATTTCTGTATCAAGATCGTGAGGCAGATTTTGTTTCTTTGACATACACCCTTTTGTGATTCGGAACTCGAATAATTATAATGAAATTTCAATAAGTACCTAAGCACATTATCCTGGTGCCTCTTTCTTGCCGAGGTTTTTAAGGATAGCGGAGGACTATGCATCTTTCCAAACAAGTAATATTTTTGTCTACTCAAAAAAAAAAAAAAAAAATACAATCATGGGTACCCATATGAGTACTAATTTAGGGGGAGGGGGATCATCTTAAGCTTTCAAGCATTTCAGTATGAAAATAATATAAAGAAATTCAGTATGCAATAAAAATATTTACTATACCAATGATTAGACAGGTTCAAGGCTCTATCCCCCACTACTTGCCTTCCTATCTGGAAGCCCATGAAAACAATGTCTTTCTAGAATTCAAAGCTTTTTTACAATGTAATGTGTGACCGCCTGCAGCAAAGATATACAAGATTATCGTCCAGATCCGAAGTCCTAAATGCCCCAAGAAGACCAGCAAATGGAGAATTTGAGACAAAGTCGCTGGTACCGATAAAAAGAAAATTTACATGGGAAAGGAAACACTGGAGGTGAAAGACTCGCTCCCTTTCTGAAAATGTTTTCGGATCGTTCTGATGAAACTATAGCAGGATTTCGAAATGAGTAGGTTTAATTGTTTTTATAGGAAAAAGAGAACATCAAAGTCTGTTTACAAGCACCTCCTTACATCATACATTTTTAATGTCCGTGGAACAATAAAATATGCACATTATCAAAAAGTGTCTGTGCTTTGGTGTTAATTGGATGAAACTGGGGTTTATAAGGTATAAAAGGTTAGTGTCACTTTCTTCTGAAGTCTCAATTTACTTTTCTTATTTTAAAATGCTTTTAGTGTTTAGTTATTTATTGAAAAGGCTGGAACAGATTGTGGTCCATACTAACATTTTGAGATGGCTTCCGTTTTATTTTCAGCGAATATTTTGTTCAATTTCTGTTCTTGCTTGATAAAGTGGAATTAAGTTTATAGTACTATTTGCTTTGATGTAGCTGAAAGCTGTTTCTAAAATTATACTGAAATCATGGGTGCTTGAACACTCGTGACTGAAATGTATGTCCCTCGTAACTTCGCGAATTTGACCTCTTAGGGGTAGAGGGTAAAATATTTCCACTTCAGGATGCATGCTTAAAATCACGTTTTGAGGTTATCACTAAAATAGAATATGATAAATAATCCATAAAATTTCTCTTGAAATATTTAGTTCTTATTTTATCTTGATTTATTGGTACAAAATCGTAGCTGCAAATATGAACAACAATTCAAAACATTTTTTTTTTTTTTTTTGGATAATTATTAACTCTTACCGAAACATTTCTTTTTTCTCTGCTTTTTCATTTCTGTTTGGTAAAACCTTTAAAAAATTTAAATACAATCTTTTTTTATATGGTTTTACATGCATTTAAACGTAGAAAACATTGCTTGCACTTATTCATGCTGAGGAATCTATCTAGTTTTATTTTAAAGATATAATTTTTTAAATTTTAAAAAAAAAGAAAATAGACAAGGCTTAACCATAGCAGTTTAGAAGGTACAAAATTGCTAAAAAAAAACGGAAAATGAAAGAGTTTAGAAACATACTATATGAATAGCGTTTTTTTTTTTTTACTTCTTATTTTAGACAGGGATGAGATAGATTAAACAAGAATAAATTGATCCTAAATTGTTACATTTGAAAACAAAATCACTTTTTTCACAAAATTTCCATTTACACGAGAAAAATTTGGCTGATTGCAATATTATTGTAGTATTTGTTTTTTCCAATAAACGTTGTAATATAGTTATTTTTCTTTTGCTTTGAAATTTAATTATTAGTTAAACCAATCAAAATTCCTCGCTGGAAGAAAAACCTTAGTGAAAAAGTTAAAAGTGAAATTAGTATAATAGACGTCTTTCAGGTCTGATTGTACAAAAGGGGGTATACGAAGCCATGAATCCTCGAATTTTGACAGAGAATCTTTGTAGCACAGGCAAATTTAAGGTAGCTGTAGCATAAGCAGATTTTTCTAAAAGAGGGGATCAGAAACACTTCGTTACTTTGAAAAAAATCTTTATTTTAACCCATTCATACCTGGATATTTTTGCGACTTTCTTCGATTTTTGCTAACACCAGCAGTAATTGATAAATTTCTGATGTTAACTTTTTGAACAAGGGATGTTTTCTTTTAAAATCATTATGTATAAAAATTGAAATGTCAACATCCTACTTGGCCATATTAAAATATTTTGTGGAATTGAGGTTCAATACTCGCGAATAAAGGCTAGGAAAAATAAATAACGTTTTCGACTGATAGCGAAAATGACGTCCTAAAAAAGGGACGCTAGGCATAAATGGGTTAACTGGTTTGTTATCATCGTTGCTAAGACGCAACGGTGGAGATTCTAATTCTATGTCCAGCGAAGCAACACAGATAAAAGAATGGGAGTCTTCTTAGTTGCATCTTTTTTAATGATCAGAGCAAACATGTTTAACATAGGTTCAAAAGCGGGTTAAAATCCCTAGCAACTCGACTAAATTTTAGATTTAATGCTCTCAAAGGAAACCCCCTCATTGCCCCTCTCTTGGATCCGGTACTCAACAGGACAAGTTTTCAAACAAATATTCATAGGGAAAAAAGGGTTTGCTTCTGCCACCTCTATCTTTTTTCGCTTGCGGACGGGGATAGACCATCCCTTCCGCCTTCCCCCTTTCTACGCCACTGCTGTGGACATATCAAAGGAGAAGGAATTAAGTGTGATCCTGATTAGGGATGAACGCAAAAAATCGCGCTGTCTCGTCATGCAAAACAGCTGTAAAGCTTTGTCCCGTCTCGCAAAATCCCTATATCGTAATGAAAAATAGACCTGTCTTGTCTCGCAAAGAAACTACAAATGTCTGTCTCTTCCCGTCTCGCATACATCCCTAGTCCTGATCAACCCCCCCCCCCCCCCCTCTCTCTCACGTACTTTTAGAGCATCCACAGAAATTTTGTAAAATCAGTGCCTTTGCATGATGTGTATGTGTACTTGCACCCCTTCAGTAGATCTGCTGATAAGTGACTGTTTTTGGAATGTGGTTTTTGTTTACTCCTGAAAAAATGACAGATAATTTTCATACACGGAACCAGTACCGGTTGCTTATAGAGGTATGTGTAGTCTCTTTTAACATGAAGTAGATGGGGTAAAAAATTAGTGCCTTAAAAATATGTTCATTAACCCTTTTCGGTGCAAGAACTTCTATTGTATTTTTTCGCTTATGCTGATGCCTGGAGTAATAGTTAAATTTCTGATGTCAATTTAATGAAACATGGATAATTTTTTTCTGTAAAATATCTAACATTTTTATAAATATGCATAACACTTTACCTCCTAATATCATTTTGTCCAAATTTCATTATTATCTGGTAAATAGACATAGGAAAATTGACTAATGCTTCTGAAATTCGTGATGTACACCATAAGTAGGTGGCTAGAATGTCTAGCCACCGCCCGCGAATGGGTTAAAGGAGGGGCTTGCTTAATAGAGGTGGTTATTTATGGAAATTTCACTGTATTTAGCTTCTTTGCTACTGGGCAAAAGATTACGACAATCAGCAGAATAGTAGAATCTAATATAAAGTCCCAGCTGATTGTCTATTAGTGTCAAAAATATAGTCTGGGAAAAAAAAAAAAAAATCTGCAGATATATGCAATTTTTCAAACTCATTTATCAAGCAGTATAAGGTTTCATAATATAAAAATTCTTAAAAGTTACTAAAATTCTGGAAAGAAGCTTATTTCAGATTTTTCATGATGAATTTTTCTTTCGGTGCTCTGAATAGGGAAACTTCATTTATGAACACTGCACAAAAACAACTATAATCATGGGATTCTACAAATTGAAATTAAAAATAAGTAGATTACTGCTAATTCATATAGAAATCATCGCTTATTTACATAATAAAAAACAGTATCATTCTTGAATAATTTGTTGGTGAATCTTTCTGTGAAATTATCATTCCGGAATGGATACAACCAATAATACTAGCCCGGTAATTGCATTTAAGTCGCACTCTTACATTTTAGATTCATGCAGTTACAAATACATTAATTACTGTGCACATTAATTGAATTAAATGGCTATTTGAGGGAAAAAGTTTATTAGGAAAATTAATACATTTCAATCATAATCAATATTGAATATGCCCATCCCTTTTGCTTCCAGAACTAAGAACGCTGCACCCACGATCTCCCCCTCCACCCTCTCCCTCTGGAAAAAAAAAAAAAGCATCGTACTGGGATATATTTCGGGAGGTGGGTGGATAAACGGTAAAAATATCTCCTCCCCCCCTTCCCATATAATGTTTTAAAGTATTTACCGCTATTTTACAAAGCTCAGGCCCGTGCTGGACAGGGGGACTTGTCCCCCTGCGCCCTCTGCTTGAGGCACCCTTTGCACCTTAAGCCAACAAAAGAAATTGCAAAAGAATTACATTTTTGTGTACAAGAAATTAATGTTGAAAAATTGTTTTAAACTAAAATATTTTCCCCCTCGAATGCAAGGGCGGATTTCAGGGGGTAGGGCGGAGGCGGAGACCGCCCCCTCCCCCGAGAGAAAAGAAATTAATGTAAAAGATCCTATTTTACTACCATAAAATCGATGATATGCTTATGTCAATCTTCTAACTGCCCCCCCTCTCTCCGACAAAATTGCATTAATCCACCACTGCTTGAGTGTTTTAGTTTTTAAAACACAAAAATGTAGATTTACTACGAAGAAGAATGAAATGTACAAAAAGTTTAACATTTTAAATAATATGTATTAACTGTCATATTCCCTTACTCGATTTCCACCTGCATGAAGGTCTATGATTTTTGAATGGCATCGACCCTCACTCTGCTTTTACTTATATCAGTTAGTGGATTTTTTCGGTTGTCGAGGGTAAAATATGATGTTTAAAAAAATATTTGCGACATTTTATACTGATATTGTAATTAGTTTGTTTTTCACACAGTCGTAACTAGCGGTCATGAGGGCCCAGTGACGTATTATTGCAATTAGTTGGAAGATTCACACACATTTATTTTATGGAAGTAAAATAGGATATTTTACATTTTTTTTTCGGTTTGGGCAATTTCCCCCTCTACCCCCTTTAATCCTTCCTTGTGAGGGCCATTGTCAAGATACCCATTTGAATTTTGTATCTCTAAGACTTCTTACTTACTGTTATGCAGGAGGAAAAGACTACCATGTGGGCTCTTCTGAGGCTTGCGCCCCTGGCACCTGCTAACCTGGCCAACTCCTAACTACGGCACTGATTTTGCAAATTAATATTATAAAAAGTCTCCCCTACCCCTTCCAAATAAAATAAAATAAAATGGAAATGTCATTTTCCCAGAAACTTGAAAGCAATGCGCTGATAGGCGCAGTCGCATACACGAACATTTTTTTTTACTCCTGTACAAAAATAAATAACTAATTAAGCCTTATAATTTTTTAACCTTCAAAAAAGAGGTAGTGTTCCTTTCTAAAGACAGATTTGTTAGTCGAGCTCTTAAAAAAAAAAAAAAAAAAAAAAAAAAACCTTTCTAGTAATATTATCATTTAACAAGCTTTACAAACACCTATTTTATCCCAGATTCATAATTTTACACTCCTTTCGCGTTTCCATATGATAAGGTCATAGCGTCAAGCAGAGAAAACATATATGTTACTTGAAAAACCATGCTCATTAACAAGATTTCTAAGCACCCTTTTTCTCTTCCCCTACATTTCGCACACTTTCAGGCAACAAAACGAGATGACCCCCATCCATCTGGGTCGGATCGCAATCTGTCAACGCCCCCCCCCCCCCAATCTGTCCATAGAAATATATATCTGTATGGTGCAAATGTTTCAGATGTACGTGTCGTGGACAAGCGTTCAGAAAAAAGAAAAAGAAAAAATTCCAACTCTTACTAAATACTAGAATTCACTATAGTTTGGTAGTAAAAGAGGGAGCTGTGGGTCTTCTCTATGAATGAAAAACCAGCGCTTTAGCTCGAGGACTAACTGAAAAGCAAGGACAGGACTTGCAGGGGGTACACAGACACAAGGAACATATTGTTTCCTATTACAACTTCCTGGTTTACACCATTCCAGAAAACTACTGAGAAAGCAATGGAAAGGAATTAAAAAAAAAAAAAACTCCAAGGACACCCCTCGAACATACAATGAATTCTTCCTTTTTGTTGGTTTATCAGTCATTTTCTAAATCTGTGCTAAACCATGAACTGCACACTCGTTTTCGTTTATTATTGTCTTTTCTTTAGGAGTTACGTTTAAGTTTCATTTTAACTAGATTAGTGTGACTTGTAAATATATTTTTAGTGTGACTTGTAACTAATTTTGTGAACTGTCTATAAGTTTCTGTGCAGAGTTGGGCAAAATACATAAAAAGTGTATTTTCGATACAAAATACAAATTTACATTTCTTCAAACACAAAAAATTACAAAATACTTTCAAAATTGAAAAAATACAAAATATACGTATTTTCAAAATACACACAAAATAAAAAATACGTCTAAAACTTTAATCAAGAATAAGTAAAATTTTCTACAAAAAATTCTAGTTTATTTTATTCGATGTATTTTTTGATGAACAAACAAATGTAGTAGTAACTATTCTTTTTTTAATATACATGAATTTTTTCTGGAATAAATTGTATCTTAAAAGGCATGAAAGCAAAATTGTGTTTGACAAGTATTTATTGAACGTTATTTTTTTAGTGATAATGAATGGAATTAAAATATATAATTAAATATACTTCTAAATGAAGATGAATTAAATTATACTTCTACTTTAAGGTGCATTCATATATTACTACAAAAAAAAGTGTGCCATTGTATTAATTTACTTAACAGTATGCAATTTAATTTAGAAATTATGAAAGGGACTTTTAAAAGATGGTATAATTATTCTAAACACTATGATTTAGAAAAAGAATGATTTGCTTAAAAAAAAAAAAAAAACTAGTTTTTCATACTGATTATCGCTTAGTAAATTTCTTTTGGGGGCATTTATGATGCCTGGAAAGGAAAAAAGTCTTTAGACAGGAGCACTAGTCGGCAAACTTGTGTTAAATTTCATGAAATGTTCTTTTACTGTCGGATATGACTTTCGAACTTTCAAATCTGTTGATTTTTTGGAAAGAAACTGCAGCAATTAAAGTTCAACCGCATTTTGAGAATTTGTGGTATATGGTTCGGAGTTATTAAATTCAAACCCGTCATCATCATCTGTAGTAGTTTTATCTTCAACCTCTCTCGCTTCACTCTAAAATTACTTCATTTTGATAAGGACAACATTAAAAATTGAAAAGCTAACTGAAATGTTTCATTTATTTCATCCAAGCTAATAAAATAAAATCTTAAATTATGATAAGAAGCATAAATTTAGGGTCCAAGTTCTTAAAGCGAATTCAAACCCATATCTAATATTTTTTAATAGAGACATCAATGGCGAGGTTTAAATTTCTGAGAACCCGAACACGATCCATCCATGATTCTAAATATAGGATGAGTAAATGATGAACAATTAAAATTAATAAAAGAAACTTAAGGTTTACTTAAATTTCCAAACAAGACAAGAATTTTTTTTTAAAAATATATGTATACTGTTTCTCTCTCTTACTTTTTTAAAAAGTAAGACAAGCATGCTTTGATGGAAGGAAGAGTAAATATAACTTGCAGAGCATCCAATTAAAAAAGTTTGAAAAAAAAAAAAGGCGTTGAAAAGCTAGTATATTAATATTTATGACTTATTGAATTAAGTTAGACATTTGAACCAAAGAACTCAGTCAATTTTATGATAAGATTGAAGTTTTACCTTTAAGCAAGACAGAGAGAGAATTTTAAAATTTGTAGTGGTTTTGAATGTTCCATTTACGATAGACCTTTTGGGTTGGTAAAGCTGCCATTGTGCCTTACTTTCTCATTTGCATCTACAAATAAAATTTGAAATTTTTTTCACTGAGAATTGCACAATGACTCGCAAATTCATCTAAATTAGAAGCTTTATCCATTTCGTGATATAATTTCAGAAATACTGACTGGCTTATTTTTCTGTAAGTTGGTAATACATTTGGAATTACTTATAAATTCTTTCCAGAAATCCAGTGAATATTACTCAAACATGTTTTTCTCCTTTTTCAGCTTCATGCACATTTGTGAATCAGTTATCAGTAATACAGAAAGACTCCTAGACCAACTATCATTAAAGTAATCTAAATAGGCATGTGAGATTTCCTCCCTCCGTCTTGCTTAATATAACTGCGTCTCAAAAAACCCTAACACCTCTTTAGTTACCATTTATAACACTAAAATAGAGCAGATGCTGTAGGGAGAGCGTGTGGTAAGAGCTGGGTTTGAACCCAGGGACTTATGGGTGGTAGAATGAGGCCCAATCCGGCTCGGCCAAAAGGTACCCGTTCGACCGGCCTTCAATTGCCGGGTGTTGTGTGTGTGGAGGTGATCTCATGCCGCCACACTACTCCCCCCCTAGAGAGTCAGTCGGAGGCTGACGAACGATGTTCCAAGCAAAGAGAATGTATATAAGAGTTTCTTCTTGGGGATTTAAAGGGTGCCCCCTATGCCGGTGCATGAACTAATATCCAGGACGTGAAGCGAGCTTGGCGCCGCTTGGCAGTTCCATGCTCTCTGCTTTGGCGGCCGAGAAATCGGCGTCCTTCCTGACTTTCTGTGCTGTGCTGATGAAATCGGATTTGCAAGCGTGATCAATGATCAATCTTCGCACAAAAGTAAGTATCACTTAGGTATTATCGATTTCTTGATTTTGATTTTTGTTTGTAAATTTTTTGTAATTCTAATAAAAATTACTTTTCAGATATTTTGTTACTATATGGAGCTTTTGAAGGTGATCACGTTGTACCAGTTATGGTAGAAGCCTGTATTTGTTTACTACAAGGAGTTAGATAGGTAAGTACTGCATAATATATACATAAACATATTATAATTATTTTGAGATGCCTATTGACTTTTCAACTCAACTAAGCATATAACTGTGGCATTCCGATCAAAATTGAAATTGAATTTATTCTAATGGAATCGACTGTGTGAATGAAATCGGAATCCATTTTACTTCGTTCTGCATAACTCTAGTTTAACTTTCTGTGGAAATATTGCTACTATTGACAGATACAGTAAACATGTGTTACAATATTACTAGTATTAACTTGTTTTAATGTATTCTTGAGCCGTCTCTTGTATTATGATTTTTTGAAAATTTTTATGATATCATCTACGTATTGAACTCATTTAAAGTCATTTTTAAGTTGTGTGTCATCTTTTATTTATGAAATTTCTAGTACTATTTTTAATACCCCTTTTCTCTTTGTTTATACTAACTTATTTATGGATTGAAAATAAAATTCCAACCTAGCCCAGTTTACTTTTATAATAAACATGTATTTCGAATTTAAGAATATACATCATAAACTAGTTTTTAACAATAGAGAGTGCTATTTTCAGAAACCAATGTTCACACACGCAAATAGTGAAATAGCTTGGGGCCCCCAAAATTTCCCGGCTTTAGGTATTAAAAAATTATATTTACCGCAATAATAACTCTTTAAAAAAAGTTTCTTTGTAATATCTGTAACATAATTGTCCAACCCTAGACTGAGTTGGAGACTTATTTTCTTACTTTGATCTCTGTGGTAATGGTCTGTAAGACTTGTGGGTCAATAAACAGGGGTTGATTGAAGAATTTTTTTTCAAGGTCCCATTTTTGGAAAACTGTTTATTTTAGCGAAATTTATTATCTGTTTTTGTGAATATCAATGTCCATTTTTTGAATTTTTAAAAATCATTTTTTTCTTAAAATAATATATAAAACAAAAACCAATTTAAAATGTAGTGTGAAATAGCAAAGAAAGATTGTTTTGATCGGGTGTATTTTTGAGAAAGGGTCAATTAGTGTGAAAATACTGCTATTCTACACAAATAATGAAAAGGTAGCCGTTTGGTTAATTTTGTCTTCAACCTTAAATTTCCATGGGGGGGGTGCACAAGAAAAACCAAAGAGCAAGTAGTGATGCATGTTTTTTAAAAAATCATCTTATTTATTCTCATTTTTACTCAAAAATATATCCACTTTTGCTTAAAATGTTCATTCAAACTTTACTGATAACATTATTTTGTATAAAATTCGACTAAATGTTCATTCTTAAGGATTAAAAAACTGAATGTATGCTGAAAAATGTGAGGAGGGGGGGCATGCCACCCTAAGTTAGCCTTTGTTGGGGGGCGCTATGTTAAAAGGTTGAGAACCGCTGACTGACGTGTTATCCTGCCAAACTATTTTTTCAACAAATCTGTTGTCAAACTGTTGCCAATTGTATTCAAAACCATTAATAATTTCACGTGCCCGGCATTTATCTTGGCAAAAAATTGCTCATCTTGACAGGCCGCCAGGATAATACGTAGTACCATAAATAATATAGTGTAGAAATGAATGATTTTTAACAATCATTAAATTTTACATCATTAAAAATAACCATCGTTTAGTGGGAATTTCTTATCACAATTGCTAGATTTCAATATATACAGTTAATTATTTTACTGCTCTTGTTTGCGTGTAGCACCAGGTCTTGAATTTTTTCGAGAACACAAAACTGCCGCGCAATGATTTCGAAGGAAAGTAAAAACTTAAAACTTTCAACGTGTTCATGTTTGAATTAAAAATGTCGGCAAAAATGTTCAACATATGCCGTGAGGACTGATAATATTAAAAAAACTGGAATTAAATTACGTTTTTCAAAAAGAAAATGTTCACAGGATTAAGTAACGTGTGTCTCCGTTTCTGTTTTACCTCACACATAAAGTTGTAACAGTCCAACAGTGCTTTAAATCGTCTTTCACACGTAAGCAAGGTTAACAAAATTATATTTTAATGTTTGAATAGTTGCCACATTCGTCAGATTTAAGGACAATAAGAAAAACCAACGTATACTCTTTTTAATTGATCACTCTGTACAATATTTATATTTTGCTTTATCGTACATATTTAAAATGAAACAAATGCATTTTTTCATTTCAAAATTTGACTGTTATAATTTTTTATTTTAATGTTTTTTTAATTGGGTACCATTTAATGGATTGCAAATGGTACAATTAACTATTAACTATATTTTATAAATTATTGTTGCAGAAAAATTGCTCTAATTGATATCCAGTACTGCACTCTCTCAACGTATCATTTGAATATTTTTCATGGAATCACAATGAAAAATTATTAACATAATGAATGTTAAATATTTTTAAAATGTGGCATTTTGTGAAATAAATACCCTAGAAAAAAATATACAAATTAAAAAACAGTCTCTTTTCCTGTTCCCTTGGTTACCAAGATTTATATTCGGACATCCTCTCAAACTAGATTCAAAGCTCTATCTAACATTTCATCCTGGTTATATCCCTGGCATAAGTTGGTTTTCATCAACAAGATAATCATTTCGATTTTGAGTAGTGCAAAAGATCCACTCTTCATCAGTTGTGAAAAGTGCAGCCACCCACATAAGTTGGTTAAATAGCTTTTCTCTAAGCGGATGGCTGAGCATTTTACAAAGGGCTGCCTTTTGTACAACATAAATAAATAATCTTGCTCATATGTTGTATTTCAGTAATTCAGTGAAATCTTAATGTGTTTGAGTTTTTGCATCTTTTAATTTTATCTAACCACTGGCATTTTCTGCTCACTTTGTATTAAATCATCTAAATTTGTTTTCAAAAGAAATAATACATTACATAAAAATCAGAAACTTAAGACTGGAAAATAACCCAGTCAGTTGATATTTCTGACAGCTGAAAAAGGGTTAACTAAGTTCCTCAAGAAATGTATGTGCTGACGTGCCAAGTCTCAGGATTTTTGATTCTGTTTTGGGCGTTGGGTTTTTCTCCAATTTCTTGGGCTTTTATAAGAGTATTAAAAAATTGAAACTTTTTTCAATTTTCTTCATCAGGTTCACAAAATCAATTATATAAAATTATATATTGCTTCTGATTTTATTGCTATAAGTTATCTTTATATAATTTTTAGGTTTGAGTAGTTCACCCACTATGCATTTTGATGGATGTTTCGCATTTTCCGATATTTCTTTGGCAAATAATTAAAATTGAATTTATTTAGATTGTACAATGTAGCACTATGCCATTACTTAAGTTTATATGAACTCACATCTCATTTAAGAAAAAAAAAAAACTATGTCTGTATTGATTATACATGCATTTTAAGCTGCCAATAAATACATAAAAAATCTCATGCTTTTTGACATAAAAAGCAGGAGATCTCAGGCATTTTGATTTTTAAAAGTTGGCACATCTGCCTATATTTCATTTTTGTATGTTATCAAAAAATTCTTCATTTGAACCTTACCTCCATTTTCTTTTTCTGTATTACATTATATACTGCATATCAGAAAAAATTATTTGCTTTAACCTCAGTTGTTTGCAAAGTATTTAAGTGACAGATTTAGTGGCGTAGATCCAACAATTATATTAACTTGTCAAGATGCATATTCAGAGGTCGATCCAAAAAAAAATTTCCAGGGTCCCATTTTTGCAAAAATCACTTATTCTTGTGAATTTCAACACTTATTTTTCTGAATTTTCCTCAATTTTAAAACAATTCACTTTCTTCTTAAAATTATTGTTAACATCAATTTGAAATGTAGGGTAAAATGCCAGTGAATGTTGGTTTTTAATGGTGGTGGTTAGATTGTATTTTTCTGAAGGGCCGTTTTTGTCAATTGCAATTTTGTGAAGGGACCCACATTTTAATCATTTGCATTTTTGTGTGAAGGGGCTGTTTTAGTCTATTGTGATTTGTGAAGAGACTGCAAAACGAACACAATTTTCATCTGCACAGACCCCTGATATTTTACCCTTATAAAAAAAAAAAAAAAAAAAAAAACAGTTTTCTCTTAAAGCACCAGGTTTCTCAGCAGGGCCCTTGTTAAAGGGGGGAAGAGTGGAGCCTTCCCCCCTATGTTTTTGTTTTTAGGTTATTCTAGCCTTTATTGAGATGTTATCAATGAATAAGTTGCTTTAGTTATTATTATTTTTTTTTTTAAGGTTTCTTGCTGTTGAAGATGCCATACCAGATGTTGAAATGTTATAATAAATGGATGAAAGATTATGTGTATTAGCACAAATGTGGACTACAATTCTTTTTCCACAAAACTACTTTAAAATATTTAGTATATTTTAATCATGTATTTATTTTATTTTTAATTTAAAAAATAAAAGATTTGCATGTATGCTTTTTGTTGTTCTTGTATTACGCTTAGCTGACTTTATTCAACACAGTTTAGTATTTTATTAAAGCTTTTAGCTTAAAAAAATATTTTTTTAAGAAAAACCTGCATGACAACATCAATTGATGTGCATCTATTGTTTTTTTAAGTTCACTCAGTCTAAAGGTAGGTACTTAACCCATTTATGCCTAGCGTCCCTTTTTTGGGACGGCATTTTCGCTATTAGTCGAAAACGTTATTTATTTTTCCTAGCCTTTATTCATGAGTATTGAGCCTCAACTCCGCACAATATTTTAACATGACCAAGTAAGATGTTGATATTTCGATTTTTATGCAAAATGATTTTAAAATAAATCATTCCTTGTTCAAGAAGTTGACATCAGAAATTTATCTATTATTTCTGTTATCAGTAAAAATCGAAGAAAGTCGCAAAAATATCCAGGCACAAATGGGTTAAGTAAATGAGGTGGTAAGTAACATTTTGAAATGTAAATCCGCTCTTATATTAAACGAGGAATGTTTGTGGGTGTGTGTGTATGTCCGAACGATCTCGAAAACTGTTCTAAGAATTCTTTTTAAATTTCGTACCTGGGGGTTTTTTGGGCCCCTGAAACGATTGAGCACGGTCAATTTATTGAAAAAACTCTAAAACGCTCAAATTTTAAAATTTTTGGACGGTAGCGCCATCTATTGAGCGTTTGAAAAACACACTTGATGCAATCTTCCTAAAAGGGACGCTCAAATAAGTTTGGGGCGGATTAAAAAATACACGCCATTGATATATAATAGTAAAAATTAATTTCGCAACGAAACAAAATAAATGGAACTTGATATTCAGTACACAGACAAATAAATATTTTAGTAACTAGATATATTACACCATTCAGCTACATAAATTTGTTTAGAATTAAAAAGTTATTTTTATTTCAAAATATCGTCCTGGCAACCAGCGAAAGAAAAAGAGTCTTCGTTGCCATCCCCGCAAGCACCTTGATGGAATATACGTAAATAATTTAATTATTCTTAATTCATAGTTATTAATACAAAACTATTCGTAAATCTTATGTGAAAAATTGCCTGAATTTATTACAATTATCCTTTTGTAACTAAATGTATTTTCGCATATATATACTAAAACAATAAAGGTTTTTCATGTATTTTATTGATCCATATGATGCGAATTTCAAAAGTGCATAAAGTTTCAGCTTAGCCGAATAATTTGAACGAAAATGACACCCTTTTCAGTCATTCACAGTAAGAAAAAAGATCCTGTGACGTAACATGAAAATTCCATTTTTTTTAAAATTACGGCACTAGGTTGAATTCTATTTTAGCTGCCTTATTCCACCAAGTTGACGATAAATATTTAAATGTAGTTACCCTGACGATTTTCTTTTTTTTTTTTAATGGGTCAACCGTTTATAATGAAACGATGTTCGAAACTCCGATGAAAAAAATGATACGATCGATTCCTAAATTGGGCTCGCAGCCGATATTCTAATTAATTTTGCAGATGATCAGCCATCAGTTTAGTTTTCATTCACTGCAGTTGATGATTTCAACTCATTTATTTTATCATCGTATGGACAACCTTTGAAAAGTTGCTGGCAGAACTTTACGATAGTGGCCTCCTGCGCCTGACTTCAGGATGCTAGCGAAATCGCGGGCCGTATAATTCGGATTTATATGGAAGTTTGAATGTTTTATATAGGTTTTATACAGGATTTTGACTTGTTCTGAGGACTGGTCCAAAAGCCATGGCGGGCCCCATCCGGCCGCAGGTCAGGAGTTGTCCATATGTGGAAGCAGTAAATTGGGAGGCTGAAATCTGGTTACTAAGATTTTTTCTAATAAATTTTCAATTCTTATTTAGACGTGGATTAGACTGTGTTGTTTTGTGTTGTGTACTATCATTAAACTAAAGGATAAAGCCCTTTGTGGAGACAATTACAGCGGGCGATAGAATGTTTACACTCAGAATATTTAATATTTACCCACATAAAATCAAATAACTTCATATTCAATTTTTATTATACATCGAAATTTGAATTGTATAATCTGCAGAAACATTTCGTATTCGAAACATTTCGTTTGGTATCAACATCCTCTCCTATATCCATGCTTAATGCATAGAAAACCGTTTTATTTTTGTAAAAAAAGTTAAACTGAGTAGTAATTCAGAAAAGCTATCTTAAGCGAATTGGAATCGTAATTTTTGCTCCAAAGCCTGATAACCGTGACTTCAATGTAACGTCAATGTCACTTGCAATAGATAATTCTGACACTCAAATGATTAGCGTTTTTTATTCTCTTAAATGAAATAGAGCTAAAAATACAAAAACGCTTAAAAATCAGGGAACGGGTGGATTATCAGATTTTTTCTTTCTTTTTTTTCTTTTTTACATAATTATGATAATTTTCAGGTTGATCGCACTAACGAACCGTGTAAATTTTAAGTTATTAGACAATACATTTTTAATCTGTTTGGATGGTAAAAGTTTTATTTTGAGTGGTTGAACTGGAATTGTGACAGAGTCAGGGATCAGCGTAACTATATAGGAGCGATATATTTTTGATTTATTCGAGGTTAGAAGTCCATTTTCTTTAGTCCATCCGTTTGTTCTATTATTGTCAACGTTTAAGTAGTTGTTAGGGTTATTATAAAAGAATATTTTTGATCTATTCTGTTTTTGATTTCATGATTTCGAAGTGTCCTTTTGTACTAATAATTTAAATTGCATTACACTTTTTATTTTCTTAAGCGTGAGTTTATAAAATAAAATTATGTTTAAAGCATATTTATGTAAGATTATACTTTTATGGCATCTATATTTATGTATCTATAAGATTGAATTTACGTTTGTAGAATTTGTTTATGCATGATGTATTTTCTTTGAATTAGGAAAAAATAACTATTTTATGTTTGAATTGAAGCACTATAGAGAAATTTACAATTTCAATCGTAAAGAATTATCATCATAGATGTATTATAAAGACGTAAATGCATGAAAGTGTAGCTCAAAAACGAGCTGTGGAAACATATGATCACCGATTGCAGCACTTAGCCCAAATGTGTAAACATGCAGTTCAAACACAAGCAGATGAAACAGATGATTAGTATTTGGAAGGAGAACGACATGGAACAGCTAGACGTCGACAAATACTTCGGGTAAACACTCTAAGTATCTACAAATCTGCCACAAATGTGGGTACTTATTATCATAGTTTAAAACTTTTTAACATGGATTGCATTCACCCTGGAGCTTTGCATTTTTCTGAAGAGTAAAAACAAAAATTAACCGAAACCATTTTGGGGACTGTAAGATTGATGTAGGACATTCCGAATTTCCTAATGAATTGGTGTAGTTGTTTCTTTGATGTCACCCCACATTTTAAAGAATTCGAAATTTGAAAGCATACTTTACAATGGCTTTGTTCACAGTATATGACCAGTGAAACTATTAACAATTTTGGTGTGTACTGCTACGTTGCGAACAGTGTAGGACTTGATGAATTTTTTTTATAAACTCATTCATCTGACAGTTCAACCAACTCAAATTCTTGATGCTGAATTTGAACGTCCTCAATATGGACAGATATATTTCTGAAGTAATGAAGACGCTGTTAGTGAATGCATCGCCCAAGATCTTCGCTGATACCCTCGATGATCTGCTACAGAAGGAAAGGAGGCACCTTACGTTAAACTACTTTTTGCTCAACTCTGATGGCACCGACCATCGAATATTTAGCATCTCTCTTCAAAACAAAGTATATGCCATTGTAACATTGAATGCCGACCAAAGCTTACCTGATAATGTATGGGTGATCCGACAGCGATGAAAATCTTTGGCAACCATGAAGATTATTGATACGTGCCAAGGCATTTACGTATTCATTATTTTACACTTAAGGAGCCTTTAGATTCTAAGCATGGCTCGGTAACCTGGTACTATTCATTTATTTAAGTAACACTTTTGCAGCTAAAATCAGAAAAAAAAAATCTGATTGGTGTTGACATATAATAATATATTATGTCAATTTAAAAAAAATACTTGGATAATTGAATATAATAACATGCTATCCCTGATATCAACAAGATAAAAAAGTTGTATACTTTTAAAAATTATCTTACATTTTAAGCTTTTTTTTTCCGGTGGGAGAGGGGTATGTATACGGTTATTAAATAATTCCCTTTTTTATAGTCATTCAATGAATTCTTGCAGATTGTAATTTTTTGTGAAGTTCAACAATTTACAGAAATTGTGAGAAATGATTTGCTACTACAATATTTTTCGATTATTTAATGCTTTTTCTTGGGGGGTTCTTAAGTTCTGTACTCAGAAATACAGAGAAAAACATTAGTTCTATTAATTTGTTCAATGGTCGCATTGTTAAATACTTCCATAATTGTTGTCTAAAATTAGGAAACTAAACAGTCTGAAGTTGTATTTATCCATTGCATTATTTCCATTAAGTAAAGATATTTAACAATTAGTGATTTTTATTATTTCTACATAAAGCATGAGTGTTGATAGAAATTCTATCAAACGAAGCATTTAATGCAGAAATAGCCAATTTAAATACAGTAAAAAAATAATAAAGGTTGCAATACATATGGATTATTTTCTTGGGAAAGTGGTGACACTCCATTTTATATTATATGGAGATATTTAAGGTTTTGTGAACTTCTAATTTCATTAACTGTGTAAGTGTATATTGGAAAAATAATGCATATTTTGAAGTCTCTCCCCCCCCCCCTTTCTTCCTTTTTTTTTTCCCTTAGAGGTGAAAAGAGGATTGTGTACAGGTAAAAAGCTGATAAAAAAATTGCATTCATTGTTATTTTCTGTCAAAAATTGACTTGCACTACTTAAAAAAAAAAAAAAAAAAAAACTGGTTCATTTTATATAAATAGGAAGCTTCTAATTTCATTAACTGTGTAAATGTATATTCAAAAAAATTATAAGAATTTCGAAGTTTACTTTCCTTTTAAAAAAGTGAAAAGAGATTTCTTACAGGTAAAAATCTAGTAACAAATTGCATTCATTGTTATCATTATTATATATATTAGGGGGGGGGGGGTCAAAAATAGACTTGCACTACTTTAAAAAAAAAAAAACTAGTTCAAGATATTGAACTAAAAATATCTTAACATGATTTCAGAAAAATAGTTGGTAGTACATTATCTCACTTTTTACAGGAGAAAATAGAAGTACAAGAGTTTTGGAGAAGTACAAGAGTTTAGAATAATTAATTTTAAGGAGAAATATATGTTATGTGTAGAAACTAATTTTTTTTCAAAGGAGTAGAATTTTGGAAAAAAAAAAGGGGGGGAGTACTCTGTAATTGGATTACATACCAAATTATATAAAGTAGTATTTTTAGTTTGATGCAAATAACTGCTAGTAAGCATTCTGATGCTTTTATTAATACTTACAGTGATTAAATACCCTGTGTAATTTGAAAAATTAACATATTTATTCTAAACATGATTTATCTTCTCAAAAAGAACTAGTTTTTCCAAGACACATTTAAAGGGGGAAAAACTACACTGTCTGGATATAAAAGATAAGTATCTGATTTTAAAATAACTGCAAGTAAACCATCTAAGATTATGTATTTGCCTTAAAAATACCAATTTTTATAAGTCAGAGCATCAGTCATGGAAAATTTTTATAAATATTTTAATAATAAATCAATGTATTAATGATATTAAATATTTAAAGAACATGAATTAAAAATAAGAAAATAAAGGAGAATATCTAAAAATTATGATTTTACGATCATTTTTAACTTTTTATTTCTCTTTTTTTTTTGTTGCTAAAAAAATAAAAAATAATAATTCAGATATTTTTACATAAAAATTTAAGATCTTGGATTTTTAAATATACAATTTATGAGCCCATGTTTGCTTATATGAAGTAATTCTGCAGTCTTGAGCTTTCTCAGGACTGCAGTCCTCGGCTACAATAAGATTAATAATAATCTAAGTACGGGTAATAATTTTTTATTTCTTCCTTTAAAAAATCTCGCCAAAAGAGCGATAAGCCTTGAGCTCATGGCTACCTCTCCCGGGTTGCCATATATTCCATGTCCTCGACTTCGCGCGCTACTGTCTATGCGTTTCCCCATTGTAAAAAAATTTCCATTGGCAGCATAGGAAGTTCCCAGTCTGTAGCCCTCGGTTTGTCTGTGGTTCCAAGCGTTATGGAACGCTGCCACTCGTTGTGGACTTCTGTGAGGTCGCTGCCGCTCGTTGCGGACTTTGAAAGAGCCGAGCGAGAGATGGAAGAGGTCGGTGCTGGCGCCATCTGTCGCTATTGGCGAGAAGGAGAATGCGTGTTCGTAGTCCGGGTCATCAATCCAGGGAGAGCGTGTGGTGAGAGCTGGGTTTGAACCCAGGGACTTATGGGTGGTAGAATGAGGCGCAATCCGGCTCGGCCAAAAGGTACCCGTTCGACCGGCCTTCAATTGCCGGGTGTTGTGTGCGTGGAGGTGATCTCGCGCCGCCACAATGCAACAGAATTGTTTATGTCATGAACTGGGAAAAAATTAATGCCAGCTGTCCTATTATTTTTGTTTAATTTTCCCAAACCAAGCTAATTTTGATGTTATATTAATTTAACTTCAGAGAGAAAAATTATTTTCGGTATTTTGAAAATACAAACTACTTTGAATATGTATTTTAAAACACATTTTCAAAATACCCTGCTTTTTCTTGTGAAAATATAAAATGCAAATGTATTTTGAAAATAGTATTTCAAATACATGTATTTGCGATATGATTATGAAAGCGCTACGGGCGTCAACAGAATATTTTCCCCGGTGTGTGTGTGTGGGGGGGGGGGGGATTGGCAATGATTATTTCGCCATACCATTACTATGATGGAAAGATAGAAAAAGAAGAAAAAACGGACAAAAAGAGCATTCAAAATTCAGGGAGGGACAAGTGCTCTCCCCCCCTCTTGTTCTATGTAGCCGACGCCTATGAAAAGCGCCCTCATCATCCTTTGTCCACCGCCCTCTAAAGGCACCCAGCACGGGCCTGACGAAGCTTACATTTCCACTTACAAATAATCAGTGTCCGATTTCATATAAAACATATCAATTTTTATATACACAAAGGCGAATTTATAGAAATAAATTAATAACTTGTAAAAAATTTCTTGCATTAGCAAAAAGTTCGGACAGTATAGCACATGCCTTTAAAACGAAAGAGCTAGCCGATGAGGAGGTTTCAGTCAAAAGTAAACAATTTTATTTTTCTCACGGACGACCAGCTGTTGGTTACGTAACGAGCGTGCTTCTGCAAATTGTTTGTTTTAAGCTTTGAATGTTGTGTGATATAACTCTTGATGTTTCTATTTATTTATTACTTTTGATATTTATAACATTGGGATTTATTTTAAAAGCACTCAGCGTTTCCTGAGTTTGCCAATTACTCGTAGTTGACTTTTTACCGTAATAGTAGCATAAAGCAGTGTTTATTCGGTACAGTGCTCCTTCACATGGCACAAAGCCGCACGGCGAAAAAACACAAATAACTTATAGATGAATATTTTTTGGAGAGGGGGGGGGTGGTAGAATGGTTAAACTTGCACCGGACGCCCTGACTCATGAATTTGGAAGGAATAGAATATTAGGATATGAAATATTTGAAAATTAGGTTTACTTGCCTAAAACCATATTTAACAATTTTAAAGCTATTGGAGGGCCCTGATTCTTCGGGGGATCCCTCGCGGCGCATGGTCTGTGGGGTGCTTCGCAGCACCACTGTGTAAAAGGATAAAATTACAAAGAAATAAATAATCGAACTACTTTGGTACATTTCTCTGATGTATATCAAATTACTTTAATTATAAAGTAGTATATCCATTTTGGGGAGGCCTCGCTGGGAGCCCCTCCCTTATGCCGGGGGCCCTCGGCGATCGTGGACCTGGCCAGTCCAGGCCTGAGAACAATGGACGTTAATTGGAACACAGGGGTGTGGTTAATCGAGGGTAGTGCGTTTTTGCGGTATTTTGAGGAACTCCAGCCCATCAAAATATATACATTAAAACCTTCATTAAAATTTAATTATCGTTCTAAAATGTAGACATAAAAAGCCTCTTTTTTTACTTAATTGAAGAGACATCGGTTGGATTTATGTACCCATCCAGATGCTATATGGTTAATCCGGCACTGAGAGTTGCTCGTCTTGCAGAAATAGTACAGACATGAAATTATACAATTCAGCCTTTCATCCCTTGAGTGGGTCGATAAAATGAGGGCCAAGCTTGCTCGGGGTCAAACACTGGGGGCCTCGCGTCAGGCTGACCACCTGGCAGAGGCATATGCATCCGCACCCCAGAGCCCATGGTCGCGAAGGCGCGGTCGGGCAGTGCAGGCCTTGGCAGTGGCGCAGAGAGGGAGGGGGAGCAGGGGAAAAATCCCCAGGGCCTCAGCTTGTGAAGGGGCCCCACTTTTGCTGTTTATATGATACTTAATTGTGAGTTGTCAAAAAAATGTCCAAATTTAGATTATGCCCGCGGATGTTTCAAATTAATTTTTGAATGAAATTACAAAAAGCCATCTATAGCATAAACCACCAACTTGACAAAAACAAGGAGTGTTAGTGATTGAGTCTTCTTTTCCAAGAAAAGTAAACATTGAAGGTGTTATTCAACGGTTTGCCATGACTAAAGTAGGAAAGATTTATTTAACAAAAAATCTTTTTTTTCCGAGACACATTGTTAAATAGTGGAAGAAAGCCAGCCATAGAAGAGACTATGGGCACACCCAACCTCCGAAATTTTGAATTTTCCTTAACAAAATGTTAAAGATCAAGACTTTCTATGAGAAATTTTGAAATTTCCACTTTTTGGCCTTCTGAAACTTTTTTGGCTGCCTGCTTGCATGGAAGAATGAATAAAAATATTAATTTTTTCAATACTCAGGAAGCATGCCTTGCAAAAATGTTAACGTTTTAAATACAGTTTCTCTATGGAGGTGACGAAACCTTCAAAACAAACTGTTGGTATTTTTGAGAGCATGGATGTTTATTAAAGTATAATATTCTTTTAAATTAATAATTTTAATTCTATTAATTATTTTCCAATTACTATTAATTTAAAATTTCTTTAAGTGATTAATAATTTTAATAAGGAATAAATGATTGATCTAATACGGCATCAAAAGGATTTCTGGATAGCAAAGGGACCCCAAAGATTTTATCCCCGGGGCCCCGACTTGGCTCTCTGCGCCTCTGGGCCTTGGCCCCGCAGAGGGACTGTTGCTCCAATGTTTGACTTTTAAAATTATACAATGCAAAGTGAAACCATTGTTAAGTATCCTAAACATCGAGATCAAGGTCGCACCATCGTGAATTATTAAAAACTACACAGAACAGCACGTAACCCACCCCCCACCCTGATTTTCACATGAATTTCGTTTGTTCTTAATATAACAAATAACTCCTCTGTATGTTGTTGTTACCACAAACTGATTGCCTTACTCAGGAATTGCTGAATGAAGATATTTATTATTAAAAAAGTAATTAATAGGATATATTTTTAAAAAATTCAAGACATCATACAAAATTCAGTGCTCAAAACAAATAATTATCAGACGTCCTTAGTTGCCGATGCGGCGCCCACTGGCCCGTCCGCGTTTTCCCGAAACCCTCAAGAGTTCACGCACTTGGCGAAAACAGGAACGCGCCAGCGATTTATCGGAAGAGAAGAAAGATGCGTTTGCGAAAGTCACCACCTCATACCACCCGCGCTCAAATACATTCATTTACGCGGTTCGCTTGTTTTGTTTTCGAGTAACAGATTGCCCTTTAAAAAATGTTTCTGTCTAAATTCAGATAGTCGCGCATGCGCTTTGCACGGGCATCAAGCTTGCATAGAAACGAACTTAAAATACTACATGTCACACAATTAAGGTCTTAAATTAAGGCAATACATTCTCTTGGGGAAGTTGGCAGAGAAATACAAAGATTCCTTCAAATTCCTACAAAAATGTCTTTCTCGTTCTAAACTGCTCCAGGAATGTTTTTTTTTCTTTCTCCAAACTGCTCCAAAAAAGTCTTTTTCTTGCTCCAAAATGTAATTTAAGCTGGCACATCACTCTGTAATACAATGCAGGGTTTTTGTTTGCTTTTAAAACTCGGGAAAAACAGAAATTTAAGACCATTAGTATTGCTTTTCAAAAGGTCTATGTATACAAACTTGGAGCATGCATAAAGAAACACACAACTATGTAGATTAAATTTAAAAAAATGCGGCATGTCTATACTAAAGAAGAAAGTAACTTCTGGTTAAACGTTAAAAATAATGTTTATGAAGTTTTACGTTTTTAATCTTGGGTGATGCTTAGAAATAAATGTAGCTGTGGTAGTGTTATATATTTTTATTGACTAGTATGTTAAGAAGAAATACGACTGTTAAAAAATTAATGCAGAAAGTGATATGTGGCAATAAAAATTAAGAAAACGTATCATACATAGGCTATTTTTCAATCAGAATTTTTTAAGTCCTCAAATGCATGCTTAGTAACTTTTAGATTTGCTATAATTATTCTATGTAGATACATAAAATACAAACCGTTAGTTGTACAGGATAAGTATGTAACACAACCCCACGTCTATCTCTCCTTAGAAAAATGATGAGGGTTCATTTTCTCTAAAAAATGAATCCTGACAAAGTGTTCAGAGCAGTTCTTTTGGTAGACAGACATTAGCTATATACCGAAAGGAAATTAGGTATTATTCCACAACTTGGTGATAAAAAAATTGACTGCTGATATCAGCAGCATAGCAAGCAAAACTGGCACCCTGGGCACAATACCTTTTTGACACCCACTCCTGTTTGTCAAATCTTCTTTTTCTTGGAGACAATTTGGCACTCCTGCGAGAAGCACCCGGGGGATGATAGACTCCCTTGCCCTCCCCTCACTACGCCATTGGCTGATGTTTGCTAATCTAGTCCTGTCCCTAGTAGCAATAACTCATCGGTCGATGAGAGGCGGGTGAGTTAAATCCGAGGAGAAGGAGCAATGGCCGATCACGGCTTTTCATCCCAAAAAGGGGAAATTTCATCGGCAACTGGTACAAAATGTCCGCTCGGGAGACCATAAAGCCGATCATCGTTTCCCGATGACACCGATGAAATAACGAAAAGAAACCGATAAACTGTTTAAAATATATTTGTTAATAAAAAATAAACGACTGGCAGCAAAATTTTCAAAAAATGCCCGTTCTGTTTATTATATTTTCGTTTTTTGTATGCTAAATTTCCGTTTTTCTGGAAAAAAAAAAAATTCTTCCTCCCCCGGACCCGAACACTGAGCGTACTGATTACGAGATCAGTGCGCTACCCCTAGACCATCGAACCTTGTCATGAACAAGGCAAAGTGTGAAGTAACGGTTATTTTAGTCTCAGATTGGGACTTCCGGTGAAATTTTGACAAAGTGTTGTTCAGCTATTATTAATAATAGTCAAATTATTCGATTGGTAAGAAATTAATTTCACTTTTTACCAATGTATGTAAGTAGCAACAACATTCATAATTAATAATTAAAAAACAATATTGCCAATTGTATAGGAATTTTAGTGTGATTTTAACTTTCATATTTCTTGGATAACTTTTAAAAATTAACTGATTTCTCTTCTTGCTGTTTACATTAAAGAGCTTTCAAAAGAGTTGCTCATACGCCGGCGAAGTGTGACGTCAGAGCAATGGCGGCGGCACAAACAAACCTCCATCCATGTTAATTTCCCATAGGATTGAGAAATTTTAATTGTGTCTTTTTAGTTTGTCCGATTTAAGGTTTTTGATACTCATATTCAGTAACGGGACGGTAATTATTCTTTGATTCATTAGCTAGAATTGTGAATTGTTTCTTGTAGGATTTGTAAATGACTAAAAAAACTTGAATTTGCTTAAGCCTACCGTGCTTCAGATGTAAATAAACAAACGACATGGCGGCTGTTATGGCTGACTAACACACGCGGCTTCATTCAAAATATTGCTTATTTTCTTTTCTCCTTTCATAAAGTCAATTTTTGGTGTTTGCTGGCTACAGCGTATGTCACATAAGATTATTATTATTTTTTTAATCGGGTGTTACTTTACATTTGGGAGTAATTTATCGGACATTTTTTCTGTTTACTTTTTATGGTTAGTTTATAGTTTTTAAATTTCCTGGTGTGTTTATTTCTTTCGGTGTGTTAATTCATAAGGTCTTATTTGCTATTGTTGATTAAATCGTTTGTATTTAAAAGTTAGCGTTATTTTCTACTGCTATTCTGGGAGCCGTGTTTTTGTAATTATTTGCATTATCTTATCCAGAAAAGGTTGCAACTTGAACACCCCCCCCCCCCCGTAACAAATCAAGTTTATAGTTTGAAAAATTGACTTATTTTGTAAATTGAAATGCATTAATGAAAGAATTGACCAAAAAATATTTTTCTTCCCCACTTTACAGGTATTTTTCTTTTCTTTCGCTGCATATGCTACTGTTTATTAAAGCTAAGTGTTGAAAATTTGGTGGATTTTGTTATTAACATGTGTAAATGTAATACTTGCTTCATAGCTTTTTTTTAATAATTATTATGATACAACCCTGATAGTAAAATTTCCCTATTTATTTTTGCATCATGTTTTATTAAAATACCGACTACTGTGCTTGGACATTGACATAAATGGGTAAGGGCTAATGTGGGCTAACCCCCATATGCAAGCTCTTTATAATGATCACTATTCCTAATGATTATCATTATATTCCATCATGATCATTTAACGGTATGCAAGCTCACAGGGTAAAATCATACAAGCCGGTGCCCACCCTATGTAAACATGGCGACAGTCGCTGGAGCTTGGCGACCGCCAAGCTCCAGCGACTGTCGCCATGTTTACTAGTCATTCTAGGCAACCAGTGGTCCGTTTTTAACTAAAAAAACCCCAGTGGATTCAGCAACCTAGTTGTACAGCTATCTAAACTAGGCAACCAGTGGTCTGTTTTTAACTAAAAAAACCTCAGTGGATTCAGCAACCTAGTTGTACAGCTATCTAAACTAGGCAACCAGTGGTCCGTTTTTAACTAAAAAAACCTCAGTGGATTCAGCAACCTAGCTGTACAGCTATCTAAACTAGGCAACCAGTGGCCCGTTTTTAACTAAAAAAACCTCAGTGGATTCAGCAACCTAGCTGTACAGCTATGTAAACTATGCAACCAGTGGACCGTTTTTTACTAAAAAAACCTCAGTGGATTCAGCAACCTAGTTGTACAGCTATGTAAACTATGCAACCAGTGGACCGTTTTTAACTAAAAAAACCTCAGCGGATTCAGCAACCTAGTTGTACAGCTATGTAAACTATGCAACCAGTGGACCGTTTTTAACTAAAAAAAAAAACAACAGTGAACTAAGCAACCTAGTTGTACAGCTAATGTAAACTGGGCAAACACTGGCCCGTTTTCAACTCAAAAAAACATCGGTGGATTAAACAACCTAGTTGTACACCTCTTATAAAGTCAGTATGATTAGAATAGCACGTAAATAGCACTTAGGAAAACATAAACACTTCAAATATCAATTTAAAATTCACATTAAAAACCTTAAACATTGCAAAGATTCGTTAAAAAAGAGCACTTACCTCTATTTTTTTTTTTTTTAAATAACCGCTCAGAAATGTCCCCAACACCCACCGGCTTATAACGTACTATATTTCTAACAAACACACACAAATTCTTTTCTTATATTAACATAACACATTTCATTCCCTTCCATCAATAACGCAAACAATTTCAAATTCCCAAACCTGACGAAACACGTATTCTTTATGGTTGCCAGTCACAACTACCACCGGCAGTTGGCGGTGCATCGCTCACTCTCGCGTCAGATTGTTCGCCAATGATTTGTAAACAAACCATTGATATGTAAACAAAGCACCGTATACGGAATATAGTCCGCTCACAGAATGACAATAATTTTCTTTAACATACCCGGAAAAACTGCTGAATTTATAACGACTGGTTCAGACCACTCATTATCCATAGTAATCGTCAATATTTGATTGTTTACAGTGAAGAAGAGGCTGTGTACTTTGGAGATCGTGGACATTTGCAAACATTTTTACATTTGTAAGGTTCCAGGTACCCCTAACCCCCCTCCCCCCCACACACACACATAGTTATGCCACTGCTTGGGTGACATGTCATATGTGACTTCTTTTGCGTTCTGCATGCAGTGTGTTGCTATTATTTTGCACTGTGAATTTATAAATTGTATTCCCTTCTCTGTCTGAAATTATCAGATTAGTTAACATAAGCTGTATGTCATGCAGATACAAGGTTTATTTATTCACCATTTATTTCGTATCCCCCCTGCCCTCCGAAAATTTTTCCTGGTTGTGCTCTTGAAGTGACAGTTTGTTTACATTTTTAGTTTCCTTTACTATTGTAGTCTGTTTTTTTTAGGAATGTGATTGATTATTTTCTTATGCCTAATGAGTGCTTGTACAATTTTGCTGTACATTTGAAGCAGCAGCATTGTACTTGTACTTTTTCGGCTTGTAAAATAGGATGAAGTTATCTGCCCAGTTTTACATGCTGCAAGAGTAAAAGAAATCTGCAGATAAGTGGTGAAGACAGACGGCAATGTGATCCCTTTGTGTGAGTATCATGATTAATTAAAACAAATTTATTAATGTATTTTATGTATTTGTAATTAAAAAAATGAAAACATTCCAACAAGTTTTAATTTCTTAAATGTCCCTTAGAGAAATTCCAAAAACAATGATCACTATTGTCCAATTACTGATTGCCGACTATGCATGTATGTTTAATGACATACATGCATAGTCGACAATCAGTGTTTATCCTCAGGGCCTGATTAACACTTTCTGATACTATAGGCCTGCTGTTATTTCGCGTCCCCCCCCTCCAACCTATTCCTATCCTATTCCACAAGTATAAATAATAAATATTGTAGTTCAGAGGCCCCTAGACTTTTTTTACTATATGCACGGGCCTCATGGGCCTATTCGGTAATCAGGTTCTGTTCATCCTAGGTGTTTTTCAAAGGGCACTGCGGACTGCCCTCCCTTTACAGCAAAATCCCTGCCCTACTTGCACTTTGAAAAAAAAAATCGCCACTGTTTAGCCACTCAAAAACAGCACCCTACCTGCTGCTCTTCTTCATCAATTTCATTCATAGTGCCATCCTCTCCTCTCTGTTTACATTTATTGCATTGCAGCATCCCTTTCTTTTTTGTTGACATTAGTCAGCACCTTACAGATTCTTATATTCATATAGTGCCTCTTTATATTCTGACATGCCCTTGAAAGCTTAAATTGCACTTTTTTAGGACTAGCACCTTGCCCCTTTTTCATCCTAGAATGATCTCTGCGACAAAAAAATGTAAACCTGGCATGAAGACCTATTCATTTTGTCAAACAGAGCAAACCACCTCATCCCTCCTTTTTATAGAACCAACCTACTATTCATTAAAACAGATATACAATTCTGTTCATAGCCAAATTGATACACACTTGTATTTTCGTTGAAGTAATGGAACAGCTTTAGTATTGCCCACCTGCCATTTTTGGCACCACTTGTTTTTTGCCAAACTGGTGCCAAGTACCGTGTTTTGTAAAAGGTTTACCTTTCAAACTCTTGATGAAACTCTCGAGTTCCAGAATAGTGGCTATCTTTTTTCTAGACATAAAAACATATCGCACTTTTATCCACAGTTACTACGATATTATTATCCAAGAGCATGTAAAAGTATATGCATGTTATTTACCATAGCTTCTTTTTTTTTTTAACATTTTGCCAATTTTAAAATTATCACTTTTTTTCCCCTACAGAAACCTTTTTATAATAACAATACAAACAAAAAATATAAGCAGAACAGAAAACTTCAGAAAAGTCAGCATAAAACTCCCTAAGCCTTATAATTAAAATTTTCCCAATTGATATCGCTTATTATCTCCATAGTCATTGCACAAATAAATTTTCCTATCGTAAAAGGTGTATTCAAAAAACTTTACCACTTAAATTCTCAATGCAACTCCGGGCTTGAAAATGGCAGCCATCTTGTTTCTAATCACAAAATCGTTGACAGTAACATTTAAACATAATTCCTCGTATACTCATACATGACATATCTATTTGTAACTCCGCACTTTCCCCAAAACTTGAAAACTCAAACTTAAAATGCCTAAATCAAAAAAGTTTAACTTTTCAGTGCAAGTCCCGATTACAAAATGGTGGGCATCTTGCAGTGGCGGCCCATGGTCAAAACTGTTAGTGCAGCCGGAAGCATATGAGCTGCCCCCCCTCTTCCTCCCCACAGGAATGGAAAATCTTTGTTACTGAATTCGAAAACGGATTAAGCCCTCACCGAGGAAAAAGAAATTTCATAAAAAATGCAAGAGATCCTATTTTACTTCCATAAAATTTACATAAATTTCAACCAGCCGCTCTTATCCTCAAAATTGCATTAATCCGTGTCTGATTCGAAGTTTCCTTAGAATTTTCTTTTGTAACGATAACTTCAGAAGGATAGGAAAAAAAAAAAAGAAAACTTACTTATTTTTTATAAGTCAAATCAATCCTCCTTTCTTTTAAACTTACGAATCGGTCAGTGATGTCCTCATAAAAAGGCGTTGTTTTAATTCAGATATCAATAATTTTAAAAGCTCTTTAAAATTTCCCATGTTTAAAGAATTTTCTCGCTCGCCATGTCCTCTAAATGCCAGTTCTTGCTTACTTAAAAACAATACTGCTTTGATGGGTAATTGTCTATTCATAAGCGTCTATCCAGGCTTACCTTCTTGATAAATTCAGCAATATAAAGTCGAGAGTTTTCCGAACATATATTCTCCGTACCCCTCCCTCCCTCACTTCTCGAGCCAATCAGTCAGTCGAATTCACTGCAGCAGTCGTTTGAAAATCTTTCATCAGCTGTACTTAGCTACTAACTCCCTATGCCGGAGAGACTGCTTACAAACTCGTTGCCATGGCAACGGTGCTGCCAATTTCTTGATCGGCTATGAGGGCTGTACCAAGACTCACAGTTGAATTGTGGGAAGATTAAAGGGCTTTTTTCTGAATGAGCGATCCGGCAGTTACTACAACACGCTGTTTTTTGTTTTTGTTTTAGATTGCTTAAAAATTTATCATAGAAATTCCATAATTCTAATCTGAATTGAAGAAAGTTAGCAGAATAAATTATTTTAAAGTATTTGTTGATAATTTTAAGTGCAGCCCGGCTGTACTTGCTGTATCCCACGAGCCGCCACTGGCATCTTGTTTCTAAACACAACACCGTTGCCAATAACAACATATTTAAACATAATTCCATGTGAACTCATACATAAAATATCTATTTGTAACTCTTGGCTTTCCCAAGCTCTTTCACTAATTTGAAAAATCAAAACTTCTACTCTTTATGTTCCTTTAAAATGCATTATCAGTGTCCATTTTAATACAATAATATATGTGTATTAAGGAAACTTACATAGTAAAACAGACAGTAAATTTGTACTTATATTGAAGTGTGTATTTGTAAGGTTGTTTTTTAATTAAAATATAGTGTGCATGTGAAATCAGAACAGGAATGAAATGTTTTATACTCAAAAGAAAAATAGGATTTGAAAATTTTCCAAAACTAAAATGTGCAACTTTTTAATTTGGCAAAAAATAAAATGGTTGATGTGCGATTTTGGGGAGATGATTCTAACGCTTGGCGTAATTTATCGTCTGCTCCTTGGATTATGAATACACCTCAGAATAAGTTTTTGAAATTTTCATTCCGTTGGAATTGTGCATTTTTCTGCACAGCTTTTCTCCATCTATTTTTAATGTAATACATCCAGAAAAAGAATGTTAGAAATATCAATTTTAATTTTGTGTAATCACACTCATGAATAATGATATACTTTCCAACTTAATGAAATAAGAACCAAAATAGGTAAGACCCACGGATTACAGCACGCTTTTAATATATAGCACTTTAGTGTGTATTTAAAATCTGAAAGTGTTTCAGATTTTCTTACTTTTTTTTCCTTTCCATTTTTTGATAAAGGCCAATATATCCAGAAGCCCTTCAGAATTAGTATACAACGAAAATAATTTGTTCCTGTTTGTAGGTTTTTGTCATTTAACCTTCTTATTTTTGTAACGAGGGGTGGCCCAACACAGTAAGCATCGCACCTGGGCACGAGCTTCGAAGGGGCGTCATTTGGAACTCAAAAACTAAGTAGAGCATAAAAGGGGGGGTGTCATTTTTATATTAGCAGGGGGAGACACTTACCGTAGGGCTGCGCCTATTTGTAACCATCTTAATTTAAATTCCATTCATAATGTGAGAGATTTCAGCACCAAGGAAGCCGGTGAGGAACAGTATTCTCTTCGAACAAGATGTATTAAGATGGCGAACTAACTGGTCGCCGGAGGGGGCTAGTAACTTGTATAAAACTAAAAGATATTGCTTACCCTTTGTAATTAACTTGAACATTGTACACTTTGGCAAGTTATCTCCACTTGGTGAGGTAGCACACTTCACTGGCAATTAGAGATTTGTTTTTAGAGTATCCAACAGATTTATTTGAGAAGGCAGAGATATGAATATTTCTGTCATTCCCAAAAAATCAGTTAGCATATTACTCTTAAAACTATACGGCTGAAATCCATAAAAGCACAGATTCAATCCTGTAATTATTTTCATTCGAAATATTTAAAAATTTATTTTTGATAAAGCAACGTGAACAGGAGCAAATAAATAGATAAACTATATATTATAATATATTTGTATCTAACCAGTCATGAGATGTGGAAAAAAAAAAGTTCACACACATGCAAAAAAAAAAAAAAAAAAAAAAAAAATGCACTAGTACATAGGGATTTATTTTATTTTTTTAATCTGAGAAGGAGTTCATAAAAAGAATCTTGGGAATCTGATTAAAAAAATAATATACTAGTAGTCGACTACATAAGGTGCTTACCAACATTTTTTAAATTATAGAAGGTGTTTACAAAAAATATAAAATCTTGAGATCCATTGTTAAAACATATCCAGTAAATTCTTAAAATTGGGAATTGCACATACATGTGTTACATGTAATAAATATTAGGTTGTAACGAAAGTTTCCCGCCACCTCAAACATCGTCAGCACACAGTTCGCGTTGGCGTATTTGCTCATATTTTGTCAAACGATTTTTGGCATTTGGAAGAAAGAGACTTACTTTATAACACTATGGTGTGAAATCTGTAAAAAATATAGTTATCATTAAGTACAAGGTGTCTCAAATGACACTATCACTCTAGAGGATTAGAACCATCATTTACTTCCAGTTGTGTTGCAAAAAGTCAGCTACAGAATATCAACGAATTATGAGTACAGCTTTAAGTACTATTGTTGTATCATGTGACACTGTGCAGGTTTGATACCGAAAGTTCATAAACAGTTATCTAAGGAGTTAGAAGTGAGTTTTTCAGGCAGATTTGGTGGAAAACTTTCGTTACAACCTGATATATGTTAAAACATGTAATTCAATGAACTATTCAGCATTCTTGTACACAGGGTGATTCATAATTAGAGGGACGAGGTAGTTTATAACAAGACGGTCCAGAATCACATTTTCATCAAGTGTACTCTTGTACAAAAGTAGATAGAAGTGTTACCTGCTGTAATTTTTACATATGTATTAACATTTCTCTTTCATAAGTACTGTTTTCTTTTCGTGTTTCCATGGGTATATACCGGGTTCGAAAAAACCCAGTCTCTCAGACGACGGAAAAAAAAAAACACCTTGACGACTATCCTTTTTCCATTAATATAATTTTAAGCAGGATTTCTACAGACCTGGAAAGTCATGGAAATGAGTTTTGGTCAGGGATTTTGGAAAAAAGTCAGGGAAATGCAAGAAAAGTTGAATTTTGTGGTAAAATCAAGAAAACATTTGTTGTTTGAACCTACATTTTTTCAAGCCCTGAACATAACCGTGGAAACAATGCGAAAAGAAAATCGTACTTAATGAAAGAGAAAAGTTAATACACACGTAAAAATTACAGCAGATTTGTAACACTTCTATCTAATTTTGTACAAGAGAACACTTGAAGAAACAAATTTCCTAAGCACATTAGTATTACTTTAATCTATCTTATATTTTTGCAATTGAAAATTAGGTTTCTCTAGTGTCGGTTACAATTGTATTAGGATAGACTTAGCCCACATTAGCCCCTACCCATTTATGTCAATGTCCAAGTACAGTAGTCTGTATTTTAATAAAACATGATGCAAAAATAAATAGTGAAATTTTACTATCAGGTTTGTATCACAATAATTATTAAAAAAAAAGCTATGAAGCAAGTATTACATTTACACATGTTAATAACAAAAACCACCAAATTTTCAACACTTAGCTTTAATAAATAGTAGCATATGCAGGGAAGGAAAAGAAAAATACCTGTAAAGTGGGGAAGAAAAATATTTTTTGGTCAATTCTTTCATTAATGCATTTCAATTTACAAAATAAGTCAATTTTTCAAACTATAAACTTGATTTGTTACGGGGGGGGGGGGCAGGTTCAAGTTGCAACCTTTTCTGGATAAGATAATGCAAATATAATTACAAAAATACGGCTCTCAGAATAGCAGTTGAAAATAACGCTAACTTTTAAAACACAAACGATTTAATCAACAATAGCAAATAAGACCCTATGAATAAACACACCAGGAAATTTAAAAACTACAAACTAACCATAAAAAGTAAACAGAAAAAATGTCCGATAAATTACTCCCATATGTAAAGTAACACCCCGATTAAAAAAATAATAATAATCTTATGTGACATACGCTGTAGCCAGCAAACACCAAAAATTGACTTTATGAAAGGAGAAAAGAAAATAAGCAATATTTTGAATGAAGCCGCGTGTGTTAGCCATAACAGCCGCCATGTCGTTTGTTTATTTACATCTGAAGCACGGTAGGCTTAAGCAAGTTTTTTTAGTCATTTACAAATCCTACAAGAAACAATTCACAATTCTAGATAATGAATCAAAGAATAATTACCGTCCCGTTACCGAATATGAGTATCAAAAACCTTAAATCGGTCAAAATAAAAAGACACAATTAAAATTTCTCAATCCTATGGGAAATTAACATGGATGGAGGTTTGTTTGTGCCGCCGCCATTGCTCTGACGTCATCACTTCGCCGGCGTATTGTAATGAAGTTTCCGTTTTTCTTATAATGCAGCTGACGCTCAAATAGATTTTCTTTTCTTTTTTTTAAACACTTTTTTTAAAAATTATTTAAATATTACAAACGATTTTTATGTAATAAATACTTACATTTTTTTGTAAATATTTCTTTTCAAATTTAAATTTTGTGGGAGGGGGCAAGGGGGGGGATACCCCCCCCCGCCCCCTTCCAACCCCAATACAAGAAATTTGAAGTAAATTATGCGATTAATTCAAGAATTGTCAAAATTCCCCTTAGATTATGCAAAGGCACATCTAAATAACGCAAATATTTATAGGAATTTGGGTAAAGTGTAAACTACTGGGGACACTTGCAAGGCCCGTTGACTATAGAGCTGCAGTTTCGGGTAAGATATTGTTTTTCGGTTTCCCATCGGCGAAACTGCTCGTCTAGATCACTTCTATCCATGAATAAAAATTCATCTATTGCAGATTAACAAAAGTGCACTTGCCGATGACTGAATTCGACGATTCGATGAGTTAACGATGAGTCGATGAACGACCGAGCAGAAAACAATCAGTCATTGCTACTAGGGGTGGGTTATTTCCACACACACTAATGCATAAAGTTAATACTGTATTTACTCATGTATAACACACCCTTTTTTAAAATTTAAGTTAAAAATTCTGAGTGCACGTTACACAAGGAACAATTTTTTACTGCTGCATGCAATCCAAGATGCTCTTATGAATCAAGAAATTTATTCAGATTAGATAATGAAACTGGAAAAATCTTTCCCAATAAAAGTAGTACAGGATCTTTATTTCACTGGTTACATTTTATTTTATATGAAATCTCTAATAACATCATTTTTTAACATTAATTAGCAATTCTCATTGTCGGTATTAGTGTTATCACCACAGTCCATATCATTACTGGTACAGTCAATAACCTCTTAAAATATTTTTCTTGTGAAGTACTAAACACTGTGCGATATACACGAGTAAATACGGTACCCAGGTAGCATATACAAGTTGTCAGAACGTGATTACCACGTCTTACATTATGCAAAACGCGTTCTTTTTCAAAATTTGTGTTTCGGCTAATTGAGCTTAAGGCTCTTCCTCAGACAGATCGAAAGAAGTTTCCTTTCCATGTTAAGCAATGGGAATTTTATTACTTCGGTTTTCAAGTAATATCTCGGCACTAAATTAATATTTGTAAATTTTTCTTTCATTGTTGTTTTCTTGAAAGACTTCTCACCTTTTCCATCTTTCAGATTTTAGAAATATTGCTTTGATGTATTTTTTATTTAATATTAAACACAATCATCTATCTACAAAGACACGAATTCTGACAGTCAACTGCGATTTTCTCAGACCAGACTAACTTTTTTGAAATTTGGTAAAGATAGAAAAATTGCAGCGCACTTTGCCTTTTCAAATACATAAGTATTTTTTATCTAATCCATAAATTTGATTTTTAGCGATTTATTTACACATTTTTGATGAAAAATTTTCAGATGTTTTCTACCCCCACTTGCCCACGTGTTGCGTTACCACCCGCAGAGATGAAACGGGGAGAAGGAGGAACTTGATTTACGACTCCTCGCAGAAAAACTCTGTTGACCAAGCCTGTTTAAAGGCTTGGTTTGTATTGAAAAGGAATAGATTTGTTTCGGATGGATGATGTAAATGGAGGGACAGTTTACATTGCACAGTACGGAGTACAATTTCCACTTATATAATATTTAAAAAGTTTAAATGCACAAACTTTTTTAGGTGAAGCAGCTTCAACCTAAAATTGCAGGAAAGCTTATTTCTCTTTTGTAATTCCATATAAATGGAAGTTTCCTTCAGATGTTCGGTAATCAACTAAAGCACTATTCATTACGCTCATTACCTATACATATATATATTTACTTGTATATAATTTTTCACACAACTATATAAAATGCTAACGAAAAGGGCCTTTTGCATATAAGTAAAGGTTAAAAAGAAATATAAGTAAACAGTATTATCCAGTAAGTAAAAACATATTGGACTAATTTGTATGTGTGTGTGTGTGTATCTATGCACGCGCAATCGAATAGGCAAACTCACATCATCTAATCCGAAAGTCACTAGTGACCAGAGTGTTTGACAAATTTTAATCGAACTTGGCTATTAATCATCCGCATCTTTTTTTTTTTTCCCTGTAATTCCAACTTCCAACAATGTCCGCCTTCTTTTCATACTACCCTCTGATTGCAGTTCTATATCTTACGTTTTCGGGTCCCAGATGTATGTTTATACTTATCCGTTACAAAAGCTTCATTAGTAATGAGTCAAATATATTGGCGCCTTTCTTTTCCTTTCTTATTGCATGTTTAAACTTTAGTACGAGACTGCGTCTGTGTGATCCAGAAGAGGTTCTGGAAGACACAATTATTTTATTTCCCCGTGAGACTTGTGCGCCAAAAATTCGCAACATACGTCCTCTAGGAGTGGAATTCGAGGCAATTGCCCCTCTTCCCCTCTCGGTGGGTCAGGGTCAGCTGGAGGGGACCCCTTTTTCGTATGTTGTCCCAGGACCACAGTATAGCTTTTTGAATAACTCAAAATGAATCCCGATTTAAATATGATGACTGATCAAAAATGAAGGAAAAACATTGTTTACGCATCGAAATTTTGAAGTACGGACGCAGCTATAACGGGCATTATTTATTCTGTTGGCTAAAAGGGAGGAAAAAACAGAATATATTTAAAGAATTGGTTCATATTAACCATTTAAAAAAAATTCTCTGTGGTATTAATACATCCAAAAACATACTACTCACAAAAATACTTCTAAGCCGATTTGAAATTTCGCAATCAAATGAAGTGTTTAACTAACTCAAAAGTATTAGAATTTGCTTTTAGGAGCATATTTAAAATTTTCTGTGCATTTAAACTTCTTCAATGTTATATCAGTGTAAATTTTACTCCGTGCTGGGCAATGCAAATTGTGCTCATTGATATTTAATTAATTTAATTGGGAGGATACAAAACTGAAACGCCCGACACGTGAAGATGCCTCTGATTACAGGATCTTGGCTCCCAAGCTGATGAGCTGATTTCAGTGAAATTTATTTTGTTTCAAAGCTGATTTCACGGGTGTTTCTTAGTTACATTGGACGATATTGATTTCAACATATTGAGGCTTTTTTTTTTTTAAATATAAATGCTTATTTGGACTTGTTTTCTAGGTGTGGTTGATTACATTCTTAATAACTAAAGCAGCCTTTTATTAATGAATATGTCATTTTATCTCTCACCCCCTTTATTGAATTGTCCCAAAAAAGCGACATAATTTTACATATATTTAAATACTATTAGTTCGCAACAACTTTAATCCATTGTTACAATATTTCGTAAGGTGTAGATATGCATCCCATGTATTTTTCTATAAATAGGTTACAATCATAAAAATTTCAACATAGGGTTACCAGGCGAAAAGCACGAAAGGTGAGAGATAAAATGACATAGTTAATTAATATCGTTTTAATATGGCAATAATGAAACTAAAAAATTAGGGGGGGTCATAGGGGTCTCCCCCTGACGAGGCTCGAACAGCCGAGTTATATATATATATATATATATACACAGTGGAACTTGCCTTATGTGACCACCCTCGGAATCAACAAAATTGATCATCTTATAAAGTGGTCACCTTACAAAGGTTGCAATGTGCGGTGATTAGAAAGGGAATTTAAAAAAGTGGTCAGTATAGACTTGTGGTCTCTTTACGAAGGTGGTCACTTTAGGAGGTTCCACTGTGTATATGTAATGCGAGGTATATCTTATTTGCAGTACATATTGTGTTTTACTTATTAGTTATATATATATATATATATATATATATAGATAGATAGATAGATAGGAAACTTGGCTGTTTGAGCCTCGTCAGGGGAAGACCCCCCCCCGAACCCCCTAATTTTTTGTTTCATTATTGCCATATCAAAACGATATTAATTGACTATGTCAATCTCTCATCTTTCGTGTATTTTGCCTGGTTCAAGTTAACCATTTGCTCCCCATTTGTGGAACAAATTAGAAATGTTGAAAACAACTCTTGAACAACAATCAGGGAATTTAGATCTGAACACAATGATAAAACACATCTGAAAAAACTTTGTATGAACTTTTTTGCACATGAAATCAAATGCAACAAATGGAGTTTATTTCCAGATAGTTCAATTATTTTGCACATCTGGGGCGTCAAGTATCAGCACATTAAATGTTTTGTAAGTAGTTTATGCAAATTTTATTAAAATTTCAAACCTTCATATTTTTTCCTGCGAATTTTCTGTTTTTATTTGCGAAAATTCCGTACCGCTAATTATAATTCAAAAATTCTTAAAAAGATATAAATCTAACAAATTTTTTGTCCATTTTTTGTGGTATTATTCTTGAAAAGATGGTTAGATTCTGAAACTTTCAATACTTTTGACCAGTAGTGTACATATATATTCTGGATTCTATCTGTTCTGGATATATTTTTTTCCAGAAAACACACAGTTTGCAAAATTTCGAAATCGGTATCAGCCGAGGTCAGAAAAGTTGTTACTTGGGTTGGATAATAACCCTGTAATTTATTTCGAAGTTCGACAATGTCTTCCGGTGGCGCCAACGCCTTTAAATTTGGGAATTAGCGCCAAAATAAACATTTTCTTCCCGATAACACAATTTTTCCGAATTTTGAAATCCATATCAGACGAGCGCGGAAACTTCTTTATATGATACACTCTAAAAATAAGAAGCATTTTTACCGCAGAACTATTAAAGATTTCCAAAATCCGGTAAATTTTATTTTTGGAAATGCTTTCGCTAAAATACCCGATTTTAAATGAGCCAGTGCCATCTGAAGATATTGTCCGTTTTTTTATTTTTAGGAGGGGAGGGGGTTGAGCAGTTACTTACTAACCCAGGAACAACTTTCCAGCATTCGGCTGATACAGATTTCAAAAATCCGGTGAGCGGAAAAAACGCCACTTTTAATAGTTTTATGATGTAACATAGTCGTTATATGCTAATCGATGAGGAAAGGAGCGTAGCCAGAATTTTTTTTCGGGAAGGGGGGGTTGTATGAGATATAATTTTGTATTGATAAACTTAATTTCTTTTCCAAAAAAAAAAAAAAAAAAAAAAAAAAAAAAGAACACGGTTATTAGCCAACACAAGAAAAAACTTTCCGTACTCTGCTGATATTGATTTTGAAAATTCGCAAAAATTGTGTTTTCGAGGGAAAAATATTCCTATTTCGCCCCAATTTGCCACTTTTAAAAGTTATTATATATATATTAAAGATCAGAAAACAAAGTCAAGGACTAGGAAGTAGGTAAATTTGTATTATACACGAAAATATTTTACACAATCAATCGTGTAAACTATTATGCATATTTTAATTTGTCGCAACTGCATACTTTTAATGAAAGTGTTTTTCAACGCCCAGATTTAAGCAATTATGTATATAAGGAAGTTTAAAAAAATGTATTGTCACTTTTTCATCATATTAACCAAACTAGAAATCAAAGCCCGTTGTGGAGGCAAATACAACGGGCGCTTGAAAAAACATTCGACGAAAATGTCTACACTGAATACATTTAGTCGTCGCCTACCTAAAATAAATAACTTCCTATTCAATTTTTATTATACACCCAAATCGAATTTCATCCTCTTCTGGAAACGTGCGGAAACTTATGGCATTCAAAAGATCTTGTTTTGTGTTCACAGTCATTCTCATATCCATGCAGACGATTTATTTGTGAAAAAATAAATAAATAAACTATGTAATCTAGAAAAACAATTTTAAAGGAATGAATCACAATTTTCCCTTCAAAGGCAGATAGATAACCGTGACGTGAATATGACAATTTTTTTACACTTTGAAAGTCTAATTTTTTCACTCAAATTATTCGCTTTTTTGAATCTCTGAAATAAAATGGAGCTGAAAAGGGCAAAAAATCTCTTAAAAAAATTAGGGAACCGGTGAGTTTTCAGATTTTCAAAGTAACAGAGATTGTTTTTATATTTTTATACATAGTTATGAAAAATTTCAAGCGGATCGTATGAATGGTGTGGGTGTTATTAGGCTTTTTCTGGTTTTTAATCTTTTTGGAGTAATGGAGGTAAAATATTTACATCGAAGTGGTTTGCCTGGAATCTTTACAAATTGAGTCAGCCAGTCAGGGTTCAGCGTAACTATATAGTAGAATAATTACGATGTAAAATTTCTCATATTCGCGCTTCGATATTTTCTTTTAAAATGTTAATTTTTATAACAACACTTTACAAATTGCAGTCTCCTTTGCAAATTAAATAAATTTTTTATTATACTTGTAATTTATCATTGAGTATCCTGCAATTTAAATCTGTTCGAACCAGTGGCGCTCCCAGGATTTTAGTTTAGGGGAGGGCTGGGCTACATAATATTGCTGAACTCAGTCATAGTGATCTCGGTTAGTTACAACTCTCTTATAACGTCAAAATATTCGGTATTACTTGACTGTCCCATAGAACATAAGCAATGTAACTCATTATAGAGTCATAAATAATTATCTGATCTTTTGAGCAACGTTGTAACCGTGTGTAAGAGTGTTTCAACTAACTGTGAGCATTTATTTATAAACTTGATTGGTTAGAAATAATTTGAGGACAGTTAAAAAAAGAAAGAAAGAACTAAAAAAAATAATTCATTAGCTACAGTTTTCATTTTTTAACGCTTTTCACTTCTAACTTTCTACCTTTAGGGGGGCTTCAGCCCCCATAGCCCCCTCCGTGGTTGCGCCTATGGTTCGAACGAATACACTCAACTGAAAATAAATTTTGCTCAGGCAGCGGGGGCATGTAGACGGAGGTCACAGGTCAAAATCTCCCAACCCGCCAACGGGTCATAAATTTCCCATCAGTAACGGACACGCGAGCTATCGTATTTCGCGATAGGAGCTTTTGTGAGGGGGGTAGGAATTTGTTCCTCAAAACGCGACTCGAAAAAATTTCTGTCTGAGGAGGGGCCTTAACGTTTTACTGTAGTACTCTGAAGTATCTACCATGAAAGATTTTCTTATTGGAACTGCTTAACGTACAGACAACAGATTTTACAATCCGTTCTATAATGCATGTACGCTACCACATTCTAAAGAGGTTCAATGTAGTACAAAACGACGACAAAAATACCCGCTAGAGAGCAATTACGGAAATTAACCCCATGGCTTAGACCAGCGAGAAGTTCAAAGACACCTCAACCAAATCAGCGCTGTTTGCCTCCAAAGATTTGTGGTTGGACTTGGACATTTTGCTGTTATGGACCGTAAAATGGTAAGTACAAGTTACACTGTAATATATTTATAATTCAAAACATGATTTATAATTCGACAATTTTATTAAGTAGCATCAATTCTATTAATTAGCCGTCGATTCAAATAAACAACGAAACTGATTCAAAAAAAGCTGTAGAATATCGGTTATTTACTTAATTTTATAGTACGTCCTGCATAATTAGCCATACAATGTTTAAATACGTGTGGAGAACACTGAACTCGACCCAGATTTTGACGACCATTGTATGTGTTTTGTCCGGACATTCTGACGTAAGCGACATTGTAAATCTGTACGGGGTGGTAATGTGCTATCTGAACGTGGAAATTACGGCCTTTGAAAAAGTTTGTACTATCTGGGTATGAATTTCTTTGAGGATTGCCACAAAGTTTAAATATGCAGACATAATGCAGACTGTTTAAATATGCAGACATAAAATCATCTTCTGCATATTTCATAGCACATACGTCAAAACTTATCAATTGAATTTTATCTCTTGAGTACAGAACTCGAAAAATTATTATTTTTATTAATTTTTAAAGTATTATAATAAATTATTTTGTTTTGAAACATAAAAAATAAAATTTACGAGAAAAGTTTATTATTAATTCAGTGGAATTAGTTGCATTTATTACCCCCAGATGGCAGCATCAGACTTATAGATCACTCATTTGTGAATTCAGCTTGGTCCATTTTTACAGCATTGAGTTTGCCTCGTTTAGACCGGGGCCGTCGCTATTAGCAACCGGGCCTGCTTGTTCGTTGCCAGCACGAAAATTGAGTTTATCATTGAGGCCTGTTTTCGCGATTAGCACTGTTCTATTTTATTATTATAAGTATTATAAATATTATATTATTTTAAAACAGTTTTTTTTGTAGTTTTGTCGTACTAAAGAACTTAAGATGTAGATAATCATTTTGTGAAGATTGAGCCATTTTTTTATGGTAATTTATCATAAAATTCGAACATTTTGCTCTGAATGTAAAGGAAGTGTAAACTTGTATAATTTATTTAGAAGTTCTAAAAATATGTATGTAAATCAAATTTAGTGAATTAATATTCATGTGCTGTTTTTAAATCATTTTCATCTGAAATCGTACTACTTGAGTAGTTTATTATACAGTAAATAAGCGTGTCTTTGTAATACTAGTTAGACGATGTTGTCTATTTAATTTTTCAGTCGAAAATGTCATTTATCAGTTAGACATGTGCATTGATTGTATGATTTAGACATGTGTAGCCAGCTTTCAGTGCAGAAGTACAGTAAATTATAAATTATTAATTTTGTATATGTATATGTAGAAACTTCAAATGCAGTTAATATTTTGTACAAGAGTTCATTATGTTCAATTCCAAAGTTCGATTGAGATAGCGACAAAAGAATAACTTTTATATAATACTTGGAATTGCTATAATAAAGAATAATTAAATAAGAAAGCGTTTATTTTTGGTTTGCTACAGTGTTTAGTGCAGCTTTTGAAGAGGTATCCTGAAATTTTTCGAGTCCTTGAGCTGTTGGTTTATCTCACTTTATATTCAAAGTGCTAAAATATATTGTTTGTTTTGTTATTTATGTAGTTTCATAATAAATTGCATGAGTAATTATGTAAACAAATTTTAAATTTTGATCAAATATTTAGGAATTTCAGATCGTTTCATTCTTTATTCTCGTTTCGAGTGTACTTCACTCTCTGCTGCACATATATATATATATATATATATATATATATATATATATTTACATTTGCCAAAAGAGCATTTATTCCGATATCTTCATGCATTCTCAATTTGTCATAATAAAATCTATTTGCTTTTTAGGTTTTCCTACAACCAAAAGTAACCTCCAAATTTCTTTTTTCGCGTGATTCGATCACATCAGTACGCTTCCAGTAGTAAAATCACTCGTTTCTTAGACATGTCTCTTCTCTAACGTACAAGATTTGTACGTAATGTGTACCTGTACTTGCACTGCTGTCGATTTGCAGCAGAGCGACTGGTTTAGAATGTGGTTTTTATTTACTTTACTTCCGGTAAAATACAAGAAAATTTTCGGACTGGGAACTGGGACCGGTCACATATAGAGGGTTGTGTGGTGTCTTCAAGAGGCTCTTTTAACATTAACTAGATAGGGTAAAAAATCGGTGCCTTAAAAAATGTGTCGTTGCAGGAGGGGGTCACTAAATAGAAGTGGTCGCTCATAGAAGTTTCACTGTATACAGCAATGCAAGGACGAAAACATTGTCTTCAAGCACCAGTTAGTAATCACGTAAAAAAAAAGATATTAGAATATTCGTAGTATTTCCTACTATGGTTTTCTAAAATTTAATACTTTTCCTTGGAAGAAAAAAAATATATGGAATTATAAACGAAAATTATAAATCCTTTTAATATCGGGAATGGTAAAATTTTCAATACATAAGCTTAGCATGAAAACAACGTGTTTGGCCATGCTATGCTACGTGATTCTTAATCCTTTTGATTTCTTTCATCTTCCCTTAACCCATTTGTGCCCAGATATTTTTGCGACTTTCTTAGATTTTTGCTATTACCAGCAATAATAGATAAATTTCTGATGTCAGCTTCTTGAGCAAGAGATAGTTTCTTATAAAATCATTATGTATAAAAATTGAAATGTCACCATCTTGCTTGCTCATGTTAAAATATTTTGTGGATTTGAGGTGTAATATTCGTGAATAAAGGGTAGGAAAAATAAATAACGTTTTCGACTGATAGCGGAAATGCCGTCCCAAAAAAAGGGACGCTAGGCATAAATGGGTTAAAGTTCGTACTACTATTTATGGGACACAATTTATTGAGTAATTTATTCTAAATGTTTCTCGTTAAGTTAATTTACATTATTTTTAATTTAGATGCCAAAGGAATGCAGTACACCAGGTTGTACTTCTAACTATAGTAAACATTCGCCAAATATCCACGTCTTACAAAACATTAAAAATTAAATATTGTAGTAGTACTTAAATGATGTATATGCGAATTGTAAATATCAAATATCTTCATTTCTATTCCAGCACCTCGTCATATATTCTGTAAATATATTAACTGGACAAAATTTAATGAACGCAAATTTAATAACTGTTAGTTAATTTTATTTAAAAAGTGGTTATGGTTGTAACTGCTTTTAAGATGTGAAACTTAAATATTCAGTATAAAGAAATTCATAAAAATATCTGTATAAATAAACTGTTTATCATTTACGAATATGTTTACCTTAATGTATAATAAAAATCAGCTTAATTTGTTTAATGTATATTAAAAATCATGCCAAAATAATGAATTATGAGAGTAAGCACTGCTTTGTTTTTCCTTCAAATTACACACATCTACTTGCTTTAATGTCCACATGTATCATAGTAAAGAAACTAATAAAATTAGTAGCACAATTATGGCATAAAGCTACATTAAATAACGCTTCAAAGCCTTGGAAAGCTTAAAAAATGCTTGATGTATATGTGAAGACGCGAGCATCCGTAGGCCTCTTTGGATGATTCATCGAAATACACGCGCAGGCCCGTTACAAATAGCGAAGGCCCCGTCTAGACCTACGTGCCTTCTGTTTTTCGCCGTGGAATTCTGTTAGCAAAACGTCAGAAACTGGTATAGGGATCAAATAAATGGAAAATACTAGTATCACGTTACTACACCACTGTGGTGTCGCCGGTCCTTAAGCCATACTTTACGTACACTTAACGACCACTTACGTAAGCTTAACGTCCGGCGACACCACAGTGGTGTTGCCGGACGGTACAGGGCGAGTTTGATAATTCGCGGGTTGTGCACCGGGGACACCGATTCATGACCAGAGCGTTCGAAAAGGCGGAGCTCTAAAAATAACCGCGTTCGAAAATGTTTCGGTCACGTAGTGGTTGTCTGCTCAACTCAGTGTGACCAGAGTGCACGGACTAAGAGGCTTTAGGACGATCATCGGGAAGCGGCAGACGGGCGAAATTGCGTCAGCCCCTCTGAATGGAAAATATGCGACCCCCTTTTAATGATTAACGGCATGGGCGTCCTCTGACGACACACAGCTTAAGCATCTCCCGCGGGGTGCTTCCGTTGATATTTGTTTACGTTTTAGCTACTAGCACACGACGCATACGCCAAAAAATTAATGAGTACGACTCTCAGCGCCACCTTTTAGGCAAATTTCATTTAGTTCTTTCACAATGCTTGGATGAATGTCCTGTACCCTCTTAGTCCCTGCCAGAGTGCAACCAGAATGACCCTGCTAGCCAGGTGGGTTATTCCGGTTATTAGAGAAGTGTTGCGAATGTTTATTTATGTTTTCTTGGCTTGGCATCGGATGTGATGAAGATGACTGAAACCGGTTGACGACCGTGACGTCACTTAACCAAAGAATGACCACAACCGGTGCATAACCAACTGGTGAATTATCGAACAGGCCCATAGTGTTAAATTGCATGGAATTCTGAGCGTAGCGTACGCAATCTAACGAACCTTGTCAGATTTTAGGTTGGTCACCTTAGGTTACGAGCGGATTACGTAACCAAGTACCCTCAAAGTTTCTTTTTCGTTGTATCTCCTCTTGTTTTATAGTCCATGATTCTAATCGAATAACTTAATTTTCGATTAATATCGATAAAAGTGAATTTTTAGTTTGATACCGAAATTGGATTATAAATCCGAATGATCCATGTTTACTGACGACGAGATTGTTATTGTCTGTCAAAACATCTAAACTATCGCCATCCAGTCAGTTAATACTCTGAATAAAATATCATGTTTTAGAGTTATCGGCAGCAAAGCTGTTATTATAAAATGGGCCTTTTTGGTAAAAGTAGCCGTCAAAATCCTAAGGAGCAGGTTAGAAAAAATTTTTCTGCTTCTCTAAAGTGTATACAAATATATTTTGTGCTTTAAAATTGTTGATCATTTTTTCCTCTCCCCTGTTTAAAGGTCAAAGAATGGACCAGCGCCCTTCGAAAAGAAGGTTATCAGCTGGATCGTCAGATTAGGTCCATACAACGAGAAGAAGAAAAAGTGAAAAGAAGTTTGAAGGAAGCAGCAAAGCGTGGTGATTTGGATGTTTGTAGGATTCTGGCAAAAGAAGTTGTTGCTGCTCGGAAAAGTATTAATCGAATCTATACTTCGAAAGCTCATATCAACTCTGTCCAAATGAGCATGAACCACCAATTGGCTACCTTGCGGATTGCAGGATCGCTGGAAAAGAGCACTGAAGTCATGAAAAGTATGGAAAATCTATGCAAAATTCCTGAAATAAGTAGAACTATGCAAGAACTGTCCAAAGAAATGATGAAAGTAAGTGGGTCTTGCATTAGCATGCTATCAACTTTTCTGTGCATAGTCAGTAGTGCTGTATGAATGCAGTGATGTAGTCGAAGGGGGACGCCGTCCCCCTACTTTTTCAGTTCAACCCATACGTCCCCCACTTTTTTTTCTCAGGGAGGGACGCTCATTTACAAGGTTTTTTAAAAAATTGTGTGAAGATATTAAAATTTTTGTTTTGTTTGTGCGAGAGCAAGTACATCGGTATAAAAATCAAAAGGAAACTTTTGACTGTTTGAATAGACTTTACAAATGGGATTGTAAGGGTTTATTAAACACTTCAGTAGTGAAAACATATCCATAAGAATAGCACAGATTATAGTTTTTCTGAACGCACTCTTGGTAAAAAATGCCCTTCCGAATGGCCGAAAACGTGACAAAAATCGGGGTAGCAAACAGTCACGTACCAATCCAAAAGAAAATCTGTCACTTTGACATTGGACTGTTGCCTCACCCTGGCACAGTGGTTATATTACTGGAAAATGGTAGATGGGCAAAGTGTGAAGGTCCCAGGTTTGGGTCCCATCACTCGTCCGTTGACCTAACTGTTGGTTCTCTCCAAAACTTTGTGTAAATACAGGTTAGGACCCTTTAGAAAGACTCCTATGAAAGGCAACCCCCTCCCCCCTTGTTTTGTCTTTCTGACGAGGATTTATAAGTGGGCTTCGAGCCAAGCACACAAATCCGCTATACATATTCACAATAACAACAACAACATAGGATTGTTGACAAATGTAAATGAAAAAAATTAAGTAGTTCCCATCGTGTGTCCATAACAGTTCGGAGTTTACCATGGTTTTCTCCGAAGCTTAGCGTGAATATGGGTTAGGAACCCTTAGAAAGACCCCCCACAGAGGGCCCCCCCCCCCTTGTGTTGTTCTTCTGATGAGGATTTATAAGAGGGCTTCGACCCAAGCACACAAATCCGAAATACATGTTCACAACAACAAATTAAGTAGCTTACAAGGTTGATAAAAAAACTTTGTTTAGATTATTAACAAGTAATCAATAATTTAACAATGAGGCATTTTAATTAACCCATTTGTGCATAGCGTCCTTTTAAAAGAAAGGTTACATAATTAGCTCTAAGTCACTGATTTTTTTCCACTCAAGTAACAAAATATCACAAAAAAGTGTTGTAATTGTTATTATCCAGCAGATAGCAGCACTGCGTTAATTTTCTATATGTGTTTTGATGTTCTCAAGTTGGAATTCCTAGTTTTCTAGCTTTTCAAAATGGCATCATACTAAAAGTAAGTTTATTTTATTGTTTTGCACTAATACGAAAATATTTTATGCTATTATCATGGTCAATACTCTTTTCTAAAACATGTATCCTTGAAAATTATTAAAACTATTTTTTACTTTGTTATATACTCTAGTGCGTAGCGTTCTACCTATAGGTTGCTAGGCCCGAGTGGGTACAGGTTTTCCTACTTATCACACTGTACAAATACTTCTTTTTTATTCTTAATGTATGTGGCTTTACTGCTATAGAGAATGAAAAATGTTATTTATTTTGAAAAAAATGATGTGAAAAATTATTTTTAAAATAAGAACTTTTAAATACTCCATATTTATGAAAATAATTAAAATAAACTTTACTTAACTAAGGGAAAATAAAAACATTTCTTGTTTAATAGAAAAAAAATAGCTTTTTACCTCACATATACAAAAAGTTTAAGTGAGCTTTTATATATTTACTGATTTTAAACTATTTAGAAAAATAAAGAAATATATTTCTATGTTTATAATTTAAAAAATTTTAAGAAGTATAATTTTAACTTTTAATCTAAAATGTATTTGATATAAATGTATTGAAATGAACAATGGATAGGTTTTAAAGCTTATATTTACATTTTTGTTTCAAGTTTGACTCTTGAAGAGGCATTAGCTTTAATGGCAGAATTATCTGATGATGATACATTCCATACAAGCAGATATTTATTTGGACCCACCTTCCAATGAGGTTACCGATGAAGATAGTGGTAAGGAAGATAATATAGATATGAACAATTTAACTGGAGGTCAACTACGAGCAAAAGCAGTGGTTACTCTTCATCGAAGGAATCAAGTGAGAGAGATTATTGGCGAATCTGACAGTGAAGAAGATGTGCATGACATTATTCCTCATATATTTGGATAAAAATAGCAAAGATTCCCCAAAAAAATCGGAAGGGGACTAGAAGTGATTAGCTGGAAAATAACACCTTTCAGTTAGCATGGAATGAAGTGAAACCACTTTTCTTGAACATCCATTGGTCACCTACATCTTTATTTGAGTTGTTTCTGAATGACGAAAGAATTGCACACATTCTAGAACAATCGATTTTGTACGCTGGTCAGAAAGGAGATCATGATTTTGAGATTGATACTGAAGAACTAAAATTATTTTTGCTATCCTTTTGACTAGAGGCTACAATGTTCTCCCAAGAAGACGAATGTACTGGGAACATGCAAGTTATGTGAAAAAAAATGCGATTTCAGAAGCCATGCCACAGTGTCGGTTTCAGAAAATATTGCAATACTTGCACTTTGCTGATAATAGCAATTTAAATAAAAATGATAAGATGGTTAAGCTGCACTCATTATTTAATAATTTGAATGAAAGGTTTCTGATATATTTACCTAATGAGCATCACTTATCCATTGATGAAAGTATGGTCCCATACTTTGGACATCACGGATGCAATCAATTTATAAAAGGAAAACCTGTCAGATTCGGCTATAAAGTTTGGTGCCTAAATACTAAACTAGGATATTTAATTTAGTTTGAACCATATAGAGGTTCAGGAACAGTTTCAGATGATTATGGAATCGGAATGAGTGGTGCAGTTGTTCTGGATCTAATTTCCGAGCTACCGAAAAATAAGCAATATGACTTATTTTTTGATAATCTTTTTACGTCACCTGCGTTAATTGATAAATTAACAGAGAAAAAAATCGGAGCAACTGGCACTATACATGTTAACAGAACTGAAAATTGTCCTCTTCAAGATATCAAATCTATTAAAAATAAGGGGAATAATACCGTTACCGGGGGCAGGTCGCCAAGTATGTGAAACGTCGCCAAATGGGAAGATGGGTAAACATGTTTACGATGACGTTATGTTTTCAAGTAACCATTATAAGGAGTTGAGGTGTAGTTGAGCTGTGTTTTTGTTTCATGATGTCATGAGAAATTATGTGATTGATTACAGTTAAGTTTGAAGGAATTATGTGATTGGTTGAAAGAATTTATCTGTAACCGAAACTGAAATGAACCGTTGAACATGCTTGTTTGTTTTGTTTGTTATTGAAAAAGTGTGCAGTTATTTAATATGGTGTTTAAGAAATGAAATTTCAATTTTTTTTTATATTAAACGAGGATAAGTTGTGTCAAAGTGTAATGAATTTGCTTTATGTTAAGATGTGTGTGAATTATGTATGTGTTGTATATGAAAATTTGAAAGTGTTTCAGGCCCGTAGCTAGGGTTAGTTTAATGGGTGGGCCTGAAAATACCCAGGGTGGGCACGATTTTTGAATCTGCAAACTAAAACAAAACAAAACTATTTAACAGCTAAAACAATATTTCATTGCCAAAAATCTTTATATTTAATTATCAAGGCAGCCTAAAGAAATAAGCTCTAAGAAAAGCAAACAGCAAATATTTAAAAAAAAAAAAAAACACGGAACTGATTAAATGCGAGAATTAAGAATAGTGTCTTGAAAATAAGCAACAAACTTTGTAATTACTCACAGGACCTTTTAAAAAGGTATAAGCATTTCGGAAGCAACAAAAGGTGGCTTTCTTCATCAGTACCTAAAGCACAGCAAACAGCAAAGCATAAAAACACAAAATATACATTTTTAAATTTTATTTATTTATTTATTTTTGCATTTTCATGCTTACTGTCCGTTGGATGGTACACATTTAGGTACTAATAAAGAAAGCACTCTTTTGCTGCTTTCGAAACGCGTTTTTTTAAAGGTCCTGTGAATAATAACGGAGTATATTTATTGATTTTATCCTGGTATTTTTGAGTGTTTTTTCTTTATACACTCAATCGACGTCTCAATGAAGCTGTAGACGTCGATTCTTTGTACTATGGAACTGCTTTAAAACAAGCTCCACTGGAATGCTGTTCATGAGTTTATGTTCAAATGCAAGAAGGATTAGGGTAGCTTTCCTCTGGTGCAGCATGGATGACCGAAATGGAGTTAAGATTCTTGAAAGAGTGCTAAATGATGCCTCGCAGGTTGCTGTAGACGCTCCTATTGAGAAGGCAGAAGCAAAAAGGCAATAAGTAGAAGGAAATGCATCTCTGTAATTGAACATAAATGCTGTAATTTCATGCAATGTGGCTGAGAGTTTCGACTCTGATATTTTCTTTTGCAAGAAATTTCATGCCGTTGCTGTTTCAGCAGTTGCGGCATTCAAATCGATATAGCATAAATTTGCCAGACACCCGAGTTGCTGCATGCCGAACGAATTGCTGGTCATGCTGGTCATGTACTCTCTAACAATTGCATCTTCTCTGGGCTGAAGCGTAAATTCAGCTCTGCTATTGTTCGATCAAAGGCATCATGGTGTATTCTTAGTTGTTCTTATTGCAACATTTCCTTGGATTCTTGGGAATACGGCATCCACCTACAGACTAAGTCATGATGAAATCTGTGAAATGGATTGGAACCAGACATCTACGTTTTGGAGCTAGAATCTCTTCAGCGTGCCCAGAAGATAGCATTGTCATAGCCTTTGCATAAGATGTCAAAATGTTCAACATTTCAATGCTTTTTAATTTCTTCTACAGTGCTGGCAACAATTTCACTTGCTTGTAGCAGGTCCATAGCTTTAGACTGCAGTGCATTATTGGCTGGATTTAACAGGGATAGAAGGGGTGCCACGGACGACCGATGCACCACTTTTCAAAGAAGGTTCGGAGTTTTGATCCATAAAAAAAGCTGAGGCAGAAGCGTAAAGTTTTCAAAATTATTGGGGGGGCCGGGCCCCCACAACCACATATATTCATGTCAGTGGCGTAGCCAAGGGGGGGGGGTTAGGAGGGTCATAACCACCCCCCATGAGGAATTTTTTGCCATACAAAATGTATACATTCTTCACTCCCTTATCATACACCCGTATACATATATGTGAGTTGCAGAAGGCGTACCCCACCCCCCATGAAAAATTTCATTCAGAAAAAAAAAAATCATTTTCGATGAGATAGTGCATTTTAGACACATCTGAACGTTTCTTCATTTCATACTTCACATTGCGATTTTAATTAACCAGAGCCTGGCGAGGGCAGCTTATAGTAACATTATGTGTTAAGTGGCGTCACAATGAATACTAAATCATGATTGAAATCAAAAGGAGAAAATTTTTAAAAGTACAAGTAAACGTTTTTTTTTTTTTTTAAACGTTTGTAAATGGCGTGAATACTTTTTTTTTTACGTTAGTATAAATTAGTTTTCTGTATTTAGTGGTAAATTATTGGGTGGGCTCAGCCCCTATTCACAATTTATTGGGGGGGCTCGAGCCCCACGGGCCCATATAACTCTACGCCTATGGGCTGGGGAAATCGTCCTTTACGTTGAGATGGCACCTCCTCTCCCAAATCAAGTAGAAAATTAAAAGAAGAAACACTAGCTGATGAACAAGATGCAACAGTTGAAACGGATGAGGAAAGCGATCAATAGTAACAGATAAAAGGGAAGAAGCTCTAGAAACAGTTTTACTTGAGGATGATGTTGCACTCGTAGTAGCTGCAACAGAACATGACACAGGTGTGTAATAGCTTAGTAAAGACATACTAACTGTTTAGTAATTCACCCTACAAAAATTAGCTAATGATTTAAAATACTTTTACTTTTTAAAATCTCGATTGAAATCTCAATTTTGAATTTTGTTTCTAGTTTCTTAACGTTAATAATTCAGTTAAATTTGTGAGGTAAAAATATTTTCAGGGATGTTAATTCTGGGCCGAGCTGCGCCGAAACACAAATTCTTGCGCCGAACTGCGCTTTTAGCCGATTTTTGCGCCGGTCTGTGCCGAATACATCATTTTGACTCTTTCAGGGTGCGCCGAAACACAAATATTGTGCCGAACTGCGCTTTTAGCCGATTTTTGCGCCAGTCTGCGCCGAATACATCATTTTGACTCTTTGTTAAATTTTTGCCATGCTCATTTATCTTTTAAAGCGTGTATGGAAAGCTAGTTAGCAGTAAAGCAAGATTCAAACTGCATACGAAAGCTGCATTCCGAAGCCATTCTACCCGCCCCGGATCGGACCAGTCGGGCTTTGTTAGTCACCTCAATCAGGGCCGGCCAGATAGGCAAACAAGTAATCATCGCAACGGGCACCGTTTTTTGTTTATGAAGGGGCACAATTTCCAACTTAAAATCATAAAAGCAATTTTGAAAAAGTAAAAGGGACGTCTTTTTCTACGTTTGCAGGGTGGAGTGGGTGTCATGTACCGCAGGGCCGCCTCTGATCTAAACCAGACCGGTCCGTAAAGAAAACAGTATATTACGGTGACGTCCCAGCCCCTAAAAAATCACGGTTTATGACCCGGCCCGTAGCAAGAATGAAAATTGGAAGCATGACCGGTTTAGAAATCAGAATCTAGGCTGTCTGAATTAATAGAATATTTCATTTCAAAATAATCCGGAAATCCGCTGCCAGTGGTGTAGTCGCGGGGGGTAGAGATCTGTGCGGGCCCAGGCTTTTGCAGCACGATTCATTCAAGGCACGGGCTGACCTCAGCATTTTCTAGAATGGACCGGAACAAGCGTATATTCTTAAAGACGGTCCTCTGCGCTTGCAAAATCGAGCCTTTCCGGAAATTTTTGCTCTCCTAAAATTTGGCGATTGGCTTGTGATTGGCAAACGATTGGCTTGTGATTCCCCCCCCCCCACTCCTTAAATCATGATTAATATACGAGCTGGACCGGGTCTGAATTTTTTATTTTGATTAAATGCCGGGCCGGGCTAGACATTTTCGGCCCGTGAAGATCATGAGCGGGGAGATGCCGTCTCACTACTTTTTCATTCGAGCTTATGTCAGCAAAAGTAAGCGTTCTTCACTTTTTATCATGGACGCATGATTTTTGAGTCTTCAGTTGCGAGTGTTCCTAAACCTTTTTTCTTAAAACTACACCACTGTTTTTCTTTTTGTGTGTGTGCAGGCTCTACGAGAGGGGGCAGACGGGGCGACGCCCCTGGGCCCGTGTTCAGCCAAAGTGCGTCCGCAAATTTTTCAGAATGTGTTACGAATTTCATTTATAGATCCGTAATTAAAATCTTTATTTTAAAATAGACTAAATTTTGAATACATAATTCTAGAATGATATAAACGGCAGAAATGTTAATTCTACCATTTAAATATTAGTATTTTTACAACCTTCGAACATGCATTAAAAGTACCATTGCATATAAGAAATACTTCCCTCCCACTCTCTTTCCATTTAGCATTTATATGAAAACCATTAAAAAGAGCACTTTCACACACACACACAAAAAAAATTCCTTCCGTCCATGTAAATTCATGTATTGTTTTTACCAAGTTGCTGATAGCATAGCCTGTATACACCCTTTTTTTTTCCAGAGCTTTCCTAAAGTGCTTTCAAATAGTGTTTTGCTTTTAGCAAATGGTGTTTGCTTGCAAACTTTGCTTTTCTTGTATGCATTTATTGTGTTCCTAAATCTACAATTTTATGCTTCAAAATCATGTTAATTCAGATCTCGAATCTTAGTTTTCCTCTCGGAAACTATTTTTTTGTGCTCCCAAATGGAATTTTTCTGCTCCCAAGGTGCTCCCAAATGGAATTTTTCTGCTCCCGAGGTGCTCCCAAATGGAATTTTTCTGCTCCCAAATAGAATTTTTCTGCTCCCAAATGCAATTTTTCTGCTCCCGAGGTGCTCCCAAATGAAATTTTTTCTGCTCCCGGGGTGCTCCCAAATCGAGTGTTGGAGTTAACATCCCTGTATTTTAAATAACTGCTAAATTACACGAAGTTTATGTTAAAAGCTTAAAAACCTTTTTATTTAATTCAAACATTATTTTTAATCCGTCCGCCCTCAAACAAAATGCGATCATTCGTATTCTTGTTCTTGAACATTATAAATGCTTTCATGATGTGAAATGTCAACTAAAGTAAAAATAATACTGGGAGCATGGGTGCCGGCAGCATAGGGCAAGGGGGGGGGCATGGCCCCTCCCCCTTGATTTTTGTATGCAGTGTTTTCCCTTGCTTTTTTGCTCTTTTCAACATGGTAACCATACGTTAAAGTAGTCTTTGCCCCCCTGGAAAAAATTCTGCCGGCGCCCATGACTGGGAGTTGAGTGCTTCACCTGCTTTGCATTTCCGTTAGAGTTTGATCGCATTCTGAATGCACTCGCCATTCGTCTTCAATATGCCAAGCAACCAGTTGGCAACCAACTTCTGCCTGACAATTAACAGTTATCGTAATGTATTTCGAGACAAACCTGATTTTGAACAACCAAAATGGTATTCAATTTATGTTCAGATTGAGACCATGATACAGCCGCTTGTATAGCCCAGAAGCAGAGTGAGCACGGCCCTCGTAGGCCCACTAGTAGCTACGGGCCTGAAGTGTTTGTTAGGCGGAATATTAAACGTATCCCTGGTAGGGTTAAATTCTGCTTATTTGGGAGCTTTTCAATGCATCAAGGCGATTAAGTAAGGAAATAAATAGAAGATTTGAGGTATGTGTTTTTGTTTATTTAAATATTCATTGTATGATTTACTGTATTGGTTTACGGTTGAGATTTAATGTTATTGTGTTCTGTTGTAGCATATTTATAAAAAAAATTTATTGTTTACTGTGTTATTTTAATTTTATGTGAATTGCTGAGTAATGATATGTGATGAAAAATGGAGATTTTAGTGTTTTAAGAAAGATGGATAATTTTATTCGATATATGGGTTTACTTACACTGATTTTCAGAAAACAGGTACTATACTCGGTTTAATATGAATTAATGTTTAAGGATTTTGGGGTTGTTTGTGGTGAGTTTTGATTTTATTCTGTTTTTAGTAATGTAAATTTTGTGTGTTTTGAAGATATTAAAATTGAATGAATCTCGGGAGGGGGGGGGGAGGTAGTCGGTTTATTTGAGTGTTTTTATATTAATTTTAAACTGTCATTTTAAGAGAAATTTTGTTGTATATTTTTCTACAGAAACATATTTTAGTATTTTGCCTCTTTTGAACGTTTTATAGTATTTATTTTTTAACGTACCCATAGCCCAGAGGTAGTGCTTTGTTCTTGTTCATTTTGTTTGTAATTGCATTTAAGTATGTGTACAAATGTTTTAATAAGGTGTTTAGATAAGTCTATTGTAGTTTTGGGATTTATTTTTTCTTATATAACTACGTATGTTTATGTTTTGTTTGGTAAGAAAGCAAAGTCACCAAGGTTAGACGTTGGCAACAAAAAAAAAGTCGCCAACTCAGCCTGCCCCCGCCTACGGTATTATTCCCAAAAGAAGAGATGGGGAAGTTTTGATTTTCAGAACAGCAAAAGTTAAAAAATGGTTCGGTGGAATGACACTAGTGTCATTACTTTAGCATCTAACCATTATGATATTGAACTTATAGCTCAGGCCAAACCCTGGTCAAATATTGACAAAAGATTTATAGAGAAAGACCAACCGCATGTTGTGTCTCAGTATAATAAGTTTATGGGAGGCACCGATCGTATGGATTAAAACCTTTCCCAATACCAGTGTTCCATACGATCTATAAAATGGTGGTGCCCACTGTTTTTGTTTGGCTTGGAAGCATCGGTTCAAAATGCATGGCTACTGTACAGATTATGCCCTTCTAATGCGAGAAACAGAATGGATCTCCTGCAATTTAGAAGAGAAATATGTCAGACATATTTTTCTAACTACAGTAAGAGTTTAAATAACAGTCTGGCTGCTGGAAAACCCCCCACAAAAAATTCCTAAAGAGTTTCTGATGGTATCCGCTATGTTTTAAAAGATCATTTAATCACTGTAAATCCCAAATAGATAAGATGTGCCTACTGTGGAAAAAAATCTACAAGAAAGTGCAGTAAATCTTTAGTGATGAAGTTTTCTTACATGAAGTTTTCTTACATAGTTTTCTTACATGATAAATGCTTTGAAATATTTCATACTAAATAGCTTGTGTATATATATATATATATATATATATATATATATATATATATATATATATATATATATATATATAATAGCTTACTTACGTAAAGTGAAATCCCAAGATAATCCATTGATAAAGTGAAAAAAATATAAAAAAAATAAAAAAGTAGATAGCACATGGTGCCAATTAACAAGCTTATACCGGATAAGTGTTTAAATATAGCCTTTTAAGGCAATGAAAGAGTGGAAAAATTGGATATAAAGCGCCAAATTAGAACTGGTGTGCTTTTTAAGCCTAATCACATGTAACCACAAATAGACGGAAAATGGAATTAATATTGAAATGGTGTGCTCTATCATCAGGCGCCACCGCACACACATTTCAATTTAATCGAAAAAAAACAATAATATCTAGGTTTCTGCAAGTTACCTGACCAAAATTAGGGTCCTTTTGTAACTTGGGGGCGCGACCATACACAAGCTATAGCAAATACAGAATAACTATTTGTGTTGGTTAACATAGTATATATATATACAGTAGAACCTCGATTCATCGTTTTTCATGGGGTGTGTAGGAAAACACGACGAATGCGGGAAAACTACAAATGTGGGTTCTGGTCAAAATACGAAGAAAGAAATCTTTATGCATACAATGGCTGTATACCAACAAATACTAATTTGTTACAAACTTGTAAAACAAATAAATGAAGTAAACTTGTAAAACAAATAAATCGAACAGTAAATTTTCAAAATTTACAATATTTTTCTGGTCCTTTTATGGGATTTCATGTTTGTATAAAAAAGTTCATATAGTTTCAAATACCGTAATTGCTTCAGACAAACTTCGTGCTACTGTAGGCTCAGACACATAGGCATAAACATTATTCTCTGCTTCACCATTATTTTCATTTTTTGCATTGTCACGCGTTTCTTCTGTGTTTGGGATACCACATGCCTCACCATCTTGATTAATGGAAATATCATTAACACATCCTCTTCAACACGGAACCAGTGTTCATCTGATCATCAATAAATGAAGAAATCATACCAAGAAGCAATTACAGTTTGTATGCCATATGAATCCACTTAACGTTCAATTTCATTTTGGTCAGGAGAAAAATTTTACAACGATGAAAGCAGGAAAGTCACTTTTTGATGAATGATAGATGCGAGTTTCTTTAATGTTATTCAAATACAATTTGTGCAGGGACCATAGAAATAAAACTACCCATACGGGAAAACGATGAATGCGGAAACGATAGATCGGGGTTTCACTGTATATATACTGTGTTAAAACAACACAAATAGCTATTTTTTATTACTTTGTATTTTAGTAAAACCTTTTTATGTGTAAATTTTACATAAAAGTGCGTAAAATTTGTCATAAGACATATTTTATTCAATTTGTACCTTTTAACATAGTAATTTTGCATTTTTAGAGTACTTAACTATTATCATATTTTTAAATGATTAAATTACAATATTAATTCTCTGTGTTTATTTTATTATGCATTTTTTTCACAGAGTTCCATTTCTTTCACGTATGTATTTATCTAAATATGATATGAAAATGAATAGTTTTTAAAAATCTAAGGGTTGAAGAATTTGTGTAAAACCTGTACCCTCTCATGCCTAGCGTCCTTTATATAGGACAGTGACATTTTAATGCAGAATTTTTAAAAGTATTTTTCCAGATCATTTTACACCTGTACAAACATAATTAGCTGAAAAAAAGTTTAACATTTGATGTTGGGCATTAATGGGTTAATTAATAAACAAATGATGGTTAAATTAGTTTTATTGTTTGTTTAAGGAATAATTACATTTAATGCATCCAATAAGTTTAGGTTAAATTTCGTCAAAAATGAGCATCTTCCCACTTTTTTTCTTAGGACTACAACACTATGAATGTGTTAGTAATATTGAAGGACATGTGTTATAATTTATTTTTTTAAAATCAGTTTATATTTACATTAAAACTTACGAAAATATTTTGTATACAAAATGAAGTATGGCTAAAATGTGCTTTAGCCCACTGCTTGGCAACATTTATTTTTAGGGACAATAAATGCACCAAATATTGCAAATTTAATATTTTAGAGCTGTAGAAAGATCTGAAATGTCTTGCATTTTTTCGCATGTATAATTATTTTTTATTCTTGCTACTGTTTGATGCACATAGGTGAGAGTAACGAATATGTTTGCTTAATTTGACATCATTGAGCTGTTAATTTGCATTTGTGTGTATGTGTTATTGTTATATCTTGACAGTCAAAACTACCACCGGCAGGGTAGTTCACTCCTGCATTGCATCGCCCATGATGGTGCTAGAACCATCACGAAATGAAACATGTAAACAGCACCAGATACGGAATTTAGGTCTAACATTTGTACACATATTTCAAATGCAATTATAAACAAAATGTATATAAACAAGCACTAGCTCTGGTCTATGGGTACGTTAAAAAATAAATAAAATAAAACCTTCAAAAGATGCAAAATACTAAAGTATGTTTCTGCAGAAAAATATACAGCATAATTTCCCTTAAAATGCTTAAAATTAATTAGACATCTTATCCACATTTAAGATAAAAGTAACTGGAAATTTCACTTCTTAAACACCACTCTTAAATAAATCCACACTTGTAATTTCAGCAAAGAATCACTTTAACAACAAACAAGCATGTTCAATGCGTATGCGGGTTATGTCAGGTTTGGTTGGCAGTTAAATTCTTTCAACAATCACATAATTTCTCCAAAAATAATTGGTCCACCGTTAATTTCTTTGACCAATCACATAATTTTTAATGACATCATGAAACAACAATACAATTCTGCAAAAGGGTTGCTAAAAACCTCATCTTGATTAGCACCACTGATACATGTGTTTACTTATCGCAAGCTTTTGTGATGTATCTGGCTTGGCAACCTGCCCCTGCTTACGGAATATATTCCATTATCATAAAATATGAATTAGATTATGTGTAATTATAACTTGATATTTCTATTGAGTTGTGCATTCTCAAATACTTTTTTTTTTTTTTTTTTTTGAGGGTCTACATGATAGTCTAATGTTTTTAGTTTAGCAAAGGACCAATGCGCTAGCATATTTTTGAGATCCTCCCTTATAGAGGTAGCCAGACCCAGTGATGTTTTTTTGGGTCTTACTAAGGGAAATTGATAATGTATTTTAGGAGGGTCCCTACAGTGTTGGTTGGACCCAGTAATGTTTTTTTGGGTCTCAGAAAGGGATAGCAGTAGCATATTTTCATGGGGCCTCCTTATAGCAATGGCTGGACTTAGAGATGTGTTTTTGGGTCTCGCAAAGAACCAGCAGTCGCATATTTTTATGGGGTCCCCCTACAGAAATGGCTGGATACAGTGCTGTTTTTTTTTTTTTTTATCTCGCCAAAGACCAGTAGTAGCATGTTTTTGAGAGGCCCCCTACAGCAATGGCTGGACCCAGTGATGTTTTTTTGGTCTCGCAATGCTACTGCTGGCCATTTGCGAGACCCAAAAAAACATCACTATGTCTAGCCTGGATAATAGTTTGTTATTTTCGAGTGGCCCCTTACTGTCATGGCTGGACCCAGTGATGTATTTTTGGGTCTCGTAAAGGACCAGCGATAGCATATTTTTGAAGGTTCCCCTCCCCCTTGTTGCTTTGTAATAGTTTGTTATTTTTACTTTAACTAGTTGTTCCATTTTCAAAAATATTTTGTTTTCCTAAATCACCATTTTGTTGACATTTCTGCATCTGCGGTGCATCTTGGGAAATAATCGTAAGAATCAAGCGTGCTTCCTCCATGGCTGATTGCCACTGCAGTTGACAAACAAGAAATAATCCTAAGTAACGGAACCCACAGATTATGAACCAAGCGAAACAGAGTAGAAGAGATTGCAATCTCAGAGACACTCCACAGAAACATACCAATTTACCAGTTTGCTGACAATTGCCAAGTAGTAGGCTGAAGCACATTTACATATGAAATATTTGTAAATGGGTAACAATGATGAAAGATTTATGCATTCCATGTCATATCTGTTGCAGGCTGGTATCATCGATGAAATGATGGAGGATGTTTTTGAATCTGCCCTTGGTGGTGATGAACTTGAAGAAGAAGCGGACGAAGAAGTCGATAAAGTCCTTTGGGAACTAACAGCCGGTATACATATATTATGTTATTAATATTTTGATTCCTTGTAGGTATTTTGATATTTGTAGCCTTATCATAGGTCCAATGATTTATGGTGTTGCTAATGTTGAAAATGTGTATCATACTTGCCAACTTTTAAAAATTTTGGCATTAATTTATTTATGTATGTATAACTAGAGTCATTATAAGGACTTTTTGGCAGTTTTCTCATTCAGAATTGTTTTAAAATGGAGTCATGACTTACACAAGGATACGTTCCAAGACCCCTTGCGTAAGTGAAAATTTCACATTGTATTTGGTTGTAATGAGTTTCCCGCCACCGCAAATAGTTCGCGTTTGTGTGTTTGCTCATATTTTGTCAAACTGTTTTTGGACTCTTGAAAGAAAGAGACTTGCTTTAGAACTCTGTGTTGTGAAAGGTAAAAAAATACCGTTATCATTAAGTATAATGGGTCTGAAATGGAACTATCACGCTACCAAATTAGAAACATCATTTACTCTTGCAAAAATCAGTTACAGAATATCAATGAGTTAAATGTACTGCTTTAGGTACTACTGTTGAATCATATGACATTGTGAAAGTTCGATACTGTAAGTTTAAAAGCAAGGACTGTGACATCCAAGAAGTTGAGCTCTCTGGCTGGCCTATTGATGTTGACGAGGGAGGGTCGTTTGTGGGGACTTGTGGAAGAAGATCAGTATTCAACCACTCGAGAGCAAGCTAAGAAGTTACACATTTGTGTCATGCCCATTAGTCATGCTATGCACCCCATAAACTTGATGTGCAAGTTCAATTGCTGGGCGTCGCCGCATGAATCGATTCAAGCAGGTTTGGTAGAAAACTTTTGTTACAACCTGATAAAATAAGGTATATGTACAACTTTTTAGAATCATACCCACAATTACTTTAGATACTTAGAAACACCCTTAGACCTGCTTTAAACCATTCCCTAATTTCTCTCATAAAATAATGAATAAAGTGATACATCAAGATTCCCAAGGCCCCCAGACATTACTTATATTCTCACAAATAAAATGTATGGGATAAAGTAGTGTTAGTATATACTTTGAGTGTGTGCATACCTGCTAGCTTGGGCCGATGGCCAATTTACAGGTACCAGGTGCTAAAAGTAGGTAAGAACAGTACTCACAATTCTTACACAGTTGGTTTTTATGTATGTTTTAGAAAATATTATTAAAAATTAATAATCAATACTGCCAGACCCTTTCTATCAACTTTTACCAAATGCTTTAAAGCTCCTCAAAAAATAATGTAACTTTACTTATAATTTCAGTTTTGATTTTTATGTATGATACTCTGTGAACTATTTCCATACTTTTTGTAAGCAGCCAGACCAATCGAATGGGCCAGACACACCTAAAGGGTCACTATGCGTACGAGTGCAGAGTCATTATTCGTCCACTTGAGCGTGCAAGAAGTATCTATGAGCATCATTCTTTCTCCTATAGAAATCAAAGCCTATTGTGGAGACAATTAAAATAGGCTCTAGAAAAAACATTTGGCGAAGAAAAAACATTTCACAAAAATAGGTCTACCCTCAATATAGTTTATCTTCATCCACCTAAAATAAATAAGTTCATATTCAATTTTTATTTTAAACCCATATCGAATTTCATGCTCTTTTGGAAAGGCATGGAAATTTTTCGTATTCGATCGATTTCGTTTTGTGTACATAGCCATTCTTATATCCATGCAGACGATTTAGTTATGAAAAAAAAATTAAACTGTACAATCTAGAAAAACTATTTTATAGGAATGAATCACAATTTTCCCTTCAAAGCCAGATAACGGTGACGTCAATATGACGTATTTTTCACTTGCAATAGCTAATTTTGTCACACTTATGATTCACTTTTTTGACTCTCGGAAATAAAATGGAACTGCAAATAGCAAAAAATCACTTTTAAATGAAGGAATGGGAGGATTTTCCAGATTTTTAAAGTAGTGCAGATTCTTTTTTATACATAATATGAAAAATTTCATGATGAATATAATAATTATGAAAAATTTCAATAATTATGAAAAATTTCAAGCGGATTGTACAAACAGTGTAGATGTTATTACTCTTTCTGTGCTTTTTAATCTTTTTGATCTTCTTGGAATAATGGCGGTCAAAGTTTTATCTTGGATTAGTTGCCCCAGAATGGTTACAGAGTGAGTCAGTGAGTATATTCAGAGCAGCTGTGATTTCACTTATAACGTGTTCGAGTAAAACAGAAATATTTGCAGTGTTTAAAAAAATATCATGGCAGAATCATTGGTGTTTTTTGGAAAAATTCTGATGTGAATTTAATATTATATACGGAAAAGACCTTAAAAAAGTGTGGAACAATATTAAAACATCGAAAGGAACATAACCTAAAATTCAAAGATGTTGCTTTGCCGACTGATTTATTTGAAAGTGGTTAGCATAGAAAATGTTACATGTCCTTTACAGGTTTAATGAAAAAATATTACTCTTCAAAAGCTACAACTACAGGAAAATCTACTGCAGAAGAAATCTCTGAAAATATTACAGAAAATTCTTCGGAGCATGTTCATCAACATCTGAGTTAAAAACCACAACTTTCAAGTCCAGCAACTTCTTCTATACCTGAGCCTATAACAATACCTGAGCTAACTATTATGCCTGAATTAGTCGAGCCAGTTCCATCAAATTTACCTGAAAATACTGTACAGCTGGAAAATATTGATTCACCTTCTGAAACTAATACTTTGTTTGAAAGTGATGTAAGTACTGATCAAAGCAATATTTCCTGTATATTTTATGATCAGAAGACTAAAAAGCATCGCTCAAAAAGAGTACCGTACATTCATGTGATAAAAAAGACTTTATTTCTAAATTAGATCAAGAAAATGAAAATTATATAAAATAATAAATTATTCACTCTCAAAAATTTGTTATTATCCTTGCCGATTAGATTTTTTAATTTTTTTATAAAGCATCAGCAAAAAAAGAAACTCCCAAAGATGATAGGCATGATCTTTGTCAGCATCATCAAACTGCTTTTGAGGAAGTATCTGCTTTTATTATTGAAAATATAATTAAAAAGGGACGGTGTTATTTTTTGACTCATCTTCATAGATATTACATGGAGTTATGGAATAAAAGTGAAAGAGAGAATTCTGCGAAAATTAAGGGAAATTTTACACCACAAAGTATATACTAACACTACTTTATCCCATACATTTTATTTGTGAGAATATATGTAACGTCTGGGGGTCCTGGGATCTTGGACTAAGAGATTTAGTGTGGGATGGTTTGTTTACTTTGGTACAGTGATGCTATGAGGGATTAAATACTATTTGCTGATTCGCTCTCCTTTTCAGTACTAAATCATGAGGAAGATACTTAAACCTCACATTCTGCACTTCCGGTCTCCGCTTCTTGCTGTTGGCAAAAAATCTCATACTGTGGTTGAGGAGTTAATGTTTATGCTAATATATATTACTTAGTGAAAAACTCATATCTGTTGGCATAGCGCAGTGATAAAAAAATAATTACCGTATATACCCGTGTATAAGCCCACTCCCCCAGTTTTCTCCCAAAAATCTTTCAAAATTGGCTGACCCGTGTATAAGCCCACCCTCCCAACTTTAAAAATGGACGCGTCCATGAAATACTCCCCCTACCAGAATTCGACTCCAATCTAATATCCATTCCAAAGGAAGATTTCCAAGTGAAATCGTTTAAGAAGTGCTGCATTAGCAATTCTATGGACGAGTGCGAAGACTCATTAATTGAGTCGTCGGAAGAATCCGACTCCGGCGAAGAAGAAGATGATGATTTTGTTGACATTTAGGACGATGAAATCAGGACTGAAAGTGACTTTAAAGAACTTTTCGGATGCTCCGATGAAGAATGATGTGATATGTATAATATTTGTATTTTTCTTCTTTTTTTCTTGTAATTTGTAACATTTTGCCTTAAAATACAAAAACTTAATGCGTTAGATCTTACTTTTGTTTCCATAAAGTTAAATTGGTTGCCCCAAATGCATGGGCACCGGAAGGGGGGGGGGAATTGACATGTCAATTTCCGGGACCATGGTTTTCCCATGTTCATAGTATACATATTTGCGCTTATGTGTGTAGATGTTTACAGCTCCATGAACATTGAATTTCCGATGATCAAGTTTTGAAAATTTTTTTGACCCGTCTATAAGCCCACCCCCCCACTTTCAGTCCAAATTTTTGTCTCAAAAATGTGGGCTTATACACGAGTATATACGGTAGATTAAATTCACTTGATTATTCTTGATATCACTTGATCATGGATCTCCACTAAATGTATACATTCATATACAGGGTTGTCCAAATTAAACTTCTCCAACTCAGAAGCCTGTGCAGGATGTTGTATGAGTCATAATGTGATGAAATTTTGAAAACAGACACTTCAGATCACACGCTCGTGATTTATTAAAAAAAAATCATTAGTACAAGAAGTTGCTGATAGGTGTCACTGTAACACTAGTAATTTGCATGTTGTAACAATGTGATTTGCAGAAATAAAGCTTCTACACAATGTATCTAAAAGGCGAGACCTACAAAAGTAGAAGACAGGCACTGCACAGGCAGTTGTTTCCAGCTCGCTGATGCACAATGGCGACTTTGAAAGACAAAGCTCTATTAGTGAAACTTTTCTACCAGAATGACAAGAACTCCTGTGCTACGATAAGAGCATTCCGTCGGCTGAAGAACTTATGCTGAGGACTAATGACACCACACGCTTTACGAGACATGAAGAAGTTTAAAAGAACCAGACAGTTGGGAATTTTACCAGGTAGAGGATGTCATGTTGTGGATTCTGCACACGTACAAGACATTTCTTTGGCGGTCGTGGGTGCCACTAGCCAATCGCCACATGGTGTTGTCAGTGTGCCAACTGTTTCTCGTACTGTTGATATGCCCTAATCAACTGTCTGGCATGTAATGCATCGAATCCTGGGTTATTTTCCTTACAAAATCCATAGACTTCATCAGCTGTCTGATGGGGACCCTGCAGTTCAGGAAACATTTGCGTTGCAGTTCCTTGCCGGAATGGAAGTCGATGCTGCTTGGCTGTGGCCAGATGAGGCCCATTTTCACCTGAATGGTCAAGTGAATATGCACAACTGCTGCATTTGGGCAAGTGAAAACCTGCGTGCAATCCATCAAGTACCCTTGCACCCTGCAAAGGTTATGGTATGGTGCGGTTTCACTGCAACATGCGTCATTGGACAGTAATTTTTTGAAGAGGTGACTCCAAGAGAGTTCGAAACCTGCTCTGTCATAGGAAAACAGTATCAGAACATGTTGCAAACATTTGTGATCCCTGAACTGCAGCAACATGGCCTCCTCTAATGCACGATATTTATGCAGGATGGTGCACCACCCCATATTGCTCGTGGCATTCAACAGGTGTTACGGGCAACTTTCACCAATGCACGTGTGATCAGCCGCTGTTTCCCAACAGCTTGGCTTCCTCTCTCATACCGTGCGGCTTTTGATTATTGGGATTCTTAAAGGATCAGGTATACCAAGAACACCCAGCAACCTTGGCACATCTGAAAGACACAATTATTCGGAATGTTTGTGGAATTAATGTGGACTTACTGCGTTCCGCTGTGGAACACACTGTTTTACGAATGGAAAGAGTTATGGAGAACGACGGCACACATATAGAACATCTGTACAATGTCTTGTTGATCTGCAGCGCCACCTATTGGCAACTTCTTATACTAATAATTTTTTTTTAATAAATCACAAATGCGCAATCTGAAGTGTCTGTTTTCAAAATTTCATCACATTATGACCCATCCTGCACAGGCATCTGAGTGTGGGAAGTTTAATTAGGAAAACCCTGTATGTTGGACACGAAAGAAAGGAAAAGCATGCAAGCCATCTGTCTTCATTGGAAGTGAGAGAGCAAGAAGTGATGATATGATATTAAAGGTTTGCCAAACACTGTCTTTATTTTATGGCAACCCTGCATAGAATGGTGGGAATTAGCAGCAAAAATGCCAACAATTCCTCCTCTCAATGCTTATTACCTGAGAATTTATTACATATTGTTACAGAAAACTCTGTTTGTTTCCTGCGTTCGTCGTTCTAAAGATAAATTCCATTCCAGTTGGTGTAGAAAGTTCTAGTAAAAAGTCTAATTGTCAGGATAGAACATGAGCGTTGTTGAAAAAACACTCAAAATACTGGTGTTAAACGATAAAGTAATTAAAAAACTTTGTAAAAAACACACATAAGAAGTAAAAGGAAAGAGGATACACGTTTCGTTCAAAAATTGTTTTGAACTTCTTCAGTCCAAGCCCTTCGTCGTAAAGAACACAGGGAACTGAAAAGAGAAAAACAAGCAAGATGTTGCCACAAGGGGCAAAGAAAGGTCGAACAAAACCACGGAGAGGGGAGAAAAAAAATTAAAAAAGGGGGATAAAAAGGAAAGGAAAGAAGCACAAAAAATACAGAAATAAAAAAGGAATAAAGAAAAAGGGAACACACAAGTACAAACACACACACAAAAAGAGAAAACAGAACAAACAAACAAAAAACAAATAGCACACATTTCTGTATTTTTTGTGCTTCTTTCCTTTCCTTTTTATCCCCCTTTTTTAATTTTTTTTTCTCCCCTCTCCGTGGTTTTGTTCGACCTTTCTTTGCCCCTTGTGGCAACATCTTGCTTGTTTTTCTCTTTTCAGTTCCCTGTGTTCTTTATGACGAAGGGCTTGGACTGAAGAAGTTCAAAACAATTTTTGAACGAAACGCGTATCCTCTTTCCTTTTACTTCTTATGTGTGTTTTTTACAAAGTTTTTTAATTACTTTATGAGCGTTGTTGCTTGTAGAACTTTGTCGAACGATCAGCTGTACAAAAATCACAAGCACAATCGGACAGTAATGTACTTTTAACAGTCCTCTTAGATCAGAAGCTTTCACAAATGCTATATTTCTCACATAAAATAAAACACTTCTACAGGCAAAAATTCAGTGGAAATATATGAAGGATATCACTAAGAGTCCCTCAAGACTCAGTAATGAAGAATCTACACACAGCACTTTAAAACAAAGCTTCAAACAGGCAAGCAAAAATACTGCTTCTATAGCACAATACAATTCATAGAGCAAAGCAGCGTACTCATTGGTAGCTCGATCCACACTGACTGGGGTTGTCTGTCATACCTGTATTTATAGGTGTTGCAGAAGCTACAAGGAGCTTCTAGAAGAATGTATCTCTCGAAGATTCCACATAAAGTGGGAATTTTGATTATGTCATAGAAGAGAAATATTAGGCTATTATGCATGTTAATGCAGAAAAATTAACTTTACAAGCCCCATTGGAAAAATTGCACAAATGACCAAAATGTCACAAAGCTTGGCGCCAAAAATAAGTCCCCAAAAGTGAAATTACCGAAGGCCTACGACCAATATTTCTCGAGATTTCTAGAAACATTATACAAATCAATGGGGAAATCCAAACCTCCATATCTCCAGCTCTAGTTGACTGATTTTGATGCAACAAAAAGCAAATTTTAACTATTTGACATGTAGAATATGAATTTTAAACCCCAGAACAGCGGGTTGCCCCAAAAATTTATAACAGTACGTTATATTGAAAAAGTTAAGCCCCCATCCTTGAGAGCATGTATGGCACATGCTTGGCCGACGAGTTGCAGCCCATGAACCACCTCCTACATGTGCACCGGTACATTGGGGAGCATTGCTGAGTGGAGTAATCTTCGCCAATATCAGACTGATAATTTGATACTAAACATGCCTAGGCATGCTATGGATTCAGTGGCATAGCCAGAAAATTTTCATGGGGTGGGTGGGTTGCAACTACTCCAACTCACATAAATGCATACGTGTGTGTGATAAGGGAGTGAAGAATATACATTTTGTATGGCAAAAAATTCCTCATGGAAGGGGGATTGTGACGCCCTATCCCCCTTGGCTACGCCACTGTATGGACTGTATTTTATCGTCAGGCAGACATATAATGTGTTATCATACTAATCATGTAATGATAAATTTTTGTAATGGGGGTATTTTTTATAATTGCTCCAGGGAGCAAAAATTATACATTTTATGAATGGTATCATACATACACCCTTTTTTTTTTTTGTTCTTTAGCTTTATGAATAAGTCACATTTGTTTTGTCTCTGACTTACTCTAAAATATGAAATTTTGGTTTTGCATAAAAATAACTGTGATGAAAATTGATATTTAATTACATCTGTTACATACAATTTATCATGTCATTTTTGAATAACTTAACTTGAATAACAGACTGTTTACTCCATTAATTTTTAAAAAAGCCTTCAATAAATAAATTATTTTCTGGAATAATGTAATAAAAATTTGACTATATAAAACTTGTTTTCAAGAATGTAGTTGGAGAGAACAGTTAGCTGGATTTTGCATGCTTTTCCTCCTAAATTTGAGATTGAATGAAAATAACCCTGTCTCTTATGGAGAAATTATGCTTTTTCCAAATTATCTTACTTTTCCATCAATAAGTTTGAATACAGATTTTCCACTTTCCTCCTCAACATGGTGTTAGCGCATGTGCTCTTCCCCCCTCCCCTCTAGTTATGTGCCTGTTTTATTTATGTATAATGGATAAAATTACAGGAATGAGTTCTTGTTTTGAAATGTCTAAAATTGACTAGTAAGCATATATCTCAACACAGAAAAGGTGAATTCAAAAATAAAGATTATGTTCTAAGAATGGAAGCACTTTACACCTCTTGATGATAAATGTTGCCATTAACAGCATTGTCCACACAGACCTTGACAATGGTTAGAGAGGATTTCTAAAGACTCAAGTGGGAGATGTGACACAGAAAACTGAGGATGAGATGAAAGTGTTCTAAAATAGTTTTAAAGGGTAGTTGTGTATTATAACTACTAGAGAATTCACTGTTTTTAATATTTTATATCATGCAGGTCAATTGGGTACAGCTCCTGCTGCTGTATCTGAAAAATTACCCGATGCTGAATTGGAAGGAGCAACGGCTTCTACAAGTGTGCAAGATACAGACCTTACTGAAATGCAAGAACGACTTGAGGCTCTCAGAAGTTAGTTTTTCAAGATACGTTAGCAGGTTTAAGATTTATTTTGTTATTGCTTTATATATGATTCTTACAACTATATAATCCAGTATGGAAGTAATTGTACGTCTCTAAATTTTTGTCGCACCAGCCTTAAAGTTAATAAATATCTTGTCTAAATTTAATTTTGACTTTATTTTTAATGTCATGCTTTTGAAATTGTTACTTATCAATTTTTAAATATTTATTTCTAAATAAAGTTTATTATTACAATACTGTATGTTCTGGATTTCTGTTTTTGTGAATTATTTCTTACTATACCGTATACAGATTTCATAACTAGACCTGTGTGTGTGTTTGTTTCATACATTAGAAAAGAAAAATCCAGTCCATAAAATAAAAAACAAAATAATCATCGGACTGGAATTGCATATTTTCCAATTTTTCAGGCAGACATTACTATTAATTGCTATGAGCTGCCACTGAAAATATTGTACCAGACAGCAATTTTTATTTTAAATATTTTTTTACTGTTTACTTTTCAAAACATTTTAATTAAGTACAGTAGAGTCTCGCTTATCCGGCATAAAGGGGCCGGCACAATGTTGGATAAGCGAAAATGCCGAATAATAGGAAAGAATTAGGAAAAAGCTTCTTAAACGCTAAGCTACATTATATCCTGGATCATAATACATGTACATACTTACGTTATCTTGCACATTACTATCTTGCATCATAATCATGGTCTACAAGCACAAGAAAACAATGTAAAAAAATTAACTTACAAGCTACAGAATAATCTATTTTCTGAATTTATGAGTGCCATATGTTATATTTATATGTTATAGTATAAGTTCAGCAATATGAGGATTTAAAGAAATTTTTTTATGGTAGTTTGTTTTCCTGAAGAGTGCCATTTCTTCTTTGGCAAATCACATCACCTTTGCAGCATCGTTATGTCAATTCCTGTAGCCTTTTAAACTTAACAGAGACCACTTAATTTTCCATCTCGCGTCCATCCTAATTCAGATGTCGGATAAGCGAAAATGCCGTATAATAGGGAAGAATTAGGAAAAATTTTCTTAAAAGCTAAGGTACATTCTATCCTGGATCATAATACATGTACATTAGGGTGCAGCGAAAAAAACTTCTTTTTAAATTTCAAAATCCAATAGCAACCAAAAGTTGCATTTAGTATTGAAAAAGAAAAATGCAGAATTTGAAAATTTTTGAAATATATCTTGAGGGTCCACTATTGCACCAAAGTATCATGAAAATTTGAAAAATTGAGTATTTTAGCATTTTTTATAAGATAAAAATAAATATGTTTTTTTAAAATCCAATTTCGATAAAAGTTTGGGTTAAATGCTATTTAATGGCCGTGCAAAATTTTAGAATTGTCAGAAAATATCCTGAGGCTCCACTGCAGGGAACAGTGAAGTACAAACAGGAAAAAAATCTCTTTTCATTACGAATAATTGCTTACCTGAAAATGGTTTTAATAGTTTGACAAAGTACATATAAAAGGGAAGAAAAATTGTGAACGTTTAACAGTTATTTAGAATGTCACATTTTTTTTACAACATGGCATTTGAAATTTATTTTAACGACATTATTTTGAAAATGTCAAAAAATTGCGATTGTAATTCTATCCCTTTGATTTCCATGAATTCATCTTTCTTGATTTATGAAATAAGTGGTGGTAAAGTAATTTGGATATGAGGGCATTTCCAATCCATCAAATCAATATAATCCTGTGCCTAGAAATTCAGCATTGGGACATTGAAATCTCTTACATTTTGGGTTGTTCTTGGGCTTTCAAAATTCTACGAGCTGCCAGCTCTTGGATGTGTGTTCTCTTGTCTGACATCATAGACAAAAGAATGTTTTCAGGGTGGGCGAACAACCCATTTCGCTGAATAACAGGATCTATCACTGACATAAGTTCTTCACTAAGGTATCGGGACAGCTTGATCATACGCTATAAGTGGATAAATATCCACTTATATCATGCATAATCCATTTATATCATGTACATCTCCATCATGCATAAGTGGATAGCTCCACTTATGCACCATGGAAATGCCTTTATCATAAACCAAACTGGGCAATAGTATACTTTGGCAATGTAGGATGTTATTGTTGACAAATCACATCACCTTTGCAGCATCATTATGTCAATTCCTGTAGCCTTTTAAGCTTAACAGAGACCACTCAATTTCATGATTTCAGTAAATCATTAATTGAGATGATGGATTTGGCTCAGTAACGTATAAGTGCAAAATTCAGTTAGCTGTGGTTAACTGTGGGATAGGAACAAACTTAACAACAGGCAGTTGTTCACATTTTCCAGTTTTTTTCCGACCGTACTAGAAAACCTCATAGGCTAACAGTAGGCCCATCTATACATTCTATTAAGTGCCTGAGCAGCAGCTCATTTGCATGGAACAGGCAAATTAGTCATTGCAGTGGCTTTTGAAGCTCTCTTTCCATCAGTTTAATGACGTCACCTTTACGTCCGGCCTCTAAATTTTTGTCACACCAGCCTTAAAGTTAATAAATATCTTGTCTAAATTTAATTTTGACTTTATTTTTAATGTCATGCTTTTGAAATTGTTACTTATCAATTTTTAAATATTTATTTCTAAATAAATTATTATAATACTGTATGTTCTGGATTTCTGTTTTTGTGAATTATTTCTTACTATACCAGTTACAGATTTTATAACTAGACCTGTGTGTGTGTTTGTTTCATACATTAGAAAAGTAAAATCCAGTCCATAAAATAAAAAACAAAATAATCATCTGACTGGAATTGCATATTTTCCAATTTTTCAGACAGACATTACTATTAATTACTATGAGCCGCCACTGAAAATATTGTACCAGACAGCAATTTTTATTTTAAATATTTTTTACTGTTTACTTTTCAAAACATTTTAATTAAGTACAGTAGAGTCTCGCTTATCCGGCATAAAGGGGCCGGCACAATGTCGGATAAGCGAAAATGCTGCATAATAGGGAAGAATTAGGAAAAAGCTTCTTAAACGCTAAGCTACATTGTATCCTGGATCATAATACATGTGCATACTTACATTATCTTGCATCATAATCGTGGTCTACAAGCATGAGAAAACAATGTAAAAAAATTAACTTAAAGCTACAGAATAATCTATTGTCTGAATTTATGAGTGCCATATGTTATATTTATATGTTATAAGTTCAGCCCTATGAGGATTTAAAGAAATTTTTTTATGGTAGTGTGTTTTCCTGAGGAGTGCCATTTCTTCGTTGACAAATCACATCACCTTTGCAGCATCATTATGTCAATTCCTGTAGCCTTTTAAGCTTAACAGAGACCACTTAATTTTCCATCTCGCGTCCATCGCTAATCCAGATGTCGGATAATACGGAATGTCAGATAAATGAAGGTCGGATACGCGAGACTACTGTATGAAAATTAAATTTTTCACAGCAATATTTTGAGTTCCAATTGTCTCAGCCCCACTATGGCTGAGTGGATAAGATACTGATTATGACAGATGGTTAAAGTGTGAAGGTCCCGTATTTTAGCATATCATGTGACTGTCGATCTTACAGTCTGGAGTTGGTTTGGTTAGTTTTCTTAAGATGTAACATGAACGCTTTAAGACATCTTTATACGTCCTCCACCCAAGGTACTTCTCCTGTAGGCTTGTCTTAACATAAAACATTCCAATTGTCACAGAAATATTCTCATTACACCTTGTTAGAGCTCATTTTTATATATACATTTTTAAAAACTTTGAAATTTTCAAAACAAAATTTATGAAAGTTCTTGTTTATTTATGAAAAATATTTATTAATACCAAAAAGAAAAACTTAATTTTTTTCCTTTTCCTTTACAACTGTAGCTTATTTTCTTTTTCATTTCAAATAGATTACTTTTTAAAATAAAATGAATTATGTTCATTATTCACAGAATGGGCTTAAAATTTAAATGCTTCATTTTTTTACTGTCTGAAGTAATATAAAAACTATTTATTATGAGAAATTGTACTTTTTTTTATTGACATGCTAAATTCAGCTATCAAGTGAAAAGACATGATCATTATTCAACTAAAATATTTTGGACTTTGGAGCTGATATTATTTGCCAATGCTCAGAATACTTTATGAAGGTCATAGATTCTGTATAAGAATTCATTTATATGAATGGTATGATACACACATTAATTAGAATTGTAAATTAAATCTAAATTTATAGAAAAAAATTAATATACAGAATCACAATCACAAAGAAACAGAGACACAGAATCACAAAAAAAAAAAAAAAAAAAAAAAAAAAAAAAATTACTAATGTTTCTGGAGTGTGATATATTTCAAAACAAATGAGTAATATTTTGTGGAATTTCACACTTGTCATGCACTCTTTCCTAATTTATAAGAATATCGTAGATTTTTGTAAGGGTGTAGCAATAATACTGTTGATGGAATAATCTTTGGGAAAATGTACCCCATTGTTTGCCTACAGTCATATTGATCTATTACTGTTCATAGGGTGTTCAGAGCAATTATAATTTGGCAATGTTGTTCATTCCAGTAATTCTTCAGCAACAGCTAAGCAAAAAGGAAGCAATGTACAGGATTGTTCTGCAATTAACTTTGGAGTGTAACATGCACATTCATTTTCAAATGCATTTATAAAGCACAGTATTCAAAAGGAAAAAGCTTTTTTTTTAAACCCTCTTAAATTCATTCTCATAACAGGGAAACATGCTGACATTTAACCCTGTTTGTCAACATCTCTCATACCTCTATTACAATGAAGAGTACATGGTTTAATAATTTTCTTTAATATTGCAATATTCTTTTTCATTTTTTGCCTGTCTCTGTTGTCTATGAATTCAGCATTCAAATATTTACTGCTAAGAACAAAACATTTTTATTGTGCCATTTTAAAGTCATTAAACCACAATAGGATAGTTTTAACTTCTTTTTTCAACTTGAGAAAAAGTCTTTTTGGCATATTTTTTCTTGAACGGTACTGACAACTTTGGCATAATTTTTTAATAAGTTTACCGATGCTTGTACGAGTTCTGGATTTGCTAAATTTCTGACCATTTGAAAAATCATCCTAAAATGGACTGATATTTTAAAAAAGGTCTTGTTTTTTAAAAAATAATGAAAGAAGTTAGAATATCTCAAATGATAGGACATGTGAGGACAATTTTTCAAAATTTCAGAAATTTAGGATTCGTACAAACTCTGAGTAACTGAGGTGATGAATGTTAATTATCCATATACTGTATGTAGCCTTTATTTAAAACAGGTTGCGCCACTCCATTGTATTTTATCCTGGCCAACATACATCTTAAAATTAATACAATAACCTGATAAAGATTTGCAAATTTTGTAAAACTTTATGCTGAAACTGGCAGAGTAAGAAAAAAATTAGCAGTGGGCAAGATGAGTTTTACAAGGTCTCCTACCCTACTATTTTAAGAAGCAATTTTAGGGAGGGGGCAGTTTTCATTTGAAAAGCTGTTAGTAACAATAAAGTAAGTGCAAGACAAACGAGACGATCAACATTGCTTTCGATGAAAAAACTGAAAAATCTTTATTTGGAGACAATGGATCTCTCTTCACGAATTTGACCGCAAAGTGGGATTAGCGGTGTAGAATTAAATTGAAGGCATAAATTGCTTGTTTGTTTCATCGAAAATTTCGACGGCTGCAGCAGTTTTTCTTGCAAAATGAATTTTGCACATACAACTTACCAAGAAAAAAAATTCTGGATCACTTGCTTTTACAAAAAAAATGTGATTTACTTTTTATTAGAAAACCACCAAGAAATTACAACAGAATTTATAGCTACACATTGCTGTAGCAGGGATGTGCCTGTTGCTCCAAATGAATGATGATGCTCCAATCTGCTACAAAATGATCGTTTTTAGACATTTTTGCTCCAAATTCACCAAAAGTATAATTTTAAATTTTTCCATGTGCTGAAAACATTTTTAATATCCTGAATTTGTACAAAAAATTTCATTGCACATTCTAATTTCAATCCTTTTCTCCATCAATCTTAAAAGTAGATATTTTTTCTTTGACATTCCTTTGTTTAAAACTTCCAATACTTGAAGAATAAAAATTGACCGTTCTTTTAAATTTAATAATTTTATTTAAGTTGATGAAATTTTTTGTTAACAATTTTTTTTAAGCCACTGACAGTAGTTATAAGGTTTAGTAAATATTAGTTTTTTTTTATTTAAAATAGATATTTAGTATAACAATGCATAAAAAAACTGAACTTTTTAATAATTACTTTTTTTAACTTCTGACACAACCACCTCTTGTAGAAATAAAATTTGAAATTATATAAAGCAATGTTAAATTGGATGAAAAATCTCTCATTTGTGAGACTTTAGATTCACCACTTCTAACTAAAACTGGTCATATCGTGGAATTTTCATTTTAAATTGGGTGGGAGGGAAAAAGATCAGTGTAGAAAATATGAATAGTGTAGAAAATATGAATATGATATATTTTTATATAAGAATTGTCTGTGCATGTGTAGTTTTTGTTGCTAGCAAAGTGTTTTAAGAACCTCTCTAATTTTTATTTTTCAGATTAATATTCTTAAATAACTTCTCCCTTGACATTTTTGTGCTCCATAAGTGACTTTTTTGTGTTCCAAATTGTTCCAGAAATATTTTCTTCTTGCTCCAAACTGCTCCAAAAATGTGATTTTTCTTGCTCCACAAATTGCTCCAAAATTTAATTTCAGCTGGCACATGCCTGCGGTAGCGATCACAGCAGTGGAAACAACAAACTTAAAAATGCTAATTAAAGGACACTGTTGCTCTCTAAGAGATATTATATCTTTTAATAAACTTCATACCATACCTCTCTAAGAGGAGCAATGGTATGAAGTTAAACAAAGTTTAGTTGGTGTGTAGGCGTCGTTTAAAATTTTAGAATCATTTACTTATTTCACATCTATCCTGGCAGGGTTTGTAGAGAGGTTAACATGTGTTTCATTCCTAAAACATTGACTCATGAACTAATGCAGAGTAAAAGTTCCCCTCTCAAGGTCAAACTACAATGCGTACAGTCAAATAATTTCTTCTGCAATATCGATGATAACCATATTAAATTACAGTGAGATCAGATCACGTGCAAGAAAAACAGTCTATGTGGGAAAATGACAAGTCAAATAATAGATTAAAAGAAAGGACTGCTTATATATTTGTTTTATTACAGAGGCGGAGCTCTATTTAAGATAGGCACAGATGTAACTTCATCTCTAAATTTTTTTTTTTTTTTTTTGCTTCTAAGTTGTCTTCTTAAAACATAATGAATTTTTAAAGTTTTAAATGTCGTGCAATTGTTTTTCTTTTTTAATTAACCAACACACACTCCTGTTCATACATAAATGTGACATAAAATTGACTTGAAATTACACCTGGTTAAAGGTATTCAAAATTTCTTAATATTTTCTATCCTTGTACTGCTTCTGCACTGCGTTGATTTTATCTGTTTATCCACAACAATGAAGTTGATTTCTTGGTATATTGAACACACGTGTTTTTATGGTTTCAAAATTAATCTTGGTGATACTACTCTCTTCATGCGTCTTGTGCAGAAAAAATCCAGTATCTTCTCCCTGTATTTTATCAGCTTTGTACCAGGCAGCATTTTCCTCCAAGTTTCTGTCTCTGTATATGCAAACATATAAGGTCCATTCAATAAATAATCGTTTAAAATCAACAGCTATGATGACTTTCTCTGCATTTCTTTGTTACTTTCCTTTTCCTTTTTTTTAATGATTGTGAAAAAATGTTACGTTACTCAGACCATGTAACTTTCAATATTTTTTTATGAAAATAATAGTTAGCTTCAGTAATGTACTTTACCTCTCTGTATTACATTGGGGACAAATAGCATTTCAACGATTTGTTGGAATGAGGCTGGTTTCATATTCTAGGGAGGTGGGGGTTTACCTTCGAATCTTGCTGCAAAGTGGTTCAAGATCTTACCACTTAACTTGGACAATTTGTAACTTGATGTTTATTTGAATTTCGCAATAACTTTTACAAACAAGCATACAATACCAATTATACTGGCATTTTTATATCACTGTGAACCCGATACATTTGGAATTTACAGGTTCTTCAGGGATTTGAATTTTTTTCTCTATATTTAATGTTTATTTTGCTCCCACAGACACTTGACATTGGTTACAACCAATACCGTAGCCAGGAAAAAAATTTGGTAGTGGTTTTTAAGTTTTGTGTCTCAATATGGCAGGTTTTTAATACCTTTTACAAAGAGTAATACATGTTCCAGAAAGTTTCTGGGAGGGTTTGAACCCCCCCCTTGGTTACAACAGCATACTTACATATAACACATTACTTGTGAAGGTCACAAGAACATACTTTTTACGCGACTTAATTAAAGAGTCATGGGCAGTTTGTAACACGTCTTTCTGTAAAAGGTGCCACGCCCTCATGGTGAACAGAGGTGCCAATAGAAAAAAACCCGATTTTCAACATTAAAAAAAAAAAAAAAAAAAAAAAAAACAAGATTATGAATGACTACTGTGGATTGAATTCGTTAAGTAAACCTTCGACATTAATTTTCTAGCTCTTTTGAAATACGCTATGAAAGCTTCTTTCTGTTACTCAGAGACAGGACCTGTCACAAAAAGACTAGTCAGGTGAAATTAATTCCGACCAGCAGGACACCCATGCTCAGATGTAAACTACTTCAAAGGGTTAAATTAAGCAAGTTTTTGGAACATTGTAATGGATTGAATTTGTTAAGTACACGTTCGACTGTGATTTTCGAGCTCTTGAAATACATTACAAAAGCTGCTTGCTGTCACGGAGGTGTAGGACCCGCTGCAGAGAGTCTATCCTCATGAAATTAATTTCGACCAGTATGACACCCATGTCCAAATTTAAACAACTAAAAGATAAATTACTTTTTCAAAAAATTGTAAAGAGGACAATATTATTTTTACTTTGATTCGAAATACGACTGAAATCTTTTTGAGAAAATTGGGAATGGGTTATTGAGTAATTCTCGAAGTACACCAATAACAAAAAAATCACGTATAATCAATAAGTATTTAAATATAATGCATAACAATTACATAAATGATTGATGGGTGGATCAATTTGAAATAATAAAAATTCTATGCAGCATAGCGTATATTTTCTTAAATCTACAGGAATTCTGTTCAAGTGGGCAATAACATTAATATAAAGTTAACGCCTACTTGAACAAATTGCAGGGAAATCAGCTTAAGTAGGCAGTTACATAGATGGTAACTGCCCACAAAGTGCAGTCTTGGGACTGATTTCCACTCTGCTACAGAGAATATTTATAATTTGAAAAATGCCCTACATTGAACGACATCATATTTCTTATTAACCCTTTGCAGTCACATGTCTGCTCTCAGCCACCACAGAGCATTTTGATGAACCAAGCCTCCCTGTGACAGGGTCCCTTTCTGCATGACAGCTTTGGGTTCTCGTAATGTATTTTAAAGGAAAAAACTCCGATTTTAAGCATTCAAAAAGGTATTAAATTCACAATTTTGTATGACTGTAGCAGATTGGATTGGTTGAGTGAACCTTCGACTTTGATTTTCTAGCTATTTTGAAATATGTTACGAAAGCTTTTTGCTGTCACAGAGAGACAGGACCTGTCGCGGAGGAATGGGTGAAATAAGTTCCAACCAACAGGACACCCATGTTCAAATTTAAACGACCTCTAAGGGTTAAGCTAATGATGAACCATGTGGTTTATGTTGTATAGGAGAAATAAAATCAATGTTATAAATAATCATTGAATTTTACGTTCTTTAAAAATTAATCCTCGCCAAGGTTTTGTTCCTGAACGTAAAACTCACTTTTGACCATACTGATATGCGTTAATTTACAGCTTTTTTATTACATCCATAGCAAGTGTATTTTATTTGCTTAAATAAAACTTTAAATTTAAACTTTCAAAAAACTTTAAATTTAATGTTTATGGCAAACATATGCCTTAATTTCTTCTGAACTCAACAACGAATATGGCTTACTGTTCACTTATTTTAAAGCTATTCAAATGGACCAGGTTTTAGTAAATTTTGCCTAATAGAAGGCCCAGAATGAAATAACTTGGCCTCTCGATGTTCAATGATAATTTAGATTCCTTTCCAATTTGTTAAACCAATAGCTCTGTTTCTCGCCAGCATTGGTATCTGCTGTTAACTTTACGAAAAGCAACTGCAAATATGGTTTTAGAGTGTACCATTTGAGAGAAAAAGTGTTAAATATGACTCTGTTCAATAAGACACCATGAAATGTGACTCTGACCGTGCCCAAGCATTAAAACATGCTGTCATTAAGCAAAGTGGGATTAGGTGTAGAATTAAATTGTAGGCCTTTAATTTGCTTGTTTGTTTCATTGAAAATTTCCACGGGTCCAGTAGTTTTTTTTGCAAAATGTATTTTTCACATACAACTTACAAATAAAAAAATCTGAATCACTTGCTATTAAAAACCCATCAGGAAATTACAACAGCTTTTATAGGCAGAAACTGCAGTAGCGGTCGCAGTCGTGTTGTGGATTTCGTGGTTGTCTATTAAAGGACGTTGTTGCTCTCCCTCCAGAGAGATGGTAGGAAGTTAAACAAAGTTTAGTTAGTGTGTGTGTGTGTGGGCGTTGTGAAAAACTTACTTGAAATAAATTTTCAACTGTTATATAATTATTGATGCACTTAAGTTAGAAAAAAATTACGATTGAGTTTCAAAATACTGGCTGGTTTAGTTTTAACCAATAATACATGTGCTACAGGTGGTACTTATGTAATACATCTAGATGAAAATATTTAATGCAGATGCCTAATTTTAAGCACAAATTTATATATTTTATCCTTGGTCATGCAGTCATAGACAGATAGCTTTTTGATTCTTCTGTCACAAGAAACATTCCACCACAGAATGTAAAACTGTTGTGAGCATCACATACCCCACAAATATTCATTCTATCTAAACAAAAATCATTTTTATCAGCATTTTTTACTCCACTGACTCTCTCTACTGAGAAAAATAATCCTACCAAAGAAATTTTTACACAGGAAAATTATTTCTTTTTGAATTTTCATCGCCCATTTGGCCTTTTCCAGTCTTTGTCTAGACTTCGCTGACTCATTTTCCAGACTTTCCTGACCAGTAGACACCCTGGAGAACTTCTACTGTACTACTAAAGAGCGCTTTGCAAAAATGTACCACTTTTCAAAAAATTTTGCTGTTCGATTGTACGATTAAGAATTTTTTCCATATGTTTCATGAAAGGCATAGTTTTTTCATCTATTGTGATGTGTAATGCAGCTTATGAAGACTCATTCTGAATTTTTTTTGAGTCCTGATAGTTTAGTTTAATGTGTATGACTGAGGGTTTTGTTTCTTTGAAACGCAGCCGTAAATATATAGTATGTATGTACAAGATACAAGCCAGTAACCAGAAAATATTTCTAAGATGAGGAACAACCTACATGTTTTTTTAAAATGTGCGATGGAACATTCATATATTACTATGGTGGGATCGGATTTCAAATGACAAGTTTTCTGATTCTAAGTTCTACCCCTTAGGCAAAAATATTTAGGTTTGAGACAATGCCAAGATCTCTTCATGAAAACTACAAAATGCAAGGCAGCGGTGTACCCAGGAATTTATTTCGGGGGTGCATTTCGTCATTACCATGAAAGAAGTAATTGGTGAAATCTAAAGAATATGCTATTATGGGTGCCCATATAGGGGTAGGTATAGGGGTTTGACTCTTCCCCTCCCCTCTCCCATCGCAGCCACCGGTATAATAAACAATTTTATAGCTTACTGAAATCTTTCAAATTAATTAAGTTTTCAAGTGTTTGAAAACTCAAGATGAGCTCCACAAAATACACAGATGGCCAAAATTACTGCCCATTAATGATTGAAAAAACAGCCACAATTTGGACCACAATGGTCAAAAAGAGGTGGTTATAATATATTTTTTTACATGCATAACAGGGACCGTTTAAACACATTTCAAATTTACTGTTTCTTAAGTAGCTTTTTAAATATTTCATAGTTGAAAACGATCCTGTAGTGATACATGTTGTCACAGGCAAACTTAAACTTTTTTAAAGTGTATGGATATTTGGGAAAATATCAACGTTGCATACTATTAAAGCTTCTATAGCAATTAATCTAATCTGTCGTGCCAGTAATTTCTTTTTCCATAGTTTATATTCTATAATCATTAGCATTCTTAGCATTTCTAATTTGTTTTCATTGGTAGGTATGAGGTTATTTCCAGTGAAACTAAAATATTTATTTATCTCAAAATTTCTTAGTGTTTTCTGAACTTTTCTTTAAGGTGCAAAATTATAGCATTTAAAAATTTATTACTGTTACTTGAAACTGTTATTTAATGCACACTTTCTGCTTCAAACTGATGTTTGGAATTTTTTTTTTTACCAGATTTAAGAAAACTTAAAAGCGATTACTGATTCCTTTTACTCATTCTCAGATTTAAAAAAAAAAATTAAGAAAAAGATTGAAATGAATTTAAAGTTATAAAATTATGAACTTAGCAATTCGAGCAAAAGAAAATGGATTGAATGAGATTTCCTGACTGCTCTCTGTTTATGAATAAGAAACCAGAAATTATCGCTAACAGTTCAGAGAAGGGGAGGGGGACATCTTCCATAGAAATAATACAATATTCTATGGCACCCTCCCCTTCTCTTCTCCTGCAAATTCTGACCATTGGCCTCGGCCTCATGAACACAAAGGCACATTTTTAGAGTCATCAAAGACTTTCTATTAATTTTTAAGAATTCACTTAGCTGGAATCATGTTTTCCTCTCATGATAAAATAATTTCTTGGAAAAAATCAGGTGTTTTTTCATCCCATCTGAAATACTTCAATTTTGTGAAATCTTGAGGATGCATATGTCCCTTTGCACCCCCCTGGGTATGCCACTGATGCAAGGCCCTTGGAAGTGTGAGCTGTGGGTGGTTTGCCCATGGCTATCCCTGCCTTTGTGCTGAAACATCGTCTTTTGGAGGCAATAAATTGAACATAATTCAATCGACCTTTGAATTTTGTAAATTAATTTAAATTCCTATTTTTTTGGTACTTCTCTATCAATATTTTGAAGCTGGTAGCAAAAACTATTCAGCTCATGGCAGAATTTTAAATATGTGTTAAAAACAGTAAATTGTAGTTAGTTTTTTTGTTCAAAAAGGGTGTCTACAATACGAAGTATACTTGATTTCTTGACATACCTGCCAACCGGGAAAATTAGCATCAGTAAAATTTTGTGCTCATTTCAGTAAATTTCCACCTCATATCAGTAAAACTAAAAGCATTTTTTGTTATTAACCAGTGCTCTTGTAACTACTTGTTAAACTAAGTTTATTTCTTGTCAAAATGTTCTTTAATTTTTATTACATGATATATATATATATATATATCATCTTCATTCACAACTAAAAAATTAAATATAAAATAGGAATCAGTTTTTATTCTTATGGAATTTGAGCTTTAAATGAAAGAGTACTAAAGGGAAAATATTTACTCTCAAAAGGGATGGAAAAAGATTGAATTGAGAATCTGAATCTGCCAAAGCTTTTTTTCTTCAGTGGTTTTCTTAAAGGAGAAGGGGGAGGTAAAAAATTAAATTTAACTTCAAATAGGAATCAATTTTTACTCTTACGGCATTTGAGATTTAAATGAACAAGTCATTGAAAGGAAAATATACAGTGGTGGTCAAAATTGCAGACACTTTTGGAAACTATTTTTTATTTTTTAAGTTTGTATGTGTGTATTATGTTCCACAAAATGCAAACTCTTTTACATCATTTTAAAGATAATTTAATACTGATTTCAAAACACAAAAACAAAATTAACATATTTGCAATACAAGAAGTTAAACGGCAATAATTATCGAGATGCATTAGATATTGAAGATTGCAGTGAGTTATCAGCAGTTTGTAGGCCATCCTTAATTTTTAATTGCAGCTTCACATCAATATTTCATTGAGCTGATGAGAGTTTTAAGCTCAGACAAATAACAGTGATTGACCTGGAAGGTTAGAAATTACAATCCACTTTTTTGTAAAACGTAGCACTTCCTATTAGCATACAAAGTTGAAACACCTAAACATTTCCAAAAGTTTCCACAATTTTAACTACCACTGTATATTCTCTGGACGGATGGGCAAAGATTACATTGAAAAAAATTGGGAGTGTCGGAAATCACCAACAATCCGTAAAATGACTTGTCATATCAGTACATCAGTAAATTAACACTAAAATCCATATATTTTACAGATAATTTGTAAGAGTTTGCAGGTTTGTCTTGACCACAACAAACACTAATTCCCCAATGTCAGAAATACATCACGCTGATGCAATCAAGGAAAATTATACCTTTAATATTATCATTAATGAGCTACCGATTAAACTGTATTGAATAACTAAATGTTTATTTTTTCAAGCTATGCCACAGCAACTTGGTGATTTTCTACCATAAACTAGGGATCCTGCTAGAGTGCGAGACCGCGAGAATCTCGCATAAATTTATTAAATCTCACGCAAAAAATATTACAGCGCGAGGTATTCTCGCACTACAAAATATTCGCCACTTGCGCAAGATTCTCGCACGCTGTTTGTGTTGGGTCCGTGGATGAAATGCCAAGTATGTCATGAAAATGACCCACAGTTTGAGTTGTACCACTAGAGGTGAAGGCTTTAAAAATTGACGACACTTTATATTTTCTCTACTTAAATTTTATTTAAACATTGCACAAAAAGAACACTTACAAAACAAAAAAAAATTTAAAAACAATTTCAGATTTTAAGATAAACCAGGCCATCTGCAATAAATTTAAATGGAAAAATTTCCAGTTCCAATGCAAGCCTTTTATAAAATATCTGGCAGAAATACATCATGACCTTCCCATGACTACGGCAACCTTCTAGCTGTATCAGCAGCCTGGCCTGTGTGTTTTCTCATAAAGCAGACACTTTATATACTATATAAAACAGGTTAATTTTACAGTTACAGAATAAAAAGTACGCAACATTTGCATAAAATAAAGGTTCAATAAATTTGCATATTGAAAACAACCTCAGAAAATTGCCTTTCACTTCAGGCTTTTTACTCTTCACCCATGGTTTAAACATTAGTTAAAAGTCCAACCCTAACCAGAACTAATTCTCTTACCCCATGATTCTTTAGAGAACCTAAGCATCTATTTGTCAAAAGGAAGACCCTTATTTTTCAGGAAGCATGACATCATTAAACTACTGGGTCATACTTCAGACGCTATTTCCATCCAGCAGCAGTAATCAACAACTAAACACAACAACTTTATTAAATATTGAGCTTAGGTTTTTAAATTTTACTTTGAAGTTGTCTTGGGTCTTCAATGAATAAAAAGTATATTATTTCAATTTTATTTATTTATTTATTTATTTTTTTTTTTTTCAACAGGAATTAGGGGTTTTATTTTGCTTACATTTTTAACTTAGAGCTACTACTACTTAGGGTTATGAAGAAGTTTTAAAACCATTTGAATTTTATTTTTAAACTGATATTAATTAATTTTAGTTGAACTTTAATACAATTAAGATAAGTTTAACTCATGGGTGAATAACATAAACAAAACTTAAGCCTAATTGGCACATGAAAAAAAACTTTATGAAATAGATGGCTGATGCAAGGCCAGGGGAAAACAATTAGGCAAAATAAATTTTTAGCATCTTAAATTTGAATTCAGTTAAAATATATTTAGTTTAATAAAATTATTTAGCTCCAACAAAATGCCCCCCTTTCCCCAGGCCCTGCATTAGCCAAATAACCATTCACAATAGAATGAAAACGCATCAAAGGGCAAAGCCTTTGTAAAAATGTCAGCCACATTGGCCTTTCCTGACACATGTTTAAGTTCAAATTTGTCTAAATTTTCTTTCACATAAAAAGTCCTTGTATCAATATATTTTGTTCTTGAATTTTCTACATTATTTTTTGAAAAAAACAGTACTTTGGTTGTCACAGTAAACAAGTGGTTTTTCCATTTTTAAATTTAAGACTTAATTCATCCAATATTCTTGGTAACCAACACAGTTCTTTAATAGCATCTGACAAAGCAATGTATTCTGCCTCCATACTAGATAGGGCAGTGCATTTTTGTTTGGACGAATTCCAAATGACTGGTACTTCATCAAGCAGGAGCACATAACCACTTCCTACCCTAACCAGACTAATTGACTTTCTGCTGATTAAGTCTGAAGCCCAACTGGCATCTGAATGCACTTTTAAATGATTGTTCGAAATTCTAGATAAATTTATTGAAAAATGTTTAGTATTAACTACATATTGGAAAATTTGAAACAAGTATTTCCAATGTGTCCACGAGGGTGCACTTGAAAATTGGGACAGAGCTATTACAGAGCATTGAATATCAGGTCGGGTTCTTGAAGCAAGGTACAAGAGGCAGCCAACTAATTCTCGATAAGGAACATCAATGTTTACTGCTTCAGAAGTTTTATTTAACATTGCACCCGGGGAAAGCGGTAATTTGCATTTAACCTTGGGGATATCTTTAAAAACTTCTGTTAATTTTTCAATATATTTTTGTTGGTGCATAAGAACCCGTCCGTTTACTTCTTCAAATTCAACACCCAAAATGTTTTTAATTTTTCCTAGAATTTTAATTTCAAATTTTGATTTAATGAGATTTACCACTTCATTTAAAATTTTGTTATTTTCAGCAAAGATTGCAAAATCATCTACATATACTAGTAGAATTACTTTAAATTTATACATGTATAAGCAGTTACAACTACCCATTTTTATTAAACCCAATTCTTTGAACGTACTGTATAATTCTAAAGACCATTCTCTACCTGCTTGATGAAGCCCATAAAGGGCTTTAACCAATTTCATTACATAAGATTCTTTACCTCTCTCAAGGAATCCTTCAGGCTGCTCAATGTAAATCAATTCATTTAGTGGTGCATAAAGAGATGCACACTTTATGTCCAAATGTAAAGTTATCCAATTTTTGTATATACTAAAAATGACAAAGAAAACGAAATTACAGGTGAAAAAGTGTCAAAATAATTGATCCCTCCTATTTGTCGGAATCCCTGAGCTACAAGGCGTGCTTTAAAGACTTTAACCTTTTGCGACTCACTTTCTTTAACTGTAAAGACCCACTTGCTGCCCAATACTCTAGCTTTGTCAGCTCTGGGAACAAGTTCAAAAACTTCCCTTTTCTTTAAAGTCTCTATTTCTGTTTTCATGGCCTCGTGCAATTTTTGTTTTTCTGGTAGACCCTGGGATTCCTTAAAAGTTTTTGGAATTTTTATATCTGCACAAAGTGCCTCGCCTTCAGATTTAGTTTTCTCAGATTCATCCTCATCCACACTACTATCACTGAATGTTACTTTCCTTTGGGGTCATATGGTATGTCCCTTTCCTTACAATATTCTTCTACTTCTTTTTTACTTCGCAGCCTGACTCCTTTTTCTGGATAGTAATAAATATCTATACGGCCTTTTGTTTTCCCCCTCCTTCTTGGTATTTCTACCCTCTTCCAATCGATTTTAGGTGATAATTGGGTTGAATCATGACTAGGTAAATTAAGTGAATCACTATCAAAGTTTTTAAAATCATTAAATAAATTTATATCAACAACTGTACTAAAATCTTTGTTTTCAGTTTCAAATTGGAAATCATTCTCATTTATTTTTAAATGCTTCGTTTCTTCAACTGAAGTTGTCCCCGGTTACCATATTCTGTATCCCTTTGTGCTGGAAGCATACCCTATCAAAATTCCCTTCCGGGCTCTTTTATCAAATTTGCTTTTATGTTTAGGAATATGGGCAAAAACTTTACTACCTATAATTTTTAAGTGTTTCACTGAGAATGTTTTATTTATCCGAATATTTAGAGGAGCTTTACCATTTAACTTTTTATGTGGGAATCTGTTTTTAAGATAATTTTGTGTTAACACTAATTCTGCCCAGAGTGAATGGGGTAATTCAGTTTGAAATAATACAGAACGAACACCATCCAATAAACTTCTGTTAAGCCTCTCGGCAATCCCGTTCATTTGGGACGAATATGGGTTAGTTTTTTCATGCCTTATTCCCTGCTCTCTTAAAAATTCCTCGAATTCATTTGAGATAAACTCTCCTCCCTAGTCGGTTCTAATTGCTTTTATCTTCTTACCTTTCTGTTTTTCTACAAAGGATTTATACTGTTTAAAAAATTTTAAAGCTTGATCTTTTGTTTGAAGGGTGTACACAAATGAATATCTTGAGAAATCATCTACTATAGACATAAAATATCTAGCATTACCCAAAGAAGGAACAGGGGAAGGGCCCCCAAAGGTCCAAATGTAAAAGTTCAAGAATTTCAGAAGTTTGGATCCTATCTATTTCTGGGTGACTCGCTCTAGTGCTCTTGGCAAGGTTGCAAAATTCACATTCCTCAGCCTTACTTTCTAATTTATTTAAACCAATAACATTTGAAGATTTTGAAAATTCCACGAGAGTTTTACTATTATAATGGCCAAATCGAGAATGCCATAACATTAAATTTTTGTTTGTAATAAAAGCTCCATCTGCTGAATCATTATTTATATAACTTGTTAAAATTGAATAAAATCTGTCCTTGAGAGGGGCAAAAAACACAACCTCACCCTTTTCATTACAGACACTTCCTTTATCATTAGAAACATTCACTTTAAAACCCTCCTCACATAAACATCTGACTGAAACCAAGTTTTTGCACATATCAGGTGCATAATAAGCATTTTTTAAAATCAACTTGTAAGTAACAGTACCTGAAGGGATTTGAAGACTGACATCACCAACTCCCAGTATTCTTGTGGATCCTTCTAGTGTTGTGGCACTGCTGTTCATAGGCTCGAGGTTCTGGAATGCATTTCCTCTAGTAATAAAATGGCATGTTGCAGCACTGTCTAACACAACTTCTAAAGAGGGGGATTCACTTAGGAGGGCTGCAAAATGTGCTTGCTTGTCTCCTTCAGTCTGCTTTTGGGGACCCTGATGAATAAGCTTGTTTGAGAATTTCCTTTGTTGAGAGTCCTTTTTCTGGGGTGGTCGATTCTTTAGTTGAAAACAACTCATCTTTAAATGCCCGGGCTTCCCACACTGGTGGCATATTATTTCTTTTCTGGACCAGGTATTCCTCTTTTTCACGGAGACAAGAGCTTGATGATTAACAGTCTCTGTTACCTTGCACTTTTGACGATCAGCTTCGGCCAGCAGCTGTTTTCTAATTTCTGAAGTTGTAAATTCTTCATCAGGTAACCTGTACAGTTGGACGACTAAATTTTCATAGCATTTTTAGGTCTTTCGCAGCTTCCAAAACTTTACCAATGTAATTGTCCATGCCGTCAGACTTTTCATACTGAATTTGAAAGAAAGTTCTTCTAAGAGCAGCTATTCTAGCTCGACTACAGGGCTTGAATGCCGATTTTAACAACGTCCATGCTTCAGCTGGAGTTTTGGCTTCATAAAGCAGGCTTTTTAAGTTTTCTTCTATACTAAGGCAGATGATGGCCAAAGCTTTCTTTTCCTTCTTCAAATCCTTAACTTCTGAAGTGGTGCCAGATACATCCTTGGCTGCTTTGTTGACTTCCTCCACTAGAGACTCTGAACAATATTCTGACAGATCTTGGCCTGCTACAGGCATGAAAACAGCTGAAGAGCAAAAAATAGGAAATACACGTCGGCATATTTTGAGGCAAAAATTTTACGTGCACGTATTTTCAGGCATACATAACAAGGTTGATAATGCAAAACTATGGAACAGGAAAATACTGTGTGAGCTTAAATTCAACCACTGCTAAATTACATGGTGTACTAAACAATTTCTACATCCAAGATCAAAACAAATCATAAGTCTCACATCCAAATTTCAGACTATTCTTTAGATATAAAAATAAAAAAAAATTATTTTAAGACCTGCCTTTTTTTTTTTTTTTTTTAATCAGAAATGGAATGTAAAAGTATACATATGGCATTGGCATTTTCTAAAATAAGCATTCAAATAATAGAATAAAAGTGAAGTTTTCTTGGAAAAAGAATAATTCTTTAATAAATGTATAAATATTTTTTCAGGTAAAATTTTAGAATCTTTGCAGTCTTGCAGCACATCAGCACACAGAAGTGTAACTTATGACAGGGAACATATGTTCTGCTCCTTCCTATATCTAGCTGCAAAATACCAACTCACAAGATTATGCTTTTTAAAATTAACTGTAAAAATAATTACAAAAGAAAAACCTGCACATGAGAATAAAACGAAATATCGATTCTCCTGATTTTAAAATTGAAGGGAAAATGATATAGAAATCAAAAAACATATTTTGGGAAAACTAATACTTTTCTGAGTTGAGTTACTAAACTAACTGAACTAGTTGAGTTACTAAAATGCCTTACATTTTAATTTAACAATAGAATATCAAAAACTAACTTTAAAAACAAGATGTAAAACATTTATTAACCAAAAGGATTAAAAAAGATTGAAGTTCTTTGGAATCCGGAGATCGGGGATAGTTACCATAATTTTGCTTGTATAGTCTGCAGACTATTGGCTGAAATAAATTTCTTATCAGTGGCCGATTATTGCAAGTTTGTCGGGGGGGGGCGGTTAGTTTGAAGATTGACATATATCTCCATTTTATGGAAGTAAACTAGGATCTTTTACATTAATTTCTTTTTTCTTGGTTTCAAGTGACGGCATGTCGGCATGCAGGGAGCATTTAAAATTTTTTCCCCATTATGTCGTTTAAAACATCGACGTAGTTACAGGCGCGGACAAACTTCACCATTTTAGAAATATTTCAGTCCGATATACAGAAGAACCAAATTTTGAACGTGCTTAAGAAAAAAAAAAAAATTACGTAATACGGGGGAATGCGAACCTTCACAAACCGAGGTACCGTCAGCCGACGCCGCGCTTAGTCATCAAGAAGCTTGTTATTGTTTTGTCTTCACTCGGCGAGCTGGCTATTTAAGTGAGAGCGAATTCTGCTGAGACGTTAAAACCTGACTTGTGTCGTATTTCTTTCTTTCTTTTTTTTCAATTGCGTGAGCGAATTTTTAATAAAGAGCATTTTTTAATTTTATATTTCGTTACTTTTAACCCAGAGAGAGTATCAATTGAATGTTGTTTAAAATTAAGTATTATGAGGCTTGACCCATAATAATTAGTAATGATTTTTTCTTTTCTTTCTTTTTCTTTGGTTATGTACATTTTCATAAATGATTAGTAAAAGTAATCTTTTAATTTATTTAAGAGGGCGATACGCCTTGCCCAGAGACGGATTAATGCAATTTCATGGGCGGCTAGTTGAAATTTGTCTATTTTACGGAAGTAAAATAGAAATTTTTTTTTCTCTAGAGGAGAAGTAATCGCTCCCCACCAAACCCTTTAATCCATCCATGGTCTTACCATTAGTTAACTTTTCACGAAGTTACGGTACATATTTTTAGGTAAAATCCGCGTAACTGTTTAAAAAAGAAAATGCAAAAAATAACCCAGTGACGGATTATTGAAAGTTTGTCGGGGGGAGGGTTAATTAGAAGATTGACAAATACATCCATTTTATGGAAGTAAAATAGGATCTTTTACATTAATTTCTTTTTACTCGGGGGGGGGGGGGGATCGCCCCCTCCCCCCATTTAATCCGCCCTTGAAATAACCAAAACTCTGAAATTTTTCGTTTTCTTTTGGATTTCTTAACAATAACTCACATTTAAAAAAAAAAGCATTATTCTTTTATTCAGCAGAAAATAAAGATGTGTACGTTTTAATAGCTATAAATATGGAAGTATTTATTTATTGGAACTAATACACTATTCTGTTTAATTATTATTAATGATTATTTATTTAAGAAATAAGTATAGTTGGTACTTACGTATTATCCCGGCGGTCATTCCCGTCAAACTATTTTTTCGTCAAATGAGTTGCCAAACAAATTCAAAACCATTAATAATTTCATGTGCCCAACATTTATCTGGGCAAAAAATCGCTCGTCTTGGCGGACTGCCAGGATAATACGTAAGTACTGCCAGGGTGCGAACTGAACATTTTTCCCAGCGGGGGACATTTGAAAGAAAACATTCTCCAGGGGGGGGGGGGGACACTTGAAAAGAAGAAGGGAAGGTGTAAATGCTTCACTCACATGATATTGCATGAAAATGCATTCGCCGACACGTCTGGGAACTGACCTATATTAAAACAAGACATAAATTGTTTGTTCTATGGAGTCACAGATACATTTGTTACTGTACCTGTATTGGAAGCCACTCTTGAAGGTTTTGAGCTTAGAAAAGAGATGAAATTTAAGGCAGTCGCCTTAGAGTATAATAACAAACGATAACATACTACCTTCATTTTGACTTCTTGACTTAAATCCCAAATCTTCAATCACCAGTTTAACATTTCTTCAGCAGGGGATAAATAGTATCCCTTGCAGGGATCAGTTTATATTTTTCTAGCCAGGGATATTACATTCTTCAGCCGGGGACAATCCCTGGCATCCTCCCCCCTGTCAATTCGCACTTCGATAAACTACCATAAATTATTTTACTTCCTTTGCATGTTTAAGACCTAAAAGAATATAAGACTAATATTTTAAATACCATTACTAAAAGCTGCACTTTTATATAAGTTTATAACAAGTTTTATTTGTCGTGCAGATCGTCAGTTTGCTTTATTTAAACAAAAATTCCAGAGTTCTAGTTCCGCCGACGATTTTTCCAAAACCAAGCAAATTTTTGGATCCGAAAATGGCCACAAACATTTCGTTTTCAATCCACATTTTTCTGATATATTCGCTAACATCTGCCTTTTTCTCAATAATCCACAATAGAAGTGTCAGTTAGGCTGGTATGTGTCCATGGAAAAATAAAATATATAGATTCGTCAAGCAATAAAAACACGTCGCGAGCAACAATAGCTCACCGACAACGGTTTTCCAGTGCCGAAAGATCTTGATAGAGAATTATTGTTGTTTAGTAGTTCGCCAAGTACATAATTATGTAGCATATGCCTTTCGAAACTTCGTGAATCTAAAATAAGTATTTGCCCCTCTGAACTAAGTTTTGAATTTACGAACTGAGGAAATCAGTATACATTGCACTCTAGCTGACTGTAGGCTAGGCGGGTAGGCACGGTGCGAGATACAGTGAAAACATACATCCCAGGCACGCATTATCGTCCTCTTGCTGGCGGCGAAAGATAGCAATCACGTGAATTAATTTCTGTGGAGAGGCCGCTAAACAAATCCAAATTTCGTCTAGTATTGCTTTCCTGTTCGCACCCCCCCACCTTTTTCCTCAACCAAAATTACTCTGCCATGTTTGTCCCACTAAGTACGTCGTCGATTTAAGACATCTTTTGCTTTAGGTTTGCAATTTTTTTTTTTTAAAAAGCGGAAAGATTTTAAAACATTTTCGAAAAGTGGAGGTCTGCCGAGAAAAAAAAAAAGCGGAAATCCGCCAGAAGGCGGAAGATTTTCATGCCTGCTGCTATGTACATATTGATGCTATATTTCCATAGCTTGTAATTATCCCGGTTTAGCTTTGGAAAGGCCATTACAGTTCCTATGGGTTCACTAGTAGAAACCATATTTCTTAAGTCTTCTTCACCCCAAGTGGCAGAGCAAAACCACACTCTGCTACCACTGTTGGGTTCGTGGATGAAATGCCAAGTATGTCATGAAAATGACCCACAGTTTGAGTTGTACCACTAGAGGTGAAGGCTTTAAAAATTGACGACAATTTATATTTTCTCTACTTAAATTTTATTTAAACATTGCACAAAACGAACACTTACAAAACAAAAAAAATTAAAAAACAATTTCAGATTTTAAGATAAACCAGGCCATCTGCAATAAATTTAAATGGAAAAATTTCCAGTTCCAATGCAAGCCTTTTATAAAATATCTGGCAGAAATACATCATGCCCTTCCCATGACTAGGGCAACCTTCTAGCTGTATCAGCAGCCTGGCCTGTGTGTTTTCTCATAAAGCAGGCACTTTATATACTATATAAAACAGGTTAATTTTACAGTTACAGAATAAAAAGTACGCAACATTTGCATAAAATAAAGGTTCAATAAATTTGCATATTGAAAACAACCTCAGAAAATTGCCTTTCACTTCAGGCTTTTTACTCTCACCCATGGTTTAAACATTAGTTAAAGTCCTACCCTAACCAGAACTAATTCTCTTACCCCATGATTCTTTAGAGAACCTAAGCATCTATTTGTCAAAAGGAAGACCCTTATTTTTCAGGAAGCATGACATCATTAAACTACTGGGTCATACTTCAGAGGCTATTTCCATCCAGCAGCAGTAATCAACAACTAAACACAACAACTTTATTAAATATTGAGCTTAGGTTTTTAAATTTTACTTTGAAGTTGTCTTGGGTCTTCAATGAATAAAAAGTATATTATTTCAATTTTATTTATTTATTTTTTTTTTTTTTTCAACAGGAATTAGGGGTTTTATTTTGCTTACATTTTTAACTTAGAGCTACTACTACTTAGGGTTATGAAGAAGTTAAAACCATTTGAATTTTATTTTTAAACTGATATTAATTAATTTTAGTTGAACTTTAATACAATTAAGATAAGTTTAACTCATGGGTGAATAACATAAACAAAACTTAAGCCTAATTGGCACATGAAAAAAAACTTTATGAAATAGATGGCTGATGCAAGGCCAGGGGAAAACAATTAGGCAAAATAACTTTTTAGCATCTTAAATTTGAATTCAGTTAAAATATATTTAGTTTAATAAAATTATTTAGCTCCAACAGTTTGAAAGTTTAAAAATGCCAGTTTACAAATACAAAAATTTGTTTTTACTCTACTACTGTCGGATAACGAGCGTGCCGCGGCCGCAATGAAGCGTCTCCCCCCCTTCCTTTCTTACGTTTCTGTTCAGAGATAACACGGTTAAATCATCGGAATGCAGAGGGGGGAATATTAATTAATGCTATCAGCACTGAGCTGACGTGTTGATTTTTCTCCCCCTGCTTGCCAGATGTAAAATGTTTTGTTTTTGTATGCGTGTCCATCGTATGTGAGTTTTGAGAGCATTTCATCTGTTTGTTTTTTTATACACCACCACGATTCATGGAATGATTGATAACCTCTTGCAGTTTGAAATTTGGACCCCCCCCCCACCCTCAAAAAAAAAGCTGAAATTTTCTGGTTAAATGCCGGATAATCTAGCTTATACTGTAGTAAGAATTTGAACTTACCCAGCAAACATACACAGGTTCTCTGAACGTCTATTAACGTTCAGAGAACCTGTGTGTGTTGCTGGGTAACTATATCTGTTTTAACTTTGTCACACATATTTGTATCTTACCAAGTTTGTAGTATAATATAATTTAATATTTATATAAATATATTATATAAGTATTAAGTTATTTTATATAATTTTATTATACTAGATAAAATATTTGTAAGTCAGTACTGAACGGGCAAGTGAGGAAAGGCTGAATAAAAATTATAAAGTCTCAACTAATTTCACATAAGTCAGTCAATACTAACTAACTAAAACTTTTAGCAGACTTCACGCACAGTGGAAGCAGTTTTTAAAAGACTTGCTCAATGTAAAAGACAGTGTAAAAAGTTGTAAAGTGATTAACCAAGCAAAAAGTTGTAAAGTGATTGATTATAGAAATCCTGAAAACAAGGGTGATTGTGGGACTTAGAAAAACATGAAAAAGTGTGTGGCAAAAACAGTATTTTTCCCTTATGCTTCCAGGAATCTCAACAAACTAATAACCTTTTCCATTTATATAGTCTTTATGATGTTATATTGAAATAAAATTTCCCAAAATCTAGCAGTAGATCTGTTACTAATAATTAAAAAAATTACCAAATATATAAAAAAATTAATTTTAATCAATGATATTAAAACTCACAAATTTCGCCATTTTACATCTGAGAAGTATGTTCTAATCTTAAATAAAGTTTTTTAATTAATCAAAAATTATAAAATTACAATAAATTCTGAACAAACTTAATCAAATTTCTTGAGATTTTAGCTTTGGTAAAAGGCAGGAAACTTTTGGAGCTGTAAAGAACCTTAATATTTTGCATTTCCAGCAATGGTGTCACAAGGTTGAGGAGGGGGAATCGATGGAGCCATTCCAGCAAGCTAATGCAAAGATAAAGGGCCGGCAAAGCTCTAAAGTGCAACAAACTTAAAAATGAGAAAGGGGGAAGGTAACAGAGCAACCAAAATTTAGAAAGAATAGGGTGGCAAATTGAATTATTGCACGGGCACTGATAGTTCTAGCTGTGCTGCTGACTTCAGTGCCACAAACCTCTGCATATTTGATATAGTAAAATACCACAATTCCTTCATCAGAATTAGTTCTGAATCAAATTCTTTAAACTTCCACAAACAGTCGTGATCTCTACCTACAAATTTCCAAATTTATTCAATAGTTTTTGAACATAAACTAATTTGGGTAATTTTTTGAGCGGGTTTCCCCCAGCAACATTTTTTGAAGAAAACCTTTAAAAAAACTAAGTACATCTCATATACCAAAGTAGGTAGAAATTGCTCTCCTGCAGAATGCAGTTTGTAGTGGAAGTTTAATTATAACCACCATTTATATATACTTTTTTTTCATCAGGCCTTTTTTTTACAAAACCCTTTTCAATTGTTTGCCTGGCATACACCATAGTCCTAGAATTTAGCAGTGTCTATTTGCCCTATACAAATTTTCAAAAGATATCCAACCTACCAATGTTTCCGGTTATCCCAATGAGACTGAATAAGAAATTTTAGTCATAACAGTCAACTATATACTTTATGATTATAAATTTAAAAAAATTGAGGAATCATTAATTAGTTTGATTTCAGGTTATGTAGAGTTGTAAGGGGTTTTTGAGTTAACAACAAAATTACAAATTTAAAATTGCCGCAATCCGTTCCTATGTCAATTGCGCCATTACAATATGCTCCGACGAAAACCTCTTCAAAAATGAATTACAATTTATCAAAACTCAATGTAAAAATGCAGGCTACCCAAAAACCTCTTTAAAAATAGAATTAAAAAACTTGAACCATCAAAAAGAGAAACTGAAGTTTACTAAAGCTATACCCTACTGCAGGGGAGCAGCATTAAAAATAACAATTGAAGCCCCCAAGAAAAATATCAAAATCCCTATAAAACCTAATCAAACTATCTTCAAACGAATTCGCAGTGATAAAGACCTCGTTGATACTAATGAAACAGCCGGAATCTATAAAATAAATTTTACATTTAATAATTCAAATAAATCTGGATGCTATATAGGAATGACTAAAAGGAAAATTAAAGACAGAAAAAAGGAACACTTCAACGATATTAAATTCAATGAACCCAGCACTGCTCTCTCTAAAATAGCCCAAGAACAACCCATAGAAATTAACTTTCAATGAAAGCAAAAAAACTAGCCAATTATAAAAATATCAATTATGCACTTAACATGGAAGCCCTGCAAATCTTAACTACAGATGGCGCTGTAAGCGATATGACACATGCACAAATCGATCCGGGATGGAGCGAAGTATTGAGGAAGAGATCAGAGCAGCAGACTGGAGACAGCAGGGGCTGAAGAAGGTGGTGGCCGCCACCGAAAGCTGCTACCGTCGGATTTTAGATGTGTATTTTTAACCTTTTAATGTTTTAATGCAAGTCCGTCTTACTACTTTTAATCAAGGCAAAAAAGAATTTGCAATATCTCCGGAAATTATGGTAGAAAATTGGTGAAAATTTATATTTAGGGTAATTTGAAGGTTTTCTTTCATTTAATAAAGTCAAAATAGAGGGTTGCCATTGAGAAAAGCAAAGTTGATGAAGATTAAATATGAAGACAGCCCCGTATGCAAATGAAAGTATACATTATTTGCAATTGAATGGTATATATTACTTTGGTGTATGACAAATGACAGCCAAATAAAGAGCAAGTGGCCATTTTTTCCCCTGCAGCTGTACATTTATTAGCTTTCTGTATTATAGCCTGGGGGGGGGGGGAACTTTATCTTTTTTTATTAGTCACATAAATATGAGCTAGTGTAAGAAGTTTTGGTCAGAAAAGTGAAGTAAGGTTATTTCTAAAATCTGTCCTATTGACAATGTTTTACTGGCAAAGCATTGTACGTCAGAAGATATCATATGATGTCAACGAGTGAGACTTAATATGTACATGGTTGTAAAATCTGTTCCACCTGAGAACTCTGCTTACTTGATGGCAACACCTTGCTTTTCCCTAGTTCATACATAGGGCAAATAAGCAGATTATTTTGTTCTTTGTCTTCTCCAATAAGTATAGTGATAATGTTTTGAGCAGAGGTAGTAAAAAAATAAAAAAACAAACTGGAGTTCTAATATTAGTATTAAAATAACAAAACTATTTGTAAAATATAAAAATCTTTATAAATGATTAAGAAAGTATTCTTTTTTACATTATATTGAAAATATTTTATGCACACCTTAAGGTGATAATTCATTCTTTTTACATTGATTGATACACTGGACAGTTTCATCAGGAACAAAGCAAGAATTTGCACAATATTGTAAAGTTGAACAATGATATAGACATTTGTGTTTAACAAGAAATTACACATTCAAAGCAACATAGTATATCAGTTAATGTTTTCTAACATAACAGCAATTCCTTGTCCTCCACCAATGCATGCAGATCCAATTGCATACTTTCCTTTCCTTAATCTACAAAATGATAAAATTAAATATTTGAAACAAAAGTATTAAAACTGAAATACAGTAACAAAATAGAGAAAAATTTGTTAGCTATTTCAAAGTAAAAGTAAATGAAAGTATATAAAATGTGTGGTTATTACTAATCACCAGTGGTGTAGCCAAGGGGGTGGGGAATAGGGTCACAACTACCCACCCCATGAGAAATTTTTTGCCATACAGAATGTATATTCTTCAATCCCTTATGACACACACGTATGCATGTATGCGAGTTGCAGTAGTCATAAGCCCCCCCCCCCCCAATGAAAAATTTCTGGCTATGCTATTGCTAATCACCATTTAATTTTTATTGGAGTTTTCAGCTAAAACTTCCCATTTAATACTATTCTTCCAAAAACAATTCCAACAACTTCCAAATACATTTCTTCCAAAAACAATTTATCCCTGCTTTGTTGGGGATGTAATGCCAGAGAATAACTTTTTGTATGAATGAACCAAGAATTTTTGATGGTTTGGTTATCCTTATGAAAATGATTCTATAAGTCTACAGAAAAATGGGGCATAGTTCTAATAATAGTATTTTTATAGAACTCTACAGATTCTGTAAGATATTTTCATATGGGTAGGCAGATTGACTTACCATGTGCTTATTTGTAAATAAATTAGAAAACATAGATCTAGACTTAAAACAAAGCAAATATACAGCTTTTAAATTAGTTTATAAAAGACTACTTTCAAATTTTTTATTTCTATTTTCAAAAGGTTCAGTAAAAGTTTCAAAATTAACACAAGAGATTAGAAATAAGTTACCTCAGTTCGTAAGCGAGATTTGCAACAATTCTTGAACCAGATGCACCAACTGGATGACCTAATGCAATTGCACCACCATTGACATTAGTTTTTGAAGGATCCAAATCAAGCTCTTTTTGGACAGCTAAGAATTGAGCAGCAAAGGCTTCATTTACCTGCAAGGCAAATGGATAATTTCATGAGTATAGTAAATATTTAAAAGCAGACGATTTAATTTATATTTGATTACAGTAGACTTAATACAGAACAGAACAGGAAATCATTATACCCATACATATTTAAGTATTTTTTTAGTTTACTCAACCCTTTTTTGCCCATTGCAGGGGCGTAGCCAAGGAGGGGGGTTAGGGGGTCATAACCCCCCCCCCCCATGAGGAATTTTGTCCATACAAAATGTATATTCTTCACTTCTTTATCACACAAATGTATGCATATATGTTAGTTGCAGTAGTCGTAACCCCCCCCCCCAATGAAAAATTTCTGGCTACGCCCCTGGCCCAGTGCTATATAAGATGTTAACATATGAGTATTTTCCCTTTTAGTTGAAAATAATTTATTTTAGTGAATTTTCAGATCCTTAGTTAATGAGTATTAAATCTTATTCCAGCAATTGCGTAAATGACAAGATATAAAATTTTTACTTTTATACATATTTTATATACTATATATCTCAGCATATAACATTAAAAAATAAAATGAATTTCTTGACATATCCTGAATTTACTGATGCGTGTTTTATGCCAGAGCATGTTATACACCAGTATATACAGTATATATACATAAATATATAAAATTTACTACACATAGAATTCATGTCAGAAATTTACCCATTACAGTAAGAATAAGCAAAAATTGGAGAATATGATGATAATAGTCCGAGATAAATAGGTTAATAAAGCTACTTAAGGGGAGAGTTTACCCCTTTTCAGCATTTTTTTTTAAATATAATAGTACAAATGATGAACTGTATGCATTTTAATGATTAACTAAAAGTAACTTTCAAAAAAATAAATCTCTTTAAACTGCACATTTAAGAAAAAAGTTTTAAAAACTTTTTTTTTTTTTAAATCCCTACTACTTTTGGGTCATTGCATGTCAAATCAACACACTGATTCAGACTTTATGTCTCAGATTTTCATAAATTTTGGTATTCAGTAATATATCACTGACTTATGAAAAAATACCAAATTTCAGTTATGTAGCACAGTCATTTTTGAAGTTATTAATTTTTAAAGATTTAAATTTTTATGAAAAAAATTCATATTTTGGCACCTTTAGGCTTTAATATGATATGCCTCAAGAAAGGGATTACAATTTTTAAAAATTAAACATTTAAAAATTAAATTTAAAAATAATTTCTCAAAAAGTGACAATTTTAAAAATTCCAAAATATTATCAAATACAGTTTGTAATGTCTTAATACATACAGCAAAATTCTATCATGGGATCAGGAGATACTGTGCTTCAAAAATACATGTGTTGTGAAAAAACCAGAATTAGTATCGTTTCAGAAAATTTTGAATATTTCATTGAATGAAACTAGCAACACATTTCAATGAAACAAGCAGTGGCTATTACTTTTACAATTTTTTTTTTTAATGGAGAAAGGTCACATAAGACACTTACCATTACTCATAAACTCCAATATTATGAGTAAAGTTAAGGGTTAACAAATTAGTTCATTGAGACTTCAATCGTTGGAAGATACCCACACATTTGTTCACTTCACTGTCTGGTAAACTGTATGTTCGGCCAGTCTGTGTGATGGGGTTAACTTTGCATATCACATCTGCAAAAGGGATCCACAGTGTATCAGGTAGTGTGGGATATATAAATGAGGGGGATGGACCTGAAGGATGGAGGAATGCAAATTGCACTTTACTGCAATCTTAATCTTTATCAAGAACATAACTCAACCACCAAGTGTCAACATAGATTGATGTTACATACCCACTAATATCTGCTGTACGTCCTTTACAACAGGAAATATGCTCGAAACAACCGCAGAAGAAAATGATTTCACATTTACTTTGGTTCCACATTTGAGAGGTATGAAATTTCTGGGTGCATGATATAGTTACAGCTGTATTGTACCAGTTGGCCCACTGTTCTTCAGTTTTAATGTATTCTTCAAGGGTCACAAATACAAAGTCTATGTTAGATATGTTCTGATGTGACCATTCAAACAGTTGCTTTGCATCCATAATTTGTACCCATCATCACGTAATCCAATGGGATTCACATTAGTTGTTAATATATTTGCATATTTGAGTAAAAGGGGACTTGTAGGCTAATCAGCTTCAGTTTTATTTTAAAGAAAGGTTTCCAAAAATAATACTATAAAGTAATCATTTCATTTTATTAATTTATTAGTGTTCTGCACATTGAAGCACAGTATCTCCTGATACTATTGAGATCCCATGATAGAATTTTGCTGTATGTATTAAAACATTACAAACTATATTTGATAATATTTTGGAATTTTTAAAATTGTCACTTTTTCAGAAATTTTAATTTTAAAATTTTCAATTTTTAAAAATTGTAACCCCTGTCTTGTGGCATATCATATTAAAGCCCCATTCAACAGCTTTAAAATGAGACCACTCTCAGCTTTATACCATCACTGGTTGCCAGCCTATAGGCATCTAAAGGTGCCAAAATATGATTTTTTTTCATAAAAATTTAAATCTTTAAAAATTAATCATTACAAAAATAATTGTGCTACATAACTGAAATTTGGTGTTTTTTTGTAAGTCTGTGGTATATTGCTGCATACCAATAATCATGAAAATCTGAGACATCAATTGGGAAAATCTCTCAAAATTGTGTTGATTTGATATGGAATGACACTTTTTGAAAAATGATTTTTGTCTGATTTAAAAAAAAAAAAAAAAAAAAAAAAAGATAAGATTCTCAAGTATATATTACACAAGACTGTGCATGAATTTTAAGATACATCTAATATAATATTTAATATAAATTTCTACTGATACATATAGAGTAAAACAATAAAAATAGCATATCTTCATACAATTTCTGAAATAAAAAACTGAAGGCTAATTCCATACACAGATTTATCAGATATACAATAATGAATATGTACAAAAAATTTTAAATCATTATCTCAAATAAAAAAAAGCCTTAGCATTTTAAAAACATGAAAGTTAAGAAAATATGAACATGGAGAAAAAGCCATTTAAAGAGTTTGTTTGCCAATGAAATTGCACTGGGTGTATTAACAAAATATTCAATGTCTCATTATATTAATGGCTTATGATTAAAAATGAGGTGTGAAAATATTCACAATTTAACAGACTTTCTTTTAATATTAAAAAAAATCTATTTTTTGGCCAAATTTGGGGTAAACTGTCCCCCTAACTTTCTCAATCTATGGCCCTTCTAATCAATCCGTGCACTGCTTTTTCTTTTGTTTCTGATACAGTTGCTGTACAATTTATCTTAAAGGTGAATACAACAAATGGTACTTACGCATTATCCCGGCAGTCCGCCAAGATGAGCAATTTTTTTGCCAAGATAAATGCTGGACAAATGAAATAATTCATGTTAAGAAATACATTTGGCAACAGTTTGCCAGCACATTTGACACAAAAATTGTTTGGCAGAAATGACTGCCAGGATAATATGTAAGTACCCAACAAATTTATAATAGTTTTTCTGGATGAGCATAAACATTTTCTAAAGTGCATAACTACTAGAGATGAGCTGGGGCTCAATTTTTTAAAGCTCGAGTCAAAAATTTAAGATCTAGTATCTTCATATAAAAGCTTGTTTGTTCAATTTACAAATCTGCACCATTTGACCAACTCTCTCAAAATTTTGCCGACTGTAAAACACAGAAAAGACCGCAAGTAATATTAAATTTGAAAATTTAGCCATTTCCTCATTTTTAGTGACTTTTTCAACTTCTAGCTATGCAAAGCTGCCCAAATATTCAATTAAGCAAAACGGTAAACGATGAGGTTTCCTCCCCCCCCCCCAGAAGTATAGTATTGTAAAACAGGACAAGTTAATTAATAATCTGTTATAATAATTACACTATAAGCAACATAATTTTGCAATATTTATATTCCTGTTAGCTTGAAAGAGCTGTTTCAGATTACTGCAACTGAAAGTGACCTATCCACAAAAACAGAATATATATACATTAAGTTTCTCACATTATTTCTTTGACATGAATACGCCATTAAATTTCCTTCCACAGTGGAAGGCAACTCAAAAAATTGATAACAAAATCAGAGGATAAAGTTTGATGTTGCAGCCATGGGTGCCGGCAGAATATTTCCCAGGGGGGGGGGGGCAAAGACTACTCAGAGGGAGGGCAGTCACCTGTGATCGTTAACTTCAACGTATGGTTAGCATGTTGGAAAGAGCAAAAAAGCAAGGAAAAACACTGCATACAAAAATCCAGGGGGGGCATTGCACCCCCTTGCCTTATGCTGCCGGCACCCATGGTTGCAGCTACATATCTGTCATCTATATTCAAAATTTAAGTAATCCACTCAATAGTTAAAGGATCAAAGAATTTGTTACATTGAGTGAAAGTGAGGACTGACGCATTACTTATGGGGGAGGGGGAAGCCCAGCCGGTTTTTAACTTGTTTTGCTGAGTCACATAATGTCAGTTTAGTATAAATGTTGACTCTGAGAATCTAGAATGTTTGTTTAAGTTTCAATTGTCAGCTTTCCTCAAGATCTATTGATTGCGTACATAAAACATTAGTGCGAAATAGTTATAATTAGGCCCTATAAAATATACAAAAATGTGGAATTTTTCATAATTTACAATTCTCTGCATAAACTACAATGTTCTGCAAAACACTGCATTTTTTGGCAAACTTAATTTATTAATTTCTTTTTCAACGTATTTTCATCAAAAACCCTTTGTATCTTAATTTGGGACCACAGATGGGAGAAATGCCACAATTGTCCAGAAATGGACGTCTCCAAAAAGTGAGGACCTAAGTTTTCCTAATGGTTTGAAATTCATGAAGGTGGTTCGAGTGTTTGACCCAAACCAATGGTCCAACATGAATGCTGATGATGAAGAAGTCTTCAACAATATTCCAGTATTTGACAATTCACAAATAAGGCTTGAGTATACTGTTTATAAGGGATATGTCAAGGAATGTTCCGCAGAAAACAAAGATTTTGAAATTCAGAGGCTGTTTTACAGAGGTTTCCAGAACTAACACTAAGTAAAGCAAGTACTCTTGGTTTTACCTAATTGAGTAGACTGTGAAAGAACAATTTCATGTTACAGCCAAAGATTTAGAAAACAGAAGCAGAGTTTCAAGGCATCATCGACTGCCAGACTATCATTTTATTTTAATAAAATTTAGTGCAAAACTAAGACTCATTTGTTTTTAATTGTAAATTAAAATATTGCTTTTCTTTTTACACAGTTATTTCCCTACTCATCTGCATTATTTCAATAAATTTATAAAAATACCGCATAATCTCAATAAACTACTACTTTGATGGTGCATAATTCCGAAGCATTTTCTGCATATTTTGTAGGGCCCCCAGTTATAGTGAATATACAGGGTGGTATCCGAAAGTAGTAGGACTGATTTAAAAAAAAAAAAAATTATTGAACATTTTGGTACATCGACTTAGTACTCTTCAAAATAGGCCCCATGGGCTGTTCCAAATAGCCATTTATGAACAAGTTTTTCCCACCTCTTATGTTTATCTTAATCTTTCAACTTACCTGAATTCCGGAGCTATCCTAAAAGCTGTAGTGAAAGGAAATCCAAATAGAGTTTTAAATAGGTGGTTTATTTGATTAACTGTACACCTAACATAAACTAAACATATCAAAGTCAAATAAATATAAAGGTATAGCTTCTCACTAAACTCATAAACTCTCATTAATCTCACCTAACGCCGGCGTAAGCGAACGGCATTCAATTAAGCGCGAACTCATGTTCGTAAACAATCACCGTCTTGGATGGAGTGGTTGGTTGGTTGAGTAAGTATCACCCTGAAAGCCGATCGTCCAATGACGGGTGCTCTCCAGAAGCCCGGTAAACGTCAGACTGAGGAGAAGCTGGGGTACAACTAAACCATGGCATTCGCTGACGACGATCCAGTATAAAAGGGGCAAGTTTCGCTGTGAGTTTTGCAAAGCAGTCAGGCAGACATCGGCAGGTAAGGCGAGGAAGCCTTGTTTTTAAAAGCGAGCAGTTATGCTCTAGTTTAAGTTTAGTTATTTTTCAGACGTTTTTAATATGATTTTAGTTAAATTTTAACAAAAGCATTTTTTTAGCATTAACGCTAAAGCTAAATTAATGATGTTTTTCTTCAAGTTATATAAAATAAAAACTGGCCAATCGAGTTCTATATTTTTCATGATGTTTTCATCCTAAAGTTTTTGTCAAATAAGTTAAAGAAGGTGATACTAAATTAGCTCTTATGGAATTTTAAAGTGACTTGTCAACTCTCATGAAGTTTAATAGCCTGTGAAAATGTTACCCTGATGTTCTATTTATGAACCAAATAAAGATCGATTTCGCCTTTATCTCAAGTGCTATCTTTATTTCTCTACTACTCTTCATTTGCGGCCATCTACTCTCAAACACAAGTTTTGTCTCCAGGTGTTGACTTCTCTACAAAATAACGTAGGCCGATAGCACCATTGGAGACAACAAGGGTTATGGGCATAAGTTTGTGAGTGAACGCCCGTAACTGAAGATGAAATTCTCAGTGCTGAGATGGAGGGGCAGCCTGAATGAGTTTGAAGAAAATAAAGTTTGAAGCTTATCCTGAGATTTTTAAAGTTGATGTCCAACCTAGAAGTTTAAGGTGTTCTTGAATTTGAAATTCACTACTTGAAGTTTAGAAGCCGAAATTTTTGACGTTGTTGAAGTTTAAAATTTTTTGAGTTGAAATTTTGACATTTTTGAAGTTTTACAATTTGATGTTTGAAGTTTTAATATTTTCACCTGAAATTTTTGATAGTTTGAAAGTTTGAAAAAAAAAAAAAAAAAAAAAGGCTAATTCACCAGGAAATTTTTACTATGTTGAGAAACTTAATGCAACCAATTATTCCTCATGGTGTGTTGACATGACGTTTTTGCTGTTGGAGAAAAATTGCTATGAAATCGTGTGTGGCAGAGAAAAATGCCCGGAGATCAAAGAGGGCATCATTACAGAAAAGGACGTAGAAGTATACAATGTTCGCAAAAGGCTCGCATTATCCATGATCTACTTGAATGTTCATAGTGACTTTCGACAAATCATCAGCGATTTGGATGACCCGTGTGAAGTTTGGGATCTTCTAAAAAGAAATTTTAAGCCCGACAATCCTAGTCACCATATGCAGATCTTCAGTGAGTTAATGCAGTGTAAAATCCAGCCAAATGAAAACATGAATCTCTTCGCCTCACGAATTCAAAGCCTAGCAAATCAGCTTAAGGACAGTGGGAAGTCCCTCGATGAGGTTTGTCTATCGTATCAATTCTTGAGAAACCTACCATCGAAGTTTGACTCCGTAGTCCAAAGCGTTCTTCGTTGGGACAGTGCAAAGTTCGTGTTCAAAGACATCGTCCTGGAACTGGTAGCTGAAGAGACCAGGCTTAACCTACGCGACTCCGACAGGAGAGCTCCCATGAAGGAAGCCTTCAGTGCCCAGAGAAACCGAGTCAAGCGTTTCCGGTGCGGTCGCCTGGGGCACCTCTAGAGAGATTGCTGTGCTCGCATAAGGTCTCCCAGCCCATCTAGAGCCAGGCCTTATAGTCCGGACGTTTGTAAAATCACGATGTCAAGGTCTTGTCCAGCAACTGAACAGCCGAGGTCCCGAAGTAAGCGCCATGGTCAAGGTAACCAGTCAAAGTCCCACCAGATTACTACCCCCAAGACCATCCCAGGTAACAATTTGAACTTTTTGTGGCAGAGGCCAATTTGATCAACAGTATTGATAGTCGTACGTGGATATTGGACTCTGCAGCGAGTCATCACTTTTGTAATGATCGCAGCATCTTTTCCAACTTTAGGATAGTGAAAGATGAGAACATGGTGCTAGCATTAGAAGATTTAGAGTTTCCTATAGATGGAAGGGGGGATATTAAGCTCAAATTTGGTAAAAATGAATGTACTTTAAATGATGTGTTTTATTCTCTGAAATTGAGGAGAAATTTATTATCAGGCCCCATGCTCGATCAGAATGGTTTTAAATTTGTAGGGGGGAATGGAAAGATCAAAGTCTTTAAGAAAATTTTTTTGTATTTTCTGCTAAACTTGAACGCGGCTTATATTATGTGTATCCAAGTCCTATTAAACCGGTATGTAACGCTATCAGCAAACATAACCTAAGAGATCTTGAATTATGGCATGCACGTTTTGGTCATGCAGGTGTAGATTTCATCACAAAAACTAGTTCCCTTACATTGTTTTACTAAATCCTTTGAAGTATGCTACTTGCTTGCTACTCGCCTATTTTTAAATGAATTGAACATTGTTTTACTATTACCTGCATTTGTAAATGTGTGAAATTTTTCTATGACTATTACTGTGTTTTTTTCAAAGTGCTGGCAGGTCATCTGTTCATAAGAGCTGGGAGGAGGGGTTTTTGTTCCAAATAGCCATTTATGAACAAGTTTTTCCCACCTCTTATGTTTATCTTAATCTTTCAACTTACCTGAATTCCGGAGCTATCCTAAAAGCTGTAGTGAAAGGAAATCCAAATAGTTTTAAATAGGTGGTTTATTTGATTAACTGCACACCTAACGTAAACTAAACATATCAAAGTCAAATAAATATAAAGGTATAGCTTCTCACTAAACTCATAAACTCTCATTAATTTCACCTAACACCAGCGTAAGCAAACGGCATTCAATTAAGCGCGAACTCCCGTTCGTAAACAATCACCGTCTTTGATGGAGTGGTTGGTTGGTTGAGTAAGTATCACCCTAAAAGCCGATCGTCCAATGACGGGTGCACTCCAGAAGCCCGGTAAACGTCAGACCGAGAAGAAGCCGGGGTACAACTAAACCATGGCATTCGCTGACGACGATCCAGTATAAAAGGGGCAAGTTTCGCTGTGAGTTTCGCAAAGCAGTCAGGCAGACATCGGCAGGTAAGGCGAGGAAGCCTTGGTTTTTAAATGCGAGCAGTTATGCTCTAGTTTAAGTTTAGTTATTTTTCAGACATTTTTAATATGATTTTAGTTAAATTTTAACAGAATAGTACATTAACGCTAAAGCTAAATTAATGATGTTTTTCTTCAAGTTATATAAAATAAAAACCGGCCAATCGAGTTCTATATTTTTCATGATGTTTTCATCCTAAAGTTTTTGTCAAATAAGTTAAAGAAGGTGATACTAAATTAGCTCTTATGGAATTTTAAAGTGACGTGTCAACTCTCATGAAGTTTAATAGCCTGTGAAAATGTTACCCTGATGTTCTATTTATGAACCAAAGATCGATGTTGCCTTTATCTCAAGTGCTATCTTTATTTCTCTACTACTCTTCATTTGCGGCCATCTACTCTCAAACACAAGTTTTGTCTCCAGGTCTTGACTTCTCTACAAAATAACGTAGGCTGATAGCACCATTGGAGACAACATGGGCATCCACACACTTCTGGTAGCAAGCCTTCCAGGTCGCGAAGGCCTTCTGGAAGTTGTCCTCCAGGATGCTGTTCAGTGTCCTCGTCGCTGCTTGGACCGCTTCACAGAGTCGAAACGATGCCTCTTGATCCGGAGGAACAGCAAGTCTGGCAGTGTCACATCAGAGCTGTTGGGGGTGAGCCAACGTGGAAACGCCGAATTTGGCCAGGAGATCCCTTACAATCCACCACTGCTCCAAATTGCGCTCCATGGCAATTGAAGACGAGGTGTCACAACAAGAGATCACTAAAACAGTGGTCCACACTCAACTAACACATGCAGGAGACTGCCGCAGGTCGAAACCTGTTCCTAAGGCTCCCCACCACAACATCCGGCCGTGCACACCCTATTCCATTGCTCCGTGTGTGTGTGTGTGTGTGTGGTGGGGGGGGGGGGGGCGGTGTAGGAACCAGCCTACTACTTCTGGATACGACCCTGTATATAGTGTTGAAGTAAAAAATTAAAATAAATAATACAATGCCGGGCTAAACTTACCTAACAGCCAAATCAAAATATAGAAAATGTTTATGGTTAGAAAGGGCTTTTTAAAAACAATCCAGTGATATCCGTAAAACACCATGAGAGAGTGAAGTGGTGCAGGGAAAGTAAAAGAATGACTATTACATACACATATTCCTATAGCCAGACCCTGTTTTTTTCTGCATAAACCATGCATATACGAATCACTAAAATGAGTATCCTAGTTTGGTTAGAAGTATAATTCATTGTTACACTGCAAGACATATGACAACTGTATAACATCCTGACTACACTACAAATAACTATTTTAGCCATCAAGTTTAACTCAAAATGTACGTTCCATGGAAAGTATTTTTTCATATTTCAAGAAAAACTCCAGATGTAATCCTGCATATGTCATGAAATGTAATCTTTTTTATGTTCCACTAATGTCTTAAGTATTACTTGACAAAATGAAGCAACTTAAGTGTTATTCATGAGCATGTTAGCAGAGCATAAGCATTTATTTAGCTCACAAGAATGAAACTTTTGATAATAGCATTTTGAAGCACAGCAAAACTAGCTACAGGGCTAGGAAACTGCTTACAAAACTTATTACTGGTACTAAATCACATGATTTGGAATAAAAAAATATTGCTGAAAATGGTTAACAAGTTAATATGCAAATATCGTAACTAGTTTAGCTGCAGTGCACGAAGCTCTAAGCAGTTTTTATAAAGCAAACTACAGCAAAGTGAAGTTTATCCTTTTTATGTTTAGGAATATGAAGCTAATGTTGTGTTAGGAGCGAAACACTGTCAGTTTCGAAAAATTTTGCTGATTCAATTAACTAATTATGCGAGTTAAAAAGAATTACTTTATTGCTCAAATGAGATAGGTTTTGCGGAAGGGAGTGATGTTAAGAACAAACAAATCAAAACATTGTCAATTCTTGTGTTTCTACAAAAACTGATATACGCATTCACCAATATAAATAGATATCCAATCTTATGACTAAGTGACAAACCAGCATTCTGAAAGATCCAAACAGTTTCACATAACTAGGTGTTCCTACTACTTCCCTCTTTTCTATTCCCAAAACAATGAATTATTTTTTAATATCTGTTTATACAGAATATGTTCAATAAATAAGGAATTTCTCATGAGTCAAAGCCTGAACATGATAGTGAATCACAGATCCCACCATATTTTTAGTAAGTACACAGCATACAAGAAGGTTAAGATTCATTAGCCTTTTTTAGGGAAGGTGGGTGAAGGGAAGGAGTCTAGAATGATGCTCAAATGCAAAATTATAAAACATAGGGTCATAACAAGAGACATGGGGACCCTGAGACAGAGATAATGGGGAGCATATTATTTTTCTAGTAATGGTACACTATTTCCATAACCTTTTACAGACCAAATTCAGATCCAGGCATATTTTAAATTAGTTTTTTTTTTTTTTTTTTTTTTTTTTGCATGTTTTGCTTTATAATGCATTAGTTAAAGGATATGATCATTTCTGACTAAACTTTTACGGGCTATACTTTGACAGGTAGTTTAATAAGTGAAATATTAAGAATAAATGAAGATTTATTTTTAAGATATGAATAAATTTTGAAGGGGGAAAGGGTGTATCAAGATAGCTCCATAAAAATTTATGAAAATGGCTATTTTTATGATTATTTATCCAGTTTTCCACTAATGATAGAAATACAAATTTATTTCAAAAAATCAAGCCATCTTTTAACTATGTTGTTAATTTTTTCAAGTCAATTTTGGTGAAATTTATTTTTTCAATAAATTGCAGTATACCTTTTTTTAATAAACACAGTGAAACCGCCTTTAATGGCCACCTCCGAACAATGAAAACCCTAAAAGATTGGACACATATTCATGAGATTAACATTAAACCTAACCTCTGAACAGCGAATTCCGAGCAAAGGCTGTCCAACAGCATCATAAAAAAAAAAAACAGTCATTTAAATGAACTTTTCTATTTTTTTCACCCAAAGTGTAAACAATGTAAAGTTTATTTGCTACAACACAAAATAAATTTATTACTCATATCTAGTATGCAACAAGAGTTTATATCACACGGGACAAAATTTTGGCGTCCACATGGCACGTGCCCTGCTGGTAGTTGTGGTTCTCTTAAAATATGTTTTGATGTTCTTACAAATTTTTGGGCAATATACAATTTTGCTTCAATGAAAAATACAATTTGCACAAAACTTACATCAACTAGATCAACATCCTTTAGTTTAATTCCAGTATTATCACAGAGTTTTTTAATTGCATCTGCTGGTCCAATTCCCATAATAGTTGGATCCACACCTAGAAGGATTAAAAATAAATATTATGTTATTGAAAGGACAAGAGTATTAATGTTATAACTAAGCTTCTGTTCTATGAGCAAGTAATTAAGCAGTACAGAATATCTTGAGGTTAGAAGTAGCCTTAAGATAGATATGCCTTGTAGATCTTCAAATAATTTTCATTTGTATTGCAGGAGTATAAAGAATCAAATTAGCATACAAGCAAAAGTAATAATTTTTTGAAAAATTAATTTTACCTGAAGTTAAAGTTAGTTTTTCTCTATTAATTATCATTAATTGAGTAAAACTAATTGTAACTTCAGTAAGAGAACTTTAATAATCTTACAAAAAAGTCAATGTATACATCATAAATTATAATGGTCGCTTCAAAAATAGATGTTAACGAGATTATCTTTTTAAATCGTGAATTATCAAAACACAAAATCAATAAGAAAAGGTCATCAAATAAAGAATAGCTTTCAGATGTGGCATTTTTTGCTAGGAGCTGTATACATATTAAAATATAAAATTTAATTTTCACCCAGTCCTTTTCCTATCCCATATATTTGGAAAAATGTTGCTATGTGTCTAGGAAGGTAAATAATAAAAAAAAAAAAAAAAAAAAAAAAAAAAACAGTTTCTGGGTGAAAAAGGTGTTGAGATATGATAAGATACAATTTTAGAATCTGTCACCAAATATAAGTGGATCTTTCAAAAGTGCAAAAAAAAAAAAAATATATATATATATATATATATATATACACACATAGATAATTACTTTTCAGCTGACATTAATTTATGTTACTGGACATTTGACAGCTACATTTGACTCTTGGAAATCCTATTTTCACCAAATTTTCTACAATGCACATTGGCAGTTTCAAGTGAAAGTTGACCTACACTATTACTTTGTAATTCTCCACTACACTTTGAAATCTACTTCGAGAAGAGTGACATAATTAGTGGATGAACCCCTAAAAGACTAAATTATTGATAACATCCAACACTGTACCTATCAGTTCAGATAAAACTGTGCTTGTAAATTTCACGAGTTTGAATGCATTTGTCATTTTTCAAAAAGGGATCAACATTTAACCTTTAGCAAATCATAGTTGGTCCCCTAAAGATTTTTTTCTTCTGAAAACGGATGTCAGCACAGCAAGTAAAGGGGTGTAGGTCATCATTGTGATACATTAAATATCACTAATACAGCTATGTCCAGGAGCATAGCTACAATATTTATCACATGGGGACAAACAGTATTTGAGGACAACCTCCATTGCCTCCAATTTTCATATGAGTGATCACGATAACAAAATTATGAAAAGTGATCTTAATAAAAAGTTCATAAGCTCCATAATCATACTATTGTAAATCTATAAGAAAATCTTCATTTTCTTCAGGCTTTACGCCAGCTTCACATACTTGGATGCTTGGTTTTGTTTCATTGTTTATCTCACTATGTGTAATGGCTTCATTTTGATCAATTTTACTGTTCAGCCATGATGACATTACAGTGATGACAATTGTTGAAATTTACCTCTTGCTTTTACTTGCTTCCTAAAAGAAGAGACGTGGTTCTCCATATTTTTGGTTTTGAGGATTTGAGGTGCAGTAAATTTTGAGTGTGGGTATAGCAGTCTCAGGGATCAAGAACTACTTTAAACATAAGATGAAAATAAACATCAAAATTCGTAGCAGAGCATGTAATCTATATAAATAAAGCAATGTGTAAACTGTTCATTAGTTTGTCTGTCTGTGTCTCTCATAGCTCCGAAACGGGTGATCGTAGACCTACCAAATTTTGTACGGAAATTCTCCAAGACTGGTCTCGACACACCTCGAAGCGATTTTTTTGAAATTCAAATTATAAAATGTTTTATTTTATGTTTTGTCTTATTTTTAGTGATTTTTTTTTTTTTGCGTAATACATAATAATGCCGGTAATTGCACTCGCAAGAAAACGATATTTACATCATTGTATAGGGAGAAAATTTTCTTTTAAAAACTGTTTGTTCGGACTGTGTAACATAATTTGCAGATTTTTGGGAATTTTTCAAATACAATTAAATTTGACACTGACTTTCGTAAAATATTTTTAAAACTGCTGCATCCTGAATTCTATCTGTCATAACTTTTTTATATTTCGGCAAAACACTGAGCACACAATTCACCCACTTTTAAAAGAACGGAGGAAAAATATAAATTAAGAGAATTTTTACAAATTTTTAAGTAAAGAAGGATTTTCATTTCAATAGCAGCTGCTTACAAATTTTGGTTTGATATCTTGCGGTTTGGTTGTCCTGGATACAGTAACAATGATTAAAATTGCCAGTTGAAAAAAATAACATTACTTTAAAATAACTGGGTTTTTGCAGGTGAAATATGAGTCATTTGGTGTCACGAGTTTAAAACCCCTTTCGAAACTCCATCAGAAAATGGATTCACAAGCAAAACATACGCAACGCATGAAATAATTCCATATTTTATTTTACGTTGCCAGAAAAAGAATTGAATGCTGTTTTTTCACCAGTGAATTATCCAGCATTATTTTCAATTGAGATTTTAAACGTGACATGTTTTCGAATCGCAAGAAATATTTTGCGGTGCTAAACAGGGCCTGATTATGACAAACAGGGACACCGGGCATTGAAGAATTTGGGGGCCTCCATCTATGAAATTTGTTTTATTTTTAATAAAATTTTGTTATAAAAAAGAATATTTCAGATTAACATTTCAAATTGGGGGCCATTTCGAGCCTGGGGCACTAGGCAAAGTCACGATTTGCCCGTGAGATAATAGGGTCCTGGTGCTAAATATGCCAATCTGACAAGAATTATGCATACAAATGTATGGAGAGCTGTTTTAGTGCCAACCATAAAGTGAAATGATTATCGTTTATACTAATGCGTAAATTATAAAAGTCACCAAAGAATAAGAGACTACATTCGTGGCAAATATCTAAGCCGTTTCTTTAAATTAAACATAACGATTGAAAAACGAAAATATATTGTATTGGTATCAGTAAAAGATAGTATAAGTAATAGTTAGTAGATATGGTACGGCAATATTGATCAAAGCACAATATACCGCATTAATAAATATTTCGTGAAACTAAGTGTTCTATTCCTTTTTCAGCAACCATCTTACATCACAGCTAACTAAACATTGAGTAATTCTACGTTGCATTAATATATCCCGCAGTAGTTTCAACAGAAAAGACTGTAACAGAACTTTTTTTTTCTAGGAGATTCTGTTTTGTCACAAGTAGTTATATGATCACATTTTGGGGAAATGTTCTCTTCTTCCCTTGCAAAGAACGGGTACACAACTATTTAGCTATAAAATAAAACTGTTCTCCACATCATGTAGTATCTAAGGTGGTATAACTTGAATCAAAAAAAGAGTATGATGTAGAAATGAGATATTTTGAAAGTTAGGAACTTTCGCTGCAAACCGTCACGCTTTTCTTTTTCTGATCGCGAATAACACCGACATAGTTTTTGTGTCATAATATTAACGATGGTCTCAGGTCAGTACCTATACTAACATTACGAATAACTAATGAGTAACTTTACACCAAGAGTCAAATCATTTTGCTTATTTTTAGATTCCAAGTCACTGGAATCAATTCGAATTATAGATGTAAGAAAAAGTTTCATTCCCTACCGTGCGGAGAATGGGTACGCAGCTAGTACCACATAAACCAAGGTGTCAATGAATTAAATCAATTGATTAAAAAAAATCATTTAAATCAGGTATAACGTTACATTGTTTATAAAAAAAATTGGTATAAAAATAAAAATGATATAAAAATTGCACCAGAAAATGTTCATTTACAATTAATTGACTTTTAACAATATGTGCCATCATATTCTCAAGAGCTTTTATTTGATAGTTGGGTGATTTCACAGTATTATGAGCATTTATGTCATGTCTGCAATAAATTCGATTGGTCATATCTATACAAAAAATTGAGTTAGGCGAGTAATTTTCTTTTGGTAAACAATGTAATATACTGTTTACAAAAAAGGAAAACCCCATTCATAACTCAATTGTTTGTTTAGCTATGATCAACTGAACTTGTTGTGGACATGACAAACACTCACAGTACTGGGGAATCGTCCAATTGCCTTTCCTGTGTGTACATCACATTTTTTTAAGAACTTAATTTGCAAAGGCAGGGGCGTAGCCAGAAATTTTTCATGGGAGGAGGGGGGAGGGGTTACGACTACTACAACTCATATATATGTATACGTGTGTGTGATAATTTAGTGAAGAATATACATTTTGTATGGCAAAAAATTCCTCATGTGGGGGTTTATGACCCCCCTAACTCCCTCTTGGCTACGCTACTGTGCAAAGGGAGCTATAAATACATATTTGGAATTGTGTCCTTATATCCATTAATTAGTCTTTAATATATTGTTTTTAAGACTATATTACTTAAAAGAATGCACTACTTGATTGGCCCTTAATACTGTTGACATTTGAATTTGAGGCCCACAAGTTGAAAGAGGTTAAGCATAATACAATTAATGTTACTGCATGTGAAAAAGATATCTTTGAAAGCATTGCTTTTAAATTTGTGAAGTCAGAATATAATGACAATTTTGCTATGCTTCCAAAATCATCCACTTGGGACAAAATTATTTCCATACAAAAGTAATATTTTATTTACAGATTTATTCTATCAACAACTAGATATACTTACAAGTTGTCTACATTCTTTATACAGAGTAACTTAACTTATTTAAACTGTCTGCGCATAATATCTTTTAAAATCTGACTTTATGTAAAAGAAATCCGATTTAAATAAAAGATAAACTAAAAAAATGAGATTAATTTGATTAAAAAAAAAAACATTCCTTTTTTACACCCTGATATAAACAATATGAGTCCTGCAGTAGCATAGTCACTAAACTTGGTTCCCGTATTGGGAGAATGAATTTTTCTCTTGGCTGGACTGCTCAGGGACCATGTACAATAATGGGAGCTGGTGCACGTAAAGACTGTCGTGGCTCTAATGTCTTCCATGTTCAAACAATACCTTTGTGGGTGCCGATTTCAGTTGCTAGGCCTCTCACCTGGAATTAGTTCAAAATTAGGAGACCCCAAGCTAAGTCGGTCTTCCTCTCATTGGGGCTCATTAACCCCTTGTGTGTCTATTCTTGACAGAAAAACATACCAAAAACGGTGAGCATCTTGGTAAAGTTTGTTTTCCAACATGGCTATTCCTCCCCCTTTTTAATCTGTCAAGAAATTAGCCACATTTCCTTCTGCACTTCCTACCTACTGAGTCACTGGGGTGAAAGGAATAAGAGGCATCTTTTTCTTGAAATTCTGATTCTGTAGTAAGGGCTGACATCAGACATGACAGTATTTCCCCACAAGAAATACAGATGACTAAAATATTTGCTGGTAAAATGTAGATCCAGCTGATTTAGATGAATTTTTTATTTGTTCTTCTGTAAATTATTACCATTATTTTAATTGTTTATTTTTCTTACTAAAATTACACATATTTACAAATTTTAACTTCATTTCTGTATCGGTTATGAAAGAGTTTTTTTTATGTATTTTTAGATGCCAATTCTGAATATACTTAGTTTTTCTCTGGGACCCACAGATTTTGAGATATTTGGTATTTATTAATATAGCTTATTTATTCATTTAATGAACGAAACTTTTCTTTATTAGATAATTTTATTTAACATTTTAATGGAAAAAATTACAGTCCTCAACTATTTTAATCATAATGTTGTTCACTGAGTAACATTCACTGAAAAACATTTGTATAGATACATTTATTGTACCCAATTGCACTTTTACAATTTAGCACATGAACAATATTTATGGAAACACAACAGCTGTTGATTTACGTTTATAAATGTCCTGTGGTACTTCCCTAATGAGTCCCCAACGGTTGTCAGCCAGCATATTCGGATTCCATCTACCTTGATATCTTTTCTCCATCTTCGCTATGTCTTGGTGAAACCTCTCCCCATGTTCATCACTGAATTTGCCGGGAAGAAGTTGAGGTGAGAGTCAAGGAAGTGGATTTTAAGGGACATGTTACAGCCTTGAGCTTTGTATGCTGTCAGTAAAGTGTCAACCATGGTCTTGTAATGTGGGCTTCTGTAAGACCCAAGAAAGTTTGTGACTACATCTTTGAATGCAGACCAGGCAGCTAATTCTGTTCTGTTTAGATATTGAGCAAATTTTTCATCTTTCAAGAGATCTCTAATTTGAGGACCAGCAATAACACCTTCCTTAATTTTAGAATCACTTATTCGAGGGAATTTCAGCACAATGTACTTGAATCCTTTGCCTTCTCTGGCCATACTTTTAATAAAATTCTTGATAAGTCCAAATAGCTGTTTGCATTTAATATTTTTTTGACTGGCGATGAAATGTTCACGAGGTGGCCAAACCTTTCTTATGTAATGTTCATTCTTATTCCGGCTGTCCCATTTACACAGAAAGCATGGATACTTTGTATAACCCAGTTGTAAGCCTAACATAAGTCCAATTACTTTAAAATCACCGTAAATTTTCCACTTGTATTTTTCGTACTGAATTTTATCCAAAAGAAAATCTATGCTTTCATAAGACTCTTTCATGTGTACTGCATGTGCAATGGGAATAGATGGGTGAATGTTACCAGTGTGTAGTATATAGTACAGCCTTTAAACATAAGACTGCATCAACAAAGAGTCTCAACTCTTCTGACTGAAGATTTAATTCTTACACATTTATATATTTTTTCATTATTCTGAATTAGGAACATCTTTCAAAAACATAGACCAGCATGATCAGTAGCATTGACTTGAAAATTGTGCTTTATTAAATAAGCACTCGGTATTTAACTCGTGTCACATACAGTTGAAAAGTAATTTTAAATTTTACTACTGACTTGCTTTTTTAATACTTTAGACTTTTTTTTTCGATGCTTCAGCAAATGTGTATACGGAGTACAGCTCTTTTGCTCAAAAGCCCCAACCCAGGGGCAAAATAAGGAAGACGGTGACAGTTCTGAAAAGCTGCGTTCAAAATGTGAGAATAATTGAAATCTTCACAGTTACTTTAAAAATATCCTATTTGTTATTTTAAAAATTTTAGCAGTATGTAAGGGAAAACGGCAGGAAACTACAAAAAGGGAAGATTTCATCTTCCTGCAGGAAGACAGAAGAAAGTTCAAAATCAGGAAGTCTTCCTGGTCCTATAGTAGAAAATACTTTTTTGAAATAGGTTATATATATAAATAATTTTTTTTTTTTAAGGTGGGAGGGGGGAATTTCTTCTTCTTGCCCTCATTAAGTTAACGCCTATGTATAAGTACCAAGCAGTTAAATTATACATAGTAAAATAAATAGTCTGAGATAATGAGTCCCTGATGTCTGTATGCTTCTACTTCTTGAAATAGTCAATTTGTAAAAAAGGGAAAAACAAAATAAAATGCTGAATTTTCAGAAAAAACTAAAATCATGTCTTGTCAATCTTTCTAATCTGAGAACATTTTCTTACATTATGCATCTGGAGACAGCTTGCATCTGTGTTTGCTTCTTTGCTATTGTGTACCCAGATTCTTCTACCGTATCTAATTCGCCTCATTGCAGTGGGAAATAAATCATTCCTCTTAGCTTTGCTGAAATCAGGGGAAAGAAATAGACCTCACTGTTAAAATTTTTTATTTGGGAATACCTTATTCCCCCGTACACGATATATATTTCGGTTACACATATAACCATCTTCAGTCGTTTCTGGAGCTCTCACTAATGGCGGCTTCTTTTTATATCTTCGTCGTTCTTCTTCTTGAAAGTTCGATGCATGACGTCGTTCTCATGATTGGTCGATTGTATGAAGCGTATCGTTGATGCTGCCCTCTGTCGTCAATATTTCTAAGCTCTCACGAATGTAGGCATATATACTATTTTTAAAGTTGGCTATTTTTTTAATATTTTTAAAATCAATGGTAATGGGCTCTTTCAAAGCAAGACGGGCTAGGGCGGTACTTTGTTTCTGGAGGTTAATGTCTTTAAAATGTTCGTTTTTTCGTTCTTTAATTTTCCTTTTTGTAACGCCGATGTAGCAATTTTCTTTATTAGTATCGTTTGACATAAAATTAATTTTATAGATCCCTGCGGTTTCGATGGGGTTGATTGGGTCTTTTTCCGATCTAATACGCTGAAAGATTGTTTTATTAGGTTTAATTGGAATACGGAAGTTCTTTTTACTGGCGATATTAGAAAGTTTATTGGCTATCCCTCGGCTAAACGGGATAGCGGTAGTAAAACGTGGTTTATCTTTTTGACGGTTGTCTATAACATTTAATTTTCGTTGCCTAGCTTTGAAAACTTTGTCGAAAATTTCTCGAGGGTAGTGGGCGTCTTGACATTGTTTCTTTATGAAAGCAATTTCTTTTTGAAGGAGGTCGTCGTTAGAACACAGTTTGAAAGCGCGGTCGATATAGGAACGTATAGCAGCAATTTTATAGTTGAAAGGGGTTTTAGATTTAAAATTTACTATATTACTATTACAAGTAGGTTTTCGAAAAATGGTGGTCTCAATGAGATTATTGTTTCTGGTTATGTTCACATCTAAGTAATTGAGGCTATTATTGATTTCTTTTTCGTAGGTAAATTTAATGTTCGGGTCTATGGCATTAAGTTGATTGATCAAATTATTTTCTTCATTATTGTGGGTGGTAAGGATAGCGAAGATATCGTCGACATAGCGAAGCCAAAGTTTGATGGTATTATTGTGTGTCTGTTTAATCTGTTCTTCAAGGATTCTCATTTTCCAGTCGGCAATTATTCCGGTTATGGGGGAGCCCATGGGGACTCCTTTTATTTGTTGGTAGAAGTGATTATTATATTGAAAATATGAGTTATTTAAAATTAGATTTATAGCACTAGTTAGGGTGTTAATTATGTCTATATCTTTAAAACTACTTTGAATTTGTTTGTTAATAATTTGGTTCATTTCCTTAATATCTATTGACGGGTATAGATTTACAACATCGAAACTTACCATAATATCGTTTTCATCAAGTTTATAATCGCGGATGTTTTTAATGAAATCGTCGGTGGAAGTTAGAGTGCTGTTAGATGGGGGTATAATTTCTTGCAGAATATCTTTCATATATTTTTCAAGAGTGTAGGTGGGGCCTTCACATTTGCTCATGATTGGGCGAAGGGAGGGGGGATTTTTATGATCTTTAAATTTAGCGAAAATACGTGGGGCGAAATTAGCGGTATTGTTATAGTTCGGACCTTTCTGATCCGGCCAGGTACCGTTTTTTATTAAAGTTTTTAGTTTATTATTGATTTTCGTGGTGGGGTCTTTGGGAAGATTTAAAACGTTTAGACTATTGATGGTTTGTTCCATTTTTTCATGGTAATCTTTTTTATCTAGGATAACAATCTTTCCTGTCTTGTCAGAGCTTAAGCAAACGATCGTGTTATTTTTCTTTAGGTCGCTGAGGCATTTACGGTCTTCATGATCTTTAACAGTAGTTTTAAGTTTTTTATTCATTTCTTGTTGGGCGTGCATACGGATAGCTTGTTTATCTGAGGGGGGCAATGAGATAATGGCGGCCTCAATGCTCGCAACGGTATCATTGATATCTATTTTGTCATCAAGAATGAATTTGGGACCTAGGTTTAGAGTGGCTTTTTGCAGTTGAGTAAGAGTTAAGGAGGATAGATTAATGAATTGATCTTCTTTTTTAGTTTGACCTTGTTTATAGCATTTATTATTTCTCATCCAAAAGTTAAGTTTTTTATAGTGGTTATTGTGGTAAATCTCTTTTTCTTTCTTGCAAAAATTGTTTATTTTATTGACTTTTAAACGGTAATCATCCGGAGAGCACATGGTTTGAAGTTTGTGGTTGTAAAATTTTTCTTCTTTCGTTAATTTAGCTATATATTTAAATTTGTTCCTAATGTATTTTTTAAGTAAGCATAGCTCAAAATTCTTTATATCATAAAAGAATTCATTAAGAAGGAAACTATTTTTAATTTTCATGAATTTAGGGGTAATTTTAAAATGTACACAGTCTTTTAAAAAATTGATATGCTGAAATTCTCTAACTTTTTTCTTGGAAAAACATCTTAACTTACTGTATATATGCTCCACATTCGGAGGCTCAACCGTAATAGGCGTCATGAGATGAATAAAAGCTTGAATGGTGGCACAAAAACTTGAAGGCACGTAGATGAAGACCAAAAGTGTAGAGTATAAGCTTGTCGAAACACAAGACATAAAATACTTAAAAAGCCCGGTATCGGCTAGACATAATAAAGACACATAAAACATTATTTAATACGGCGGAGTAATTAGTTAAAATTTTTTATTTGGGAATACCTTATTCCCCCGTACACGATATATATTTCGGTTACACACATAACCATCTTCAGTCGTTTCTGGAGCTCTCACTAATGGCGGCTTCTTTTTATATCTTCGTCGTTCTTCTTCTTGAAAGTTCGATGCATGACGTCGTCCCATGATTGGTCGATTGTATGAAGCGTATCGTTGATGCTGCCCTCTGTCGTCAATATTTCTAAGCTCTCACGAATGTAGGCATATATACTATTTTTAAAGTTGGCTATTTTTTTAATATTTTTAAAATCAATGGTAATGGGCTCTTTCAAAGCAAGACGGGCTAGGGCGGTACTTTGTTTCTGGAGGTTAATGTCTTTAAAATGTTCGTTTTTTCGTTCTTTAATTTTCCTTTTTGTAACGCCGATGTAGCAATTTTCTTTATTAGTATCGTTTGACATAAAATTAATTTTATAGATCCCTGCGGTTTTGATGGGGTTGATTGGGTCTTTTTCCGATCTAATACGCTGAAAGATTGTTTTATTAGGTTTAATTGGAATACGGAAGTTCTTTTTACTGGCGATATTAGAAAGTTTATTGGCTATCCCTCGGCTAAAGGGGATAGCGGTAGTAAAACGTGGTTTATCTTTTTGACGGTTGTCTATAACATTTAATTTTCGTTGCCTAGCTTTGAAAACTTTGTCGAAAATTTCTCGAGGGTAGTGGGCATCTTGACATTGTTTCTTTATGAAAGCAATTTCTTTTTGAAGGAGGTCGTCATTAGAACACACTTTGCTTTCATAAAGAAACAATGTCAAGACGCCCACTACCCTCGAGAAATTTTCGACAAAGTTTTCAAAGCTAGGCAACGAAAATTAAATGTTATAGACAACCGTCAAAAAGATAAACCACGTTTTACTACCGCTATCCCCTTTAGCCGAGGGATAGCCAATAAACTTTCTAATATCGCCAGTAAAAAGAACTTCCGTATTCCAATTAAACCTAATAAAACAATCTTTCAGCATATTAGATCGGAAAAAGACCCAATCAACCCCATCGAAACCGCAGGGATCTATAAAATTAATTTTATGTCAAACGATACTAATAAAGAAAATTGCTACATCGGCGTTATAAAAAGGAAAATTAAAGAACGAAAAAACGAACATTTTAAAGACATTAACCTCCAGAAACAAAGTACCGCCCTAGCCCATCTTGCTTTGAAAGAGCCCATTACCATTGATTTTAAAAATATTAAAAAAATAGCCAACTTTAAAAATAGTATATATGCCTACATTCGTGAGAGCTTAGAAATATTGACGACAGAGGGCAGCATCAACGATACGCTTCATACAATCGACCAATCATGGGACGACGTCATGCATCGAACTTTCAAGAAGAAGAACGACGAAGATATAAAAAGAAGCCGCCATTAGTGAGAGCTCCAGAAACGACTGAAGATGGTTATGTGTGTAACCGAAATATATATCGTGTACGGGGGAATAAGGTATTCCCAAATAAAAAATTTTAACTAATTACTCCGCCGTATTAAATAATGTTTTATGTGTCTTTATTAGACCTCACTGTCTTTGCGCGTGCCATTTCTGGTTGGGGTAAAAGAAATGATTACAGTTAAATTTAACCGTCAACTCCAAATAATTCGGGGATGACAGAGAAAAAAAGATTAACATGGAAGCCACTCCCTTTTGCCCATTGCTGTCCTTTATGGAGGATCTGGCACTGCTGCGCAGTTGCCAGAGGGCATTAGAAACAGAATGTACAAAAACTAAACTTAAAAAAAATTGCATTCACAGGACTGATTTGCAATTTCCTTTTTGACACCTCTTCTCGTTCAGCACCTGGGACACTTGCCCCACCTGCTTCACAATAGCTATGCCCATGACTATCGTGTTTATTCGCATAACAGTCACACGTTTTCTGCCTATTTTTCATGGTGGAAATCTAGGTGTGACTATTATGCAGGGAAATCTACTACACAATGTTTTACACTTTAAAGCAAAACATTACTGGTATCATAATAAAATAACTAACTTTAAAAATGTTTCCAGGTTATCTGACATACATTGCATTTTTCTTTTTTTGGTAATATCTTTTTATAGACACATAAATTAAGGTCAAACATGCGACCTTTATGTAGGGAAAATATTTTGACAATTTTTTTGCTTCAAAACGGGGGATGCAAGTACAGTATTGGACCCTTTATCCGGAATTCCAAAAACCGGCACTTTCCCCGATTTCAGTTTTTTTTCCCCTTAAGGCTCACTGATCTAGATACAATACTTTTTTTTCCGACTATGTAAAATCTCGACAATTCGGCATTCAAGTAACCGGAAAATTTCGGCTCTCCCCCCCTCACGAGGGGGGGGGGGTCCTTCTCAAATGACTAATTCCTACTGTGAACCACAGCTGTCCAAACTTAGAACGGGGAAGAGGATGCAAATTTCTAACTGCTAGAGGTTATCAATATTTCCACGAATCGTGGTAGTATAAAAAAATAAACAGACAAAATGCTCACAAAACAAATATGACCGACACACGTTACAAAGACAAAACATTTTACAGCTGTGCCGGCGAGCACGGAGCTCCGTACTGATAGCCAAAACAGAAAAAGTGCTGATTATATATTTATAGCTAGTGAGTCCTGACCTACTTATTTCGCCCATCTGCATTCCGATGATTCAACAGTGTTATCTGTGAACAGAAGTTTGAGAGGGAAGGAGGGGGGACAGAGAAAACATCAATGTTTGTATTTATTTTATTAATCATTCTCTTAGTTTAAAGAAATTGCCTGTTAGAAATCAATAAGTGGTTTTACTTTTAATTTACTATTATTTTCCTCCCCAACGATGCAAAGGTATTATTGCCTTCTAACACTGCAATATAAACGAATATTATCATAAATACAATTAAAAACTTTGTTAAAAACACACAATTAAAAATAGATCAGTACGCACATGTGTACCGACGATCTATTTTTATTTATGAGTGTTTTTCAACATGCATTGATTAACATTCCAAAACATTTCCGATTAGACCCCCCCCCTCCCCCTCCTTAACAGCTTTGTGGACAAGCTTTTTTTTTTTTTTTTTTACAAGCATAACTATCCGGGATTTTCACTTAACCGGCATTTCCGGATAGTCGAGCTTTTACTTAGTCGAGCTTTTACTTAAAGTATGTCCCTGTGTCCTTTTAATTAAACAGTTTTTCCTTTTCCTGTTATGGGTTACATTGCAGCTGCATGTGTTAGGGAGAAAGCAAGCGTTTTTTTGACCAGCCAAAGAGGATTACTTCTCTATTTCGGCGTGCCTCAGATTGTCTCGATATCTTTGTGGGGAACATTGAAACAGCTAAAGATTAATGAAATGTTCAAACAAAATAAAGAATAAATGTTTGAATGTTAGCTTTTCTCCTCTCAAAACTGTATATGATCTAACTGTACGGTCTTGTTTTTTTAATTTTGTTTTCTAATAGTGGGCATTTTCAACGTATTTTCGTAATTAAAGCTGAAATTTCGAGCTGCTTTATGGGGGAGCTCCAATTACGGAAGCCAATACTTCCCGACAGAGGTTTCACTAGTTATACGCATATTTTTTTCAATTAGTATTTTTTCTTCAACATTTAGCCATATTTAAAAGGGGTGCAACTGATTTTAATTGCCATCACAATGATGTCATCAAGGGAGCGAGCGAGGTATTTTGTTTTTGGCCATCACGTAAGCTATATAATGTCTTCCATCTTTGTAATACATATGAGGAGGCAAGCGTGCGGAGCGGCGGGAGCGGGGACCACGGTTCTCTCCCGTAGCGATGGTTCTGCATCTCTGACAGAATACGTGGGTACCGCGATTCGCAGCATTGAAGTTTTCTTTTGCAGTAAGTTTTGATAAATTTAATTATTTTTATTTTAAAATCTATTATGAATGCTTTACTATTTACATAATTGTATGCAGTAATTATCATAAAAGCTACTTGTACTTAAAGACCGGTGCTTTTTTAATTTCGCAAAGGGCTAATTTTTCGGCAGCAACCCGAAAACTGGCAAATTCCATAAACCAGAATGAGGTCAGTCCCGAGGTTTCCGGATAAAAGGTCCCATACTATATGTATTATGCACGGGCAGCTATTATATGAGTAAACACAGTATATCACTTAGAGACATGGAATTTTTTTTATTAATTTTTTTTTTACAGACAGAGCAACATTTTTCTAAATATAAGTGATAGGAAATGAGGGACAGCATAAAAATTAAATTTTGTATTTCAATATGCATACAGGCCCTATAGTAAAAAAAAAAATGTCAATTAAAGAGTAGCTTTTGGATATGACAAGCTTTTCCAATTGAAAGTATGCTTTGATCACTTACTCTTTAAAAGATAATTCCTGTAACATCTATTTTTAATAACCTGGTATTTTAAACACATAAGTTATACTTAAACAATTAATGCAAAATGATTGCTAAAAAACTAATTTTATCGAATAGAATAAGAGAGTTCTTAGATAACCCAGCCCCCACTACAAAAAGGGGAATAAAATCTGATAACTGAGTTAGTTGTTATATAGAATTGACTTTGTGGCTAAGCTTTCAATCAATGGAGGGAGAAATAAGTAAATGAGTATGTTATAATTAAGTATTATTTTTAAAATTAAAAAAAAAAATACTGCAAAATTTTATGCTGAAAGACCCATTTGGCAGTTTAAAAAATCCCGATCTCACTAAGAAAATGAGAGGCTACTTGGAGAGCAAATCTGGTAACTGAGCTGAACGTGAGTAAATAGTTGCTAAAGCAGAGTTGCCAACCTGGCAAAGGCTCAGGAGACTTATTCTAGACACAAAATTAATAAAGCTCAAGGATGTGCTGGTTGAAATTACATTTTGGAATAAGAAAATATTTTTATTACAATTTGGTGTAAGAAAACAGATATTTTTCAAGCATGAAAATGTCATATTGGGTCATGTCTACTGTTAGTAGCTTATAAATAATTTAGTAGCATAAAAAATAGTACTAAAAATAAATTAGAAAATTTCAAACAGGGATCAATTTTTAATCTAAAGCATTGGAAATAGAAACAAAAAATACCAAACAAAAAATATTCACTTTTCAGAGTAATGGGAAAAGATTGAATTTGGAATATGCTTATAACATGAAGCCGCATTTTTTTTTTCTCATTATACCATTTTTCGCTAAGACCACATTTAAAAAAAAAGTAACATGCACATGGCTTTCTGGAACTAGTTTAATTGAAGGAAAAGAAAAAGCTCTGAGGATTGCCTAAAATGAAAGAATTTTTTAAAAATAATATCAAATCCAGAAAATCACATTTCTCAGGTAATGAATGATAAAAATAAAGAGAAAATGAACTAATTATTGAAAATCTGGAGAAATGTATAAAAAAATCTGATTAGTGAGAGATAATGAAAAATTGGGAGTCTCCCAACTAAATCAGAAGAGTTGGCAATGCGGCTAAAGGGTCATTCCATGTCAAATCAACACACTGATTCACACTTGATGTCTCAGATTTTCATAATTTTTGGTATTCAGTAATATATCATTGACTTATGAAAAATTACCAAATTTCAGTTATGTAGCACAATTATTTTTGAAGTTATTAATTTTTAAAGATTTAAATTTTTATAAAAAAAACTCATATTTTGGCACCTTTAGATGCCTATAGGCTGGCAACCAGTGATGGTATAAAGCTGAGAGTGGTCTCATTTTAAAGCTGTTGAATAGGGCTTTAATATGATTATGCCTCAAGATAGGGAATTACAATTTTAAAAAACTGAAAATTTTAAAATTTAAATTTCTCAAAAAGTGACAATTTTAATAATTCAAAAATATTATCAAATATAGTTTGTAATGTCTTAATACATACAGCAAAATTCTATCATGGGATCTCAATGGGATCAGGAGATACTGTGCTTTAGAAATACATGTGTTGTGAAAAATACCAGAATTAGTATCGTTTCAGAAAATTTTGAATATTTCATTGAATGAAACAAGCAGTGGCTATTACTTTTACATTTTTTTTTAAATGGAGAAAGGTCACATAAGACACTTACCATTAAAACTCCAATATTATGAGTAAAGTTAAGGGTTAACAAATTAGTTCATCAAGACTTCAATCGTTGGAAGATACCTACACATTTGTTCACTTCACTGTCTGGTAAACTGTATGTTCGGCCAGTCTGTGTGATGGGGTTAACTTTGCATATCACATCTGTCAAAGGGATCCACAGTGTATCAGGGATATATAAATGAGGAGGATGAACCTGAAGGATGGAGGAATGTAACTTGCACTTTACTGCAATCTTCATCTTTATCAAGAACATAACTCAACCCTCAAGTGTCACCATAGATTGATGTTACATACCCACCAATATCTGGTGTACGTCTTTTACAACAGGAAATGTGCTCGAAACAACTGCAGAAGAAAATAATTTCACATTTACTTTGGTTTCACATTTGAGAGGTATGAAGTCATGAAATTTCTGGGTGCCTGATATAGTTACAGATGTATTGTATCGGTTGGCCAATTCTTCAGTTTTAATGTATTCTTCAAGGGTCACAAATACAAAGTCTATGTTAGATATTTTCTGATGTGACCATTCAAACAGTTGCCTTGCATCAATAATTTGGTCCTTATACAGTCTTTGGGCCGTAAGAGACTTGAAGCTGTCTTGAAGCTTTGGGCCATCTGAACACTTGATCTGGCAGTCTTTTGACTGTGGCCCCCAGACCATCGCAGGGTCCTTTATCATGTGCTGTTGCTGAAAAAATGCAATTCAGCCTCAGTTCCAAAATCTTGCTTATGATTACACAAGTTAAAGTTTTTTTTTTTTTCATTGGGAAGCAGAGCCGTCAGAAAAATAGGAGATTTTTTTGGGAGGTCTTTGAAACTTGCATTTCAGATATTCCATCAACTTTGTCTGGAACAGGTAAACGGCTATAGTGATGTTGTTGAGGCCTGATATTATTACAAAATTTAAATGTTTGACTTTCACTTTAAAATACACCACAAAAGGGCGAATGGTTGCCTGACTATTTGACCAATGATATGATTGTGCCTCATCTTGCAAAATGATCAAATAATTCTCAGAAAAGTCACAAATGACAGCCACTTTACATTCCAAAAGATTTTCCTTTGTATGTCTCAGAAATGCACTTTGTTCTTTTGCTGCGAAGTGATGACGAAGTAGAACAGGAAGTTTTTCACAAAATGCATCAACAAATTCACTAACCGGTTTTTTAATTATTTCCAAGTTACAGAGATCCACTGTCTGTATATGACAGTCTCAATTGCATTGTCTTCATATGATTTTTCCAAAAGTTCTCTAATCCTTTTGGTACCTGGACATGAAACACAATTTGAAAAGAAGCAGTCAGTTGATGGTGGGCTACAAACCATCATTTGCAGGCTGTCCTTTCCTTGTATGTTTTAATTTTGCCATTCGTCATTGAACTCATTTGTGCATTTTCAAACATAACCTTCACATTATGATGAGTGGTGCACATACAGACTGAGTGTGTTCCACTCTGGCTTATTAGAACACAATTTTTAGGCCTAAGTTCTGCAAACTCTGAAAATCCCACTTTTACAGTTGGGAATTTTTCTCTGAAAACTCTATACGCTTCTTTTAAATTATTAAGCATTAACCTTTTTGAAACACGTTCTTTACCACTTGTGCTGTCGTCTTTCACTGATATAAAGTCCTTCATCCCTGGCATCACTCTGCTCATTTCGTCACTTGTAAAAAATCTTTTAACAATATCAATGGTATGATTTGACAGACTTTTTCCTGGTTTGAGATCAGGACCAGACAAGGCACCTTTTTTGATCAACAATGTCTTGGCTTGAAGAAATAGGTAGTTAGACACTGAAAATTCATGCATTATTTTCCTCACACTCCAGCTGTCCGGCATAAGTCAGTAATTGAAGCTTCTTCTTCCTACTAGTGAAGCTGCTGTACACCTTTAGATGTGTAAAGAAATCATCATCCTTATCATCGCTAGATGCATTCACTAGCAGTTTTCTCTTGAGAGCCGCCATATTATTTCCGTTGGCCTTCTCAGTAGAGTAAATTTTGGATTGCATCCTCTTGTCTACAGGCTACTCTCCCAGATCTAAAAGACAGATGTTCAGAGAACTCAGAGCTTCAGATTTGTTTGAAAATAGCATATCAATAGGTGCTTCTTCAATTTCAGTATCAGACTGAAATTTTCTTCAGACAGATTTCTTTCTATCAGACTGATTTCTTCTTGTATGTTGCTAGTTCCAGTGGAAATTTCTTTTTCAATTTTTTAACTTTATCAGCTGCTTTCTACAACTGTCAAAGACATTGGATAACTCAGGAGTTCTTGGAATCAAGTCACACATCCATGAAGTAACATGTCTCAAACCTTTTCTTGCACGGTAGTGATTAGGCTTATTAAAAGGATCAAAACAATCCATTTTTACTATATTGTCAGTGGTATCCATCATGCAAGTGAGAAATTAATAAGGAAAAGAGCAGTAGCCAAGAAATGGGTTGTGTTCTTAAGATACAATATAACTGGAAACATCAGAATGAACTTCCTACTACAAGCAACTCTGATGCTACACTGGTAAAGAAAATTAAAGGAACAACAATAAAGAAGTGCTTTATGCTAATTCTCTGAAGTGAACTTCAATGAAATGTGATTGGTTGGTTACTCACTGTCATCATCATCACATAATCCAATGGGATTCACCTTAGTTGTTAATATATTTGCATATTTGATTAAAAGGGACTCATAGGCTAATCAACTTCAGTTTTCTTTTAAACACAGGTTTCCAAACATAATACTATAAAGTAATCATTTCGTTTCATTAATTTAATAGTGTTCTGCACACTGCATAACAAAATTAGTAATTAAAAAATAAAATTTTAATAATTTGGTACATTTTTACAAAACATGTGTATTTGTGAAGCCCAGTATCTCCTGATCCCATTGAGATCCCACGATAGAATTTTGCTGTATGTATTAAGACATTACAAACTATATTTGATAATAGTTTGGAATTTAAAATTGCCACTTTTTGAGAAATTTAAATTTTAAATTTTTAAAAATTTAAATCTATCTTGTGGCATATCATATTAAAGCCCCATTTAACAGCTTTAAAATGAGACCACTCAGCTTTATACCATCACACCATCACTGGTTGCCAGCCTATAGGCATCTAAAGGTGCCAAAATATGAATTTTTTCATAAAAATTTAAATCTTTAAAAATTAATAACTTCAAAAATAATTATGCTACATAACTGAAATTTGTCGTAAATCTGTGATATATTGCTGCATACCAAAAATCATGAAAATCTGAGACATCAATTCGGAAAATGTCCCAAAATTGTGTTGATTTGACATGGAATGACCCTAAAGCATTGTTTAGCTTCCAATGAGCTGCTCTCCTTGTTGGGTAGCAATTAATTCTATGTTAAACTTTTAATCAATGGAGGAAGAACAGAATTCTAGGATACCTGTAAAAGCTTAGTGAAAAAATGTTTTCTGATATTACACCCATTCTAAAAAAAAAATGAGCAGGAAATAACATATCACACTCCAACATGAAAGTTCTCTATTAAGCTCTCTTGATTCGTTTTGGTAGTGTGGGGGGTAGGGATAGTTGCACTAGAAGGATGAAACATTATCAAACCTCAAATTTTTTTCAATCCCATTTTACTTAGAACCAGATAGTCTATAGATCTAGTTCGCAAGGGTTTTCTATTACAGATTATTGATATTACTGTTTTTATAATTACTAGCAACATAATGGGATAATACTGGTCTTGTTGGGAGAGTTCCATGTGCCATAAGCAAACTACAAGGCATTGGGTGCTTAGTAACTGAATAATACATATATGCCAGAACAGTGCCTGTAAGGTGCCAGTGCCAGTGTTTACGTTCTTCTAACAATCTTGTCTATAACATGCCCAACAGTTTTTTCGAATCACTTCGAACAACGTTCTTCGAATTTCGGCTGGGTCTGGGCTTTTATAGAGGTTCTAAGTGAAAGCTTGTCCAAACGTCAGAGGGTTAATCCGTATATTAGGCGGTGTAAATGTACTGGTCCTGTGCCTTTATTTTAAACAAAAGCTGGCATGTGCCATGAGTGAAGCCAGTACAGTGTCATTGCTTTCCCGAACTGCCCGCAAGGTACTTTGCGAACAACCACCTTTGTCACAATTCAGTTACTTTTTGAAGTGCCATCCTGGCACCACCTGTAAAGGCAGCCTGGTACTGACAAGGTCTCTGCCAACACATGTGTGCTTGCTAGAAAAATAGTATCCTTGGCTGTGGTACCCATGATCTTTTATGATATTTGTGTATTTTTATATTGAAAAAAAAAAAAAACCAAAGCTCTTCATAAACTTTTTTTTGGTATGTGTGGATGGGGGAGGATACATGGGTTATCCAATGCTTAAGATTAAAGCATTTAACACAAATCATTCTCTTTTTTTACATTTACACAAAATTTCCCCCCTCCTGCATTTTAAAACCAGATACTTAGGTAATGCATGTACAAATAATAAAATTTAACATCTCAACTATACAATCACACTGATTACAAAAAAAAAAAAGATACATTACATACTAACCAACATAACTATATCCAACAATTCTTGCAAGAGGAGAAAGTTTATTTTCTTTTACAGCATCTTCACTTGCTAAAACAACAGCAGCTGCACCATCGCATATTCCCTTGAATATATTTTTAAAAAAATTAAAATAAGAACTCCAGTAAATTCCTGAAATTTTGTCTAATATATATATATATATATATATATATATATATATATATATATATACACACACACACACACATTACCAGACATTTGAATAATCAAAACTACATTAATTCATATAAAAGAAGATTTCCCCCCCCCATTAAATACAGTTAATTGTAATAATAGACTAAACTTTTAAAACTATATGGCAGATGTGAAATAATTAAAATAATAAAAGCCTTAGGTTTTAAAATACTAAAGTTAAAAACAATTACCATAAAAACCTAATGTTTAATTACCAAAATAAAAATTATGGATTTCATCAAGAAGCAATAGAAATAATCTCTGCATTCTCCCTCCTCCCGAGGCTGTTAACAATGTAACATGTACTTATATAGATGACAGATGGAAAACAAACCAAACATCGCCAATGAAGGCAGATGAAACAGAGCAGTTTGGCGATGAATATGGTGATGATACATGACCAAAAAGGCACTTTCCAGGCTGAACTTTTTTAAACATTAGGTTTTTAAGATTATTGTTCTCAGCTTAAGTAATTAAAGTAGTTAGTTACATTTTAGTTAAACTATTTTAAGCAGCAAAAGATTAAGTAAGAATAAATTAAACAAAACTTTCATTGATGCACTTTATATTCAAAGATGTAATCCATTAGATGACTAAACTGCTGTGGGTATGCAACTTCATCTTTTCTGTTTATCCTCTTGACATTAAATAGAAATTAAGTTTTCCCTCACTGCACCATAAACTGTGTCGCTTTATACTTAGAAAACTATGAAATTCTAAGTCATCAGTATTCTACAGCTTCTAGTTTTACTTATAGGTTTTAAACAGCTACAAAAAGCTGAAATTTAAAAGTTTATTTCTACTTAGTTGCATACTTGAAAGCAATCTCGCAGGGGGGGGAGGGGGAATAAAATAAGCATCTTTAAGAACGTAGATATATATTTTTACAAAATTTGTTTTTATTATACACACTGCAGAAAATGATTTGCAATTTACAATAAACTTTAAATATTTGTGTGACACCTATTACACATTATTCTAACCAGGGTTTCTACAAGAGAAAAAAAAAAATCCATTAGCCAAGATTTTCTAATTCTGACAAAACTTAAGTAAATAAAACTCTGTTGTTCTTGCTAAAGTTTTCTATAACTTAAACAAGTTGACGTTAATGATCAAATGAATTTTTCCTTAACGTCAAAGTAATACCAGTAACATGAACAAGATAAATTTCACTTTTTTTTTTTTTGGGTTGTTAGTTTTGAGTTCCAAAATAAAATAAGGGATGGAAATGCAATGTTTTTGCTTTCTGTGGAAGAATTTTCAGAAAATTTTATAAACTTTCACCAAAAAGCTAAGAAATGGCACTCTATGAATATGCACGAAGTACACACATAACTTCTTCAATGCAATTTTCAGTATCGCTTGTTAAAGCACTATGTTTAGAGCAAAAATACGAAGTTTTGCACACATTATGCCATTGAAATATCCTGAAACTTCATTAAAATACTTGCTCTTAAAATATATATCTATAGAAAAAATAAAGAAACATCTAAAATTTAAAAATATTAAAAGGTTAAAAACACACTACAATCCGCCAGGTAGCACTTTCAGTGGTGGCCACCACCTTCTTCAGCCTTAGCTTACAAAATGCTCTGCTCTCTTCCTCAGAACTTCGTTCCATCCCGGATCGATTTGCGCATGCGTCATGTCGTTTACAGCGCCATCTGTGGTTATAATCTGTAATGCTATGTTGAGTGCATAAGTTATTTTTATAATTTGCAAGTTTTTGGCTATTATTAAAATTGATTTCTATGGGGATGTTCCTGGGCTATTTTAGAAAGTGCAGTACTGGGTTTATTGAATTTAATATCATTGTGGTGTTTCTTTTTTTCTGCAATTTTTCTTTTAGTCTACCATTTAATGTAGCATCCTGATTTACCTGAATTATTATATGTAAAGTTTATTTTATAAATGCCGGCGGTTTCATTAGGGTCAATGGGGTCTTTATCGCTGTGAATACGTTTGAAAATAGTTTGGTTAGGTTTTATTGATATTTTGATGTTTTTCTTAGCAGCTTCATTTGTTATTTTTAATGCGGTTCCCCTGCAGCAAGGAATGGCATTAGTGAATTTCGGTTCCGCTTTTTGATGGCTGTCAATTTGTTCCAGTTTTTTGACGAGGGACTTTGGGTAACCTGCGTTTTCACATTGAGTTTTAATAAACTGTAATTCATTATTGAGGAGGTTTTCGTTGGAGCATACTGTAATGGTGCGATTGACATAAGAGTGGATGTTCTGTTTCGCTTTTTGATGATTGTCAATTTGTTCCAGGTTTTTTATTTGATTTTAAAAATCTAATCAAAAAACTGGAACAAATTGACAACCATCAAAAAGCGAAACAGAAATTCACCAACGCCATTCCTTGCTGCAGGGGAACCGCATTAAAAATAACAAATGAAGCCTCTAAGAAAAACATCAAAATACCAATAAAACCTAGCCAAACTGTTTTCAAACGAATTCGCAGCAATAAAGACCCTATTGAAACTGCCGGCATTTATAAAATAAATTTTACATATAATAATTCAGGTAAATCAGGATGCTACATTGGTATGACTAAAAGGAAAATTAAAGACAGAAAAAACGAACACCACAATGATATTAAATTCAATAAACCCAGTACCGCCCTTTATAAAATAGCGCAGGAACACCCCATAGAAATCAATTTTAATAGCCAAAAACTTGCCCATAGCGTCTTTATCGCTGTGAATACGTTTGAAAATAGTTTGGTTAGGTTTTATTGGTATTTTGATGTTTTTCTTAGCAGCTTCATTTGTCATTTTTAATGCAGTTCCCCTGCAGCAAGGAATGGCATTAGTGAATTTTGGTTCCGCTTTTTGATAGCTATCAATTTGTTCCAGTTTTTTGATGAGGGACTTTGGGTAACCTGCGTTTTCACATTGAGTTTTAATAAACTGTAATTCATTATTGAGGAGGTTTTTGTTGGAGCATACTGTAATGGTACGATTGACATAAGAGTGGATGTTCTGTTTCGCTTTTTGATGGTTGTCAATTTGTTCCAGGTTTTTTATTTGATTTTAAAAATCTAATCAAAGAACTGGAACAAATTGACAACCATAAAAGGTTAAAAACATAAAACCCTTTTAAATTATATCTAAATTTTGTATGGTGAAAAAAAGGTATTTTTCAACATACCCTTATTTCCCCCTACCTGACCTTAACTGATGAAAAAAGTTAAATCATAATATTTTGCTAGATTGACAAATAATTTAGGAAAATTCTGACAATAATTTCTACTATACTGAAACCATAACTGTTACCAAAACAGCTATATTATTTTAACAATGGATTAACACAACATTGTGAGATACACATGATAAAAGACTGAGTTTTAATATCAAAATGCTGTAGGTGTCTTATTAAAGTGTTGAAAAGATCAAAATTTTGATCACAAAAGGTTATATACTTGCATCCCTAGAAAATTTTAAATATGAAAAACATAACAGTATTGTAGATTAGGCAAGTTGGAGTGTTTGAGCCGATTAATTTTATTTTTTACCAACTGTGCAAAAAATTCCAGAGCTGGGGATTGAACCCAGGACTGCTGCATTCCCAGATGAAATTTATTGCATTAGAATCGTTGGCATTTATAATCTTCTGCAAACTGCAGATGGAATAGATGATACAAGTAATTCGTGACAACTCCATTATGCCACAGAATAGTATATTTTTACTTTTTGGATGTGCAAAAAAAAAAAAAAAAAAAAAAAAAAAAAAAATGCATCTCTGTTAGCATAGGAGACTCAAACTTTTACATTTTAGAGGGAATAAAGAAAACTGAAGAATTAGGAAAAAGGAAATGAAGAATACAACTTAGCTTAAAATTCATGTTCATGGTTATGAAAATCAAGTTATGTCATACTTTAATAAGCATTAGAGTTTAATGCTGTAGATACTCCAACCAGATCATCAGTTTCAATTAAGAAAGAATATTAGTAAGAGATGCTTGACTCATCAAGTCATCTTTGTATTTATAATGGCTATAGAAAATTAATACACATACAGATGCATTTCCTGCAGTAACTGTTCCATCTTTTTTGAAAACAGGCTTTAATTTACTCAGAGCTTCAATTGTTGACTGGGGACGTGGATGTTCATCTACAGTGAGCATTTCTTCTTTACCTTTTATTTTAAAAGGCACAGGTACTAATTCAGATTCAAATTCATTTTTATCATGTGCTATAAAATTAGAGGGGATAAAAGTGAATTAATATACCTCAGAACAAAAATAAAAATATCAAAATGTTAAGTTTTGGAGGCGAGGGGGGGGGGGAAGGCAGGCATATAATACAAAATCAATAAGGTTCAAGCACTCTCAGATGGTAAATTTGGACTTATCTCAAAAATTTGGAAAATATGTTAAATATACAAAAACTGATGGCATTTATAAAAATACCTAGCTAAATTTACATAACTTGCCGTTTTAGTATGCCAAAACTGATGTTGTTCTAGTGCCAACATCATTTATTTAAGTTTACAGATTTAACTGACTGGGCAACATTGAAAGCTTAGATTTGTATCGGAAGTCTCAAAAAAGTTTAGCAAATATTTTCAAAAAGTTATATTTAGCTATAAATTGGAGAACATAAGATTTGCAAATTTAAGAAATTTAAAATTTCTTTGACATTAGTTTGACAATTGAAATAGTTTGACATTACCCTTTTTCCAACGCATTTGTGACTGTAAAGCAAACTCATCACATTCTTGTCTAGAAATTTTATATTTAACAGCAAGGTTTTCAGCAGTAATAGCCATGGGCATGTCTACATAGGTATCATACACTGAACTCCATAACATATCTTCAAGCTAATAAAACATAATGCAGCACTCAATTTCAGGAATTACAATATATACACATTATATACAATATTCACTTAAGACTAGAAAATTCTAAATCATAAAAATATTAAGAACCAATTAGAACATTAATTTTCATACCAAACTGTTACAAAATTAACAATGAACTTTAGCATTTTTAATTAAATAGACAAGTTCATTTAGATAAATTCCAGACTTGTATTTAAAAACAGTACAGCCTTTCCTTATACTTAAAACTTCACTATTTGTTTGTAATCTATAAAATTTAAAATCTGATAAATGTCAATTATGGAGGTCAAAATTCAGAAATTTGCAGGTGGCCAGTGGCCACTGAGCTTGAAATTTTGAGTGGCCACTCGTATGTTTTTGAATATACACATTGCTTATACAAGTTTACACATATTGCTTACACAAGTTTAATAAACATGTGCAGCTTATATAAATAAGGAAAGATTTCTTAAAATGTACATATAAATCTTATGCTAATAAAAAAAAAAACTTGTCAGTATATACAGGGTGCCCCAAAAACCTCGACCTAGGCTTTTATTTCTTAAATACTGACCAGACATGTACAATAAATCAAGAAGTTATATAAGGGACAGAATTTTAAGGTGTTGATTAACATTTTCAGAACATTAAATCTAAATAAATAAAAAATTTAAATCATATGGACCCCATATAAAAATATTCCCAGTTAGTAAAACGTATCTCTTACATTAATTAAGGCGATGCACAAAATTTCAGCCTTTCATGCTTTTTCCTAACTATGGCCTTGCTTTTGTCGAAAGCATTTCTCTGCAGTACACCTCCTACTACTGCTCTTTAAAAAGTCACTAAAGCCCAATAAAACAGCCCTATGCTTTGCAGTTCAGTCTCAAGAACGGGGAGGGGAAGCAAGACAGCTTCCTCATTTTAAATACTTGATGCAGTTTTACTTTTGAGTGCAAGCAGAATTGCACTGATTTTATCTATTTTCCCTTTTCCCTCCTTTGGGCAATGACTGACCTCTTTTATACCCTTTTACATTCCCACTTAGTGTTGCCTCTAGACCAGGTATGGGCAACTTTTGGAAAGTTGCTGGCAAAATTTTAGGATGTTAATGTAGCCATAGGCCATATAATTGTGAATTATATGGGATTTTGAATGGTTTATATTAGGCTTTGATATGTTCCGCAGACTGGATCAAAAGTCGGAGCAGGCCACATTCGGCCCGAGGTTGCAAATATGTGCCCTAGACCATTTAAGTACTGTGCAGTGCCTTTGCAACCCTTTTAACTCCTGGCAGTCCTTCCTCCTCTGCCTTTTGCCCCGGTATGTTTGTGTTTTCACTCTAAAACTTGTCATTTCCGCCACCCCTTCTGTTACAGGGATCATCACAGTTAAGATTGTTAATTGTTTTACGGCCCTTTTACAAGACACTACCTATTAAAATGATACTGTAACAAAAATACGATTGATAGAAATGACCCTTTGCAAAACACGATATGCAACTGTTCCTTCACAAATGCAACCCAATAAAATGCACTTTACAAATAGTCTCTTTTTTCTCCTCTTTTTAGATAGTCATTGCTTTTTATTTCATCTGTTTTCTTTCATTCGCATAACATTCAAAGGGGCACCTTGGGATGTTTGTTTTCAGCTAATGCAGCAATAGAAAACTGCAATCTGGCACATATTACTTTCAGCTAGGGGGTAAGGAAGGGTCCAAATGATTTTGCTGTCCGTGGTTGTTATATTTGATAATTACTAAACAATCATAATTCTAGACTGCAGTTTTAGTGGAAGTTATTAGTATAAATGATGGCTGCTTCTACTGTTTATAATTGGCTATTTAGCGCACACATGCAGTTTTTCTTCTAAATGATTACTTAGTGTAATCATTATCTGTCCTTCCTACTTCAGATTATCTATAGTTATTACAGATATTTATTAAGTATTAGAGAATTACGGATTCATTTAGAAATGAAAAACAACTTTTTGCGAGTTAGAAAATTTGTAGGATTTCGTGATATGCATTGATCTGAATTTATGTCACAGTCTTTACGAAATGAAGATTTAGAGGAATAAACTTTAAACATTTTGAAATTGCACCAAACAAGTTCTAAATATTTTCAACATGGTATGCAAAATGCCTTTTTTGAGAACAATATACCCCTTTTTCCCCCACGGTTGCTCTTTTTACGTACTCCACTGGTCTTTATTCATGAAGAACATTGTTAAGTATAGCATTGTTCATATGCATTCACCAGTGTAGTTTTTATTTTCCCTTTAGTTTTGCTTTGAGTGGCAACAGTTGTAAAGGGTTATTATTTTGTTAGTAGAATAAACTTTTTCTTTTTTTTTTGGTTGTGTTAAAACTTTTACAGAGATTATTTAAGTAGAAATGAGTTAATGAATGGACAAAATGGTGAACATTTAATGTCGTACCTGAAATTTTGGCGACCCGGACTCGATCAAAATATAAGAGGTCAGTACTTATCTAAGAAATATTTAATTGAATTTTTGGTTCGCAATGGAGCATCTTGTTAAGAAGCGATCTCCATTAAGAACATATTTTACTAAGACATAAAAGTTTAATGTCTCTGATAATGAAAATATAGAAATTAGTGATGTTAAGATTAAATTAGCTACTTTAGAACGCATTAGTGCTGATTTAATGGCTCTTGACAACGAAATTTTAGAACTTGCTTTAAGTGCTGACGATAATGGTAAAAGTTATTCTGATGAATTTGAATCTGTAGAAGAATATAAAGTCAAATATGATGAAGCTATAGTTTGCGTCAATTCTTTTATAGAAAGTAAATCACAACCAAACAGGAATATATTAAATAATGAGAAATCAAAAATAAAACTTCCCAAACTTGAACTAATGAAATTTGGCGGTGAAGTTAAAGAATGGTTGTGTTTCTGGAGCCAGTTTAAACGAATTCATGAGCATAAAGAAATGAAGTTAGAAGACAAATTCCAATATTTAATACAGTGTACGTCACCAGGTACAAGAGCGAAAGAGATCACCGATAGCTATCCACCTATGGCAGAAAATTATACAAAAGCGATTGAAAGCCTCAAAGCAAGATTTGGCCGTGAGGAATTGTTAGTGGAATACTATGTTCGTGAACTATTAACTTTAGTTGTTGAAAATGCTACCAAATCAAGACTTAGTATCACTCAGTTATATGATAAACTTGAATCCCACCTCAGACCATTAGAATCCATTGGGATGACCTCTGACAAATATTCTGCAATGCTCTTTCCACTTGTGGAGTCATGTATTCCAGAAGACGTGTTGAGAGTTTGGTTGAGAAATTCAGTAAATGAAGAGAAATCATATAGTGCAAGACTGACCCAGCTTTTTAATTTCCTAAGGGCTGAGGTCGAAGGTGAAGAAAGAATAACTCTAGCGAAGTCAGGTATGAAGCAAAGTTATCCCTACAGGAAAACTCATAAGGATAGGGAAGATATTACTATATCTACTGCAAGCAACTTATTTTCAGGAGCTAAGGAAATAAATAAGAATGATGTAATAAATTGCATATTCTGTAAAAAATCTCATGAAAGTAAAGATTGCAACAAAGCACAAAATTTAAGTCATGATGAAAAATTGAAAATTATGAAAGAGAAAAACTGTTGCTTTGGATGTTTGAAAACAAACCAGCATCGAGCTAAAAATTGTAAAAGCATTAGTTCGGTGTATGTTTTGTGGTAAAAAGCACTACCTTGTTTGTTGTCCAGAATTTAAGCAGAAATCAAAAGTTCCTGTCAAGTACAATCAAGTAAATTGCGAAATTAGCACTCTTTCGTCAACATGTACTTCAGGAAAAGTTTTGCTTCAAACTTTAGTGGTTGCTACTCAATATAAAGGAAAGAAACTTCATCTTTGAGCTTTAATCGATACTGGATCTGAATACTCCTATGTTTTAAAATCAACAGTAGAATCCTTACGAATAAGATCAGTAGCTCATAAAAAATTAACACATGTTGTGTTTGGAGGAAGGACGCCTGGTATGAATCATAGATGTTATAAAATAAATGTTGAGAATCTGCATACTGTTATAGCTGCAAGATTCCTGTTTTAGATCAGCCTATAAATTATGGATCTGTTCCTAGTCTCCAGAAAGGACCTTGGATATCAGAATTAGCTGGAAAGGGAATTCATATCACAGATGTTGATTGTGTCAACCCGCAGATTTATTTTTTGATAGGCTCAGACTGCTGGAAATATTTATACTGGAAAAATAAAAAAATTAAGTACAGGCATTTTTGCCAGGGAAACACTGTTCGGATGGGTTTTGATGGGTAAACAGCCAACAACTGGAGGTAAAAATTCTATTGCTGCTGTAGTTACCTCCCTCTTAATTCACAATCAAGATATCAGAAACCTCTGGAAATTAGAAGCCATTGGCATTACAGATCCCTTTGAATTGAAAGCTAGAAGTGAGATTGATAAGGTCGTAAATGATCATTTTATCGCAAATTTAAGAAAAGATGCTGAGGGAAGATATGAAGTGAAATGGCCATGGGTACATGACAAAAATCTTTTGGAGTATAGAGATATAGCTGAAAGACTAGAAAAAACAACAACTAAGTTAAAAATGGAAGGAAAATATGATGCATATAACAATGTGTTCGAGGAGTGGTTAAAAGAAGCTATAATTGAAAAGGTACCACTTGAAGAACTATCTAAATCTGGTTGCTACTTGCCAAATAGAGGAATTTTCAAGGAAAATTCAACAACTAAGGTTAGACCAGTTTTTGACGCGTCCAATAGAAAGGAAGGATTTACTTCACTCAATGATTGCCTTGAAAAAGGACCTAACAATTTAGAATTAATATCATCATTGTTAGTAAGATTTAGAGAAAAAAGAATAGGTGTTATATCTGACATTAAAAAGGCCTTACAGATAAACATTGCTGAAGAAGATCAAGATTATCTTCGATTTCTATGGTGGAAGGCAGACTTCGTGCCGATTACACAGACGTGTAATCGATTACGATTACGATTAATTTTCACTTTTAGACCAGGATTACGATTACCGGAGAAAGTGTAATTCCCAATTATGGTTAGATTACGATTATCATATAAAACCCAATTTCCGATTACGATTAGATTATGATTATGTAATCTATTAAGACATTCGATTATGATTACATTTGAGTCCGATTACGATTACTTAACGATTACAAAACTTTTCTTTTTACCCTTCTGGCATTGATATTATAATGTCTAAATTTTACAATTTTAACTCAAGAACAGAATAATGGGTCCATCTGTTCAGGGAGCTAAATTACAAGAATGCCATACAGCAAGAACTTCCATACTATTAGACGAACCTGGTTGATTTCCTAGGCCCACTTGTGAAAAGTTTTTTAATGCATACGAACTAGAGATGAGACGGGCTCAGCCCGAGCCCGATTCGGGCCCGGGCTCGGGATCGTGAAAAATTTCTTCTTTATTGAACATACTCCGTGAAACAGATTTTAAAAAGTGATTCATGAGGAAAATAAAAGTACTTATGAAAAAAAAAGTGGCACAGGCGCCTAGAAGGTGCGTGAAGCTCTTTGGGCATTTCATAATAAGGCTTATATTACTTAGTCACGAGATCCGACATTATTTGATAAACATGGATGTAAAGAATTAGAAAGTGCATTGAGGTTTGTAACTGTATTATTCTTTAATTTGCATAAACGGCAAAATTTATTGTATTCTATACAATTAAGTAATTGAATTTTTTTATCTTTAGCTGAAATTTCGGGCTCGGGCTTCAAAAAATGAGCCCGAACTCATCTCTAATACCAACCTCTATTTGAACATGGCATTTTCCGATTTTAACTTAAACATATGTCATTTGCAGTGTGCGTGTGGGGTGGGAGGGGGGGACAGGCTTGGTGGTTTAACACATCTTTGAAATGAACCCAGGTTTATCCTAATCAAGCAAAAATTAGTATACAAAAATTGATATTTGATCCCTTCTATGATCGGCGTTGCTTCCTTGCCTATGTCCTGGTTTTCTGGTTTTGAAAGAGGTACTGGCAGACGCATGAAAAGTTAGCCGTGGTTCCTATTCAGCCGTGAAGGAGGAACCTCTGTCATTACGATCTTGCAACGATGTGCACGAACATATTAAACCAAAGTTTAAGATTTTTTAATGCATTGAGTAAAATGCTAAAAATAGGGCTCTCGGCAAATGCATTGTTTTCTCCACAATAACCATTAGCCTGAATCTGAATAGATGAGGCTGGACATATATTGCAGCTATTATTTCACAGAAAACTTCACGCACAGTTTAACTTCTTTTTTTATACTTTCATAACACGTATATGGGCATTAAATATCTAAAACCGGGCCTGCCGAACAAACAAACTTTTATTTTCTAGAATACACACGCCGTTTTAAAAATTCAAAACTAACTACTAACTCAAAACTACATGCATACTATCTATTGAAGACTTCAGAATACTACTAATAAGAATTACTTAAGAAAAGCAGAATGGAGATGTCTAAAGATTTCTCTAAGCATACATCTTAAAAGTGTGGTGGGTCATATATAGTGTACTGGTGCTGGTACGACGTAATAAACAAAACTGGACAGTGATATTGGCGGTGTGAATGGTAAAACCCAACGTAATGCCAATTACAATAAAAAAGGCACGAATTTACTGTAAAACTATCTTATAAATAATTAATCCTTCAAAGATGCTCACTTTCTAAGCAATTAGCTGTTATATATGCTAAAGAACTGACACACATTTTTGTCTCCGGTCAAGAATTCCTTTCACATATTGAATATTTAATATACACATACATACATGCATTTGAAATTTAATGAAAATAGTATAGTGCCAAAAGTTGTTTAAACTTTTGAATGTGGTATAAAGGAGCTAACATTTTTATGAGAGATACAAAATAGATTAATATAGACGTAGAGATGTCAAAGATTTGCGGATGGGGGGGGAGGGATGTGTGTATATAATATATTCAAGAGTGGAAATAGTGAAATTTTTATAGGTTTTGCATGAGGAAAAGACTTTTGAATCGATGGTGTTTTAAACAAAGTAGCCGGCAAGCGGAACATGTTGTCCCCTGTCCTACGCCTATGTTGTTTAATGCGAATTCTCGGAGAAATTATAAAAGCTTATAATACACACAATAGAAAAGTTATATATAATTAATCTCCAGTTTAATTCCAAATTGATAATAAATAGATGCCAACAATTCAAGTTCGAAAGACGTACTATGTTTTAATATAATATGTGTACAGTACAAATTAGATAAAAACAAAATATTTTAAATAATTTTCACACTCATCAGTGAAAAAAACGAAGTATGAATACTTTGTGAATCATATTTTTTAAAAAATGAACTGTTTTCTGGGACTAATCACTAACACTGGCATAAATGAAAATAAATTATTTATCCGTTAAACTTTCAGATAAGTCAAGGCAGCCAATCAAGTCGAAAATAAGACAAAATTGATTTTTAATACTTCATTATGTATTTTTACGCATTTTTACTCACCATCAAATTCTATTGAAGGAAAAAAAATATTAATTCTATTAAAGGGGGAAAGGGGATTTTGTAGATCATTGTCTATGTTCCCTACTCTTTACCCATTTATCCAGAAATTTATCGATCATTAAAATATATTGATATTTCTAAAGGTCTTTATACATTATAAAATTATTACATTCTTATGCAATTACATTCTTATTAATAGCACAAAGATATACTAAGTTTTAACGGAAATATATGCGCTCCCACCTGCTTATCCAAACAACACAAGGAACCAAAGTTTATCTGTTGTCCACTAATCCAAACAACACATTCATAGTTTTTAAATGCATATCCTTTTCCATTTTTATTTTTATACTTCTCTAAAACTGAAAAAGCATGCTGCACTTTTTCCTGTGTAGGTGCCATTTATGTTCTTTTTCACGACCGCAAATCAAAATAAAGAAATGAAGGAAAGATCTGACACCACAAGAAATAGTTTTAGCTATTCCCTCCCGTGCAACCCTCACTTTCTTCTGGGAAGTCCATTCTTGTCTCTCACCAGTCCAGACTTGGATGAACAGAAGACGACAGACAACAACAACAAAAGAATGGTCATCTAAATATTTTCCCGAGGAAAAAAAAAATAATACAAGTGAGCTCCTGTCTTCCTCCAAACGTCGAAGCTCCAGGGGAACTTCCTGCCTTCAGGGTATGCCTGTGCCTCCCCGTGAAAATTTTCCCAGCAAGCTGAACAAAACTAAAACTGGGCAACTGTAATCGTTTTGTAATCGTCTCGTAATCAAAGCGACTACGATTACAGGCTCTTCGATTACGACTATCTGGCAAATGAAATTTCTAGATTACGATTAGACTACGATTACGCGAAAAAGTAAACTTCTAGATTATGACTAGATTACGATTACACGAAAAATTTAATTGACAGATTACGATTATATTACGATTACACAAGAAAATGTAATCGATTACAGTCGATTACGATTACACGATTATGATTACACGAAGTCTGGTGGAAGGATAGTGAGAGTAAAGAAATTCAAGTTTTTAGGCAGAGTAGTTTTTGGAGTGACCTGCAGTCCGTTTATTCTTGGAGCAGCCATTCGTCATCATCTAGAGAATACATGCATAGAATGCAAAGAAATTGCGGAAAAATTATTGAGATCGTTTTATGTTGATAATTGCGTCACTTTATTGGACACAGAAAGTGAAACTCAACATTTTATAGAAGTCTTAACACAGTTAATGCAAAATGCTAAATTTGAATTGAGAGGCTGGGGGTTTACTAATTTTAATGTATCAACTTCAGAACTAGAAATTTCCCATGTCTTAGGAGTGCTGTGGAATCGAAGAACTGACACTTTATCTTGGGAAATTAATTTAGGACCTGAAATGATGGAACCATTTACTCAAAGAAAGTTACTTTCTATTGCACAAAGAGTTTTTGACCCGATTGGGTTTTGTTGCCCTGTAACATTGTATCCAAAATTACTTCAAGAAAGTTGGAAATCAAAACTTGGTTGGGATGAGGAACTGTCAAAAGATGTTATGGAGAAGTTGAAGAAGTGGTTCAAGGATCTTCATCTTTTGAAATTGGTAGAAATTCTATGTCAATAGAAAACTGTATATACACCAGCCTGCATACTTTCTGTGACGCATCTAAACTATATTATTCAACTGTCATTTTCTTCAGGAGTGAATGTGAAAATCAAGTCTCAGTGCAACTGGTGATTGTTAAATCAAGAATTGTACCACTGAAAGCAATGTCAGTTCCTAGACTAGAGTTAATAGCATGTACAATAGGCGTACGTCTTTCTGATATGGTGAAAAAGGCTTTAAGTATCCAAGATATTGAAGAATATTATTGGACAGATTCAACTTTAGTGTTGTATTGGATAACTCATGATGATACATGGACTGTGTTTGTAAAAAACCAAGTTAAGGAGATAGAAATCTCACAGATCAAACAAAGCGGCAACATGTACCAGGCACTGAGAATCCTGCTGACTTGCCATCAAGAGGTTGTTTAGTGAAGAAACTAGTAGAATCACATTGGTGGGAGGGTCCTCAGTGGCTTAAGTTGTCGGAAAAAGAATGGCTTCATTATACCCAAATGATGACGAAGAGAACGTTGACACGGAAAGGCGCAAGATAATTCTAACAGCACTGAATAATGTCAACGACTTATCTTCAAAAGTTGTTAGCTACTTTTCAAATACACTAAAATTTTAAGAATGATTGGGTGGATGTGCAGGTCTGTAGAAAATTCCCGAAAGAAAAGAAAAAGAGCACGGAGAGCTTAAAGTTCATGAGCTAGAGAGGCAGAAAAAATTATAGTAAAGCTCATAATACAACTTGATTCCTTTTCATCTGAAGATATTAAAAAATTATAAGTCCATCAATGTGTTTAAGGGTGAAAGAATTTTGCAAGTCAAGACAAAATTAACAAAGATTTAGAAAATTTCAAGTATCCAATTTTATTGCCAAGTACACATAAATTAGTTAAACTACTCATCCTAGATTATCATTTGAATTTACATCATGCTGGACTTCATATGCTCTTAACCAATCTTCGAGAGAAATTTTGGATTATAAACTGAAGAAAAACAATAAGAACAGTTTCTGTGCACTTCCAGAAGACAGAATTAGAGAAGGATCCATTTTGAAGTCGTTGGAATAGACTTAGCAGGCCCGCTTATTCTGAAAGATGGAACAAAAGCTTGGTTTGCTTTGTATACATGCGCTGTATTCAAAGCTATTAATCTAGAATTGCTAACTTCTCTATCTACGAATTGCTTTCTCTTAAGTTTTCGAAGATTTATTGCCAGATGTGGACGTCCTCATGTAATCTATAGTGATAATGGGACGAACTTCACAGGAGCTAGTAATCTTTTTAATGCTATTGATTGGAAAATGATTGAAGGTGAAGCAACTAATAGAAGAATTATATAGAAGTTTAATCTACCCTCAGCTTGCTGGTGGGGTGGTTTCTGGGAACGTTTGATCCAAATTGTTAAGAAAATGCTAAGAGTCTTGAAGAATGCTTCACTAACTTATGAAGAGATGCTTAGCTTACTTTGTGAATGTGAAGCTATAGTTAATTCGAGACCATTAACTTATGTATCCGAAGATTCAGATGAGTTAAAACCAATTACTCCTGCAATAAATTCTGGAAGCTGGCATGCCAGATCTTGACCATATAGACAAAATAAATTTGACAAGAAGGTTACAATACCAGCAAAGACTTCAGGAAGAGTTGAGAAAACATTCAAGAGTACAATATCTAGGAAATTTCATGCTCAAGCAAACAAATAAGAAGTCATTTAATGAATTAAAAGTTGGGGACATAGTTTTAATCAAAAAGGAAGAAGCGAGCATTTTGGCCTTTGGGTGAATAGTCAAATTGTATCCTGGTAAAGACAATAACGTCAGACTGGTTAAAGTTAAGACATCAAATGGAGAGATTTCAAGACCGATTCAACACTTATATCCATTGGAAATACAACCAGAATCTGAAGGAAGTCCTGAAAAGGCAGTTACTGAACAAGAAAATATCCCTATAGCTCTTCATGAGATATTGAAAGAGAGTTACTGATTTCAGGTTTCTTCGAAGTCTGATTTACCTGTGCAGTGCTATGCATAGTGGATAGTAGGGCAACAGTCTTATCCTTTTTGGTTTGAATGACAATTGAAAGTTTTATTATTGTCGAATAAGAATAATGAGCTATTTATTGGCCTGTCTCTTTTGTTAGAAAGCACATTACTTGGAACCCCTTTCTGGTTCAAACAGATTCTACTGACAAGTGTCAATTTGTAAGGAGGCTTCAAAAGATCAGCCAACTGTACGCTGGTAAACCAGTTATCAGTAGTAATATTTCTATTGGTTCCATGGATAGAAGTGATGAGTTCCTTTACAAGAAACTCATGTGTAACCCTCCAGTTTGAGTCTTCTTTCCAACATATGGTATACCATTTATCATGTAGCTGTGTTTGTATCGCATGTTACTACAATTTTCAAACCATGTTTGGAAGGCTTGTTCGGAATGTACATCCGAAATGAACATTTTCCACGAAATGCTAACAGTTGCTTGTCCACTGTAACATATGACCCTGGACTGTACTTTGATCGGCAATTGTTGATAAGGATCCATTGCTCCCTGATCCCAAAGCTCTCCGATTGGTGCAAAAGGGCCAACTTTCTTCCTTTCAAAGCGAGTAGCTCTATCATCAAATCGCAGACAGCACAAAATAAAATCAAACCTGGCACTACTCATTACACTCTTATATCGAGTGCCATTCCACTGCTGGTCAAACAATTCTCTGGTAGCTAAATGATTGTCCTTAGAAAAGCTGTGTTCACCAACAGTCCAAGAAAAGCTAGCATTTCTTCGTCATTTATAGGAGATGTGGTACTAGTTTGATTGGCATAGTTCATTCTCAATCTATTCATTTCTGCATTAGTTTCAATTACTATTTTGTTCAACATTTCATCGTTAAACATTTCCCTAAAACATTCTTGTGCAGTATTTGCATATTTTGCCTGGCCAAGAACTTTCCTTCTAGAAAGAATAATATTTCTCACTGGAGTACGAACATCATGTGGCTTCGGACGCATCGACCAAACATTATTATTTTTAGCCTGCACCACACGCTCCCGAAGAATTATATGGAGGTCAGCAGATACGGCACGATCAGCAGGGAGGTTGTCCGATGCAGGCACGGCGTCAGTAGCAGGTAGGAAACCATCAGCAGGGAGGTTGACAGCTGCAGACACTGCATCAGATGCAGGTAGGGAACCATCAACAGGGAGGTTGCCAGCTGCAGGCACTGCATCAGCAGCAGAAAGGGCACTATCAGCAGAGAGATTGTCAGTTATAAGAACTGCATCATCAGCAGGTAAGTTAAACAGTGACCGGTACTGCATCAGTTGCATTTAGGCTGTCATCAGCAAATTGAATATCATCAAGAAATGGGGACTGTCTGAATAGCTGAGGGACAACTATCACGGTGTCTTCGTTTTCTCTTCCTAGTAATAGGGAGAGGATAATATTCTTCAGTATCATCAGTATAACTATTTTCTTCCTCATAATCAGGATGTGCGTCAGTGCCATCCATGCTCTCTACATATTTCCGTTCTACATTGTCTTCACATTCATCACTTTCTACGAACAGCTCTGCATGTTGCAACTCGTCATTATCTGAAAGTTCCTCATTTAAATATTGCCTTATTCTTTCGTTTTCACACTCTTTATCTGTAGTCATTGCTTTTACAATTTAATAAATTGCTAATAATATATATTTACATATAAAATTATCTAAAATTTTACTGAAACTTAACTCGCATCAAAATAAAAAAAAGTAACCAAACCACTAAGCCTTTGTCAATCTGATGACACACGACTTTATAACAACACTTTTCGTATGAATTGCACAGGTCCAAAATCGAAAATGAGCTCTAGAGGTGAAGACAGGAAGGTATTATGGGAGGTGAACTCGGGGGCGTGGTCTTTCAGTTCCAGCATTTTTGCTATTGGCACATCGTCAAATTTATGAAGGTTTAGTTATTATGGGGGGTTAACAAAACAGCACAAGTCAAATATAAAGTTCTAATTATAACTGGTAAATGAAGAAAACTTTTTTCAGATCTAAGAACTCAGACATTAATTACTTTAAAATTAAAAATACTCTAAAAACTGTTACAGTGCCTTAAGAGAAACTGCTTCAAATACTAACAAACTGGAATAAGAAGTCCCAAAAAGTCTTATGCTTAAGTGTTTGAATCAAAGTGCTTTTTTACCTTATAATCTGTACCAAATGTTGTTCCAAATCGTACATCTCTAACTGCAAATGGAGCTTGACTCATATTCTCAGCTCCTCCAGCAAGAACAATTTCAGCTTCTCTCAGACAGATTTCCTATAATTGCATGCAATGTAATATTTAGTGTTCTGAAGTAAGTGGTGAATATACATTTAAAATGAATAAGTAAGCATTTTATAATACACTTCTGATCATCTGATAGTGACAGAACTTGAGGTATATCAGATAATCAGAAAGACATTACAGGTGGGTATCTGTGAGCAAACCTTAACAGTTTGAATACTATGTGGCATGATAGCACCGCATGCTTCAATTTAATATAATGCAACAAAAGAGAAGTTCAGGATTAAAATACTTTGACAATCAGAATAAGGATTTAAAATGAAATAAATGATCAGCACATTAGTAATAAAATAAGTATAATTAAATATAATCTAAAAGCCATATAACAAAAAAATTTTTTTTAATAAAACATACTTTAGTCAATCTAAACACATAAAACTAATGTAACTAGCAAATTACCAACAGCTTTAAATTTATATAGCTAAGAGGGATACTGGTTAATTGGGTATCAAATGACAGATTCTAAGTTCATTATCCATGAAAAGTTTATTGGGCCTTCAATCATAAACTAAATAATAGCCTTTAAATTATTGATAACATATCTCAGGGTTTCTCAAACTTTTTCTATGATGGAGCACTTTGAAGGTCTCTGAATTTTCACGGAGCATCTTGTAGAGTTTTACAGAGCATCTTGTGCAAGTCTGAGTTTAATATATTATTGGCTGAGGCAGCAATATATATTTTCATGGAGAACTTGCAACCTTTGCACAAAGTCCCTAGTGCTCCAGTGAGTGCATTTGAAAATCTGACTTATAAGTTGCAGATGTAAATTTTCAAAAGTATACTGTGTGTTTCTATAATATTGCATGGCACACTTTTTTCAAATATAAATTAAATACATATAACCAATTAAATGTTCTGTAATTTCAAATTAAATATTAAATATGAAAAAATAAAGGAAGCTTGCATGCAATTATGTAGAAACTCAAGTGAAAACAAATGTACAAAAGTCTAAAAAATATGTAATAAAATAAGACATTTGTTTCAGAAGTCTCCTGCCCCTTTTAAACATATAAACAAAGTAGCTAACAAACCATAATTTTTTGAAGCTTTTTTCTCTCCCTCTTTTCATATCTTTCCTACAGAGTGAGAATAAATACCTACCTTCTAGAAGACTATTTTTATGAAAAGCTGACTATCTACTGGAACCTGAAAAAGTTTTGCTAGGTGGATTAGTAACCACAATGAGGCATAAACAGGGCCAGTTTGAGGCGTAGGCAATATAGGTGGTTGCCTATTCCCGAATTTTAATTGAGGGGTGCCAATTTCTTTCTTTTTTTTTTTTTTGTATTTCCCAACATTTTCCTTTTATTTATTTATTTATTTATTTTTTGGTTATTCAGATGGGCATACTGACTGCTTTTATTATATAATTAAGTTTTTAAACAGTATTATTATTACAAATACTTTTAGACACTTCTAAAGTTCCTGCTGTGTATTGTCAGGAAGCGTTCTTTGATTGCTTCGTTTTTCATTCAAGGGAAATGTCCAGATGTCTTCTGCTAAATTACCCTCTTCTGCACATCGTCGGAATGGGTGGTCTTTGGACCTGTTGATTCATGACTTTCAATAATTATTTTGAGCTGTCACTGCCACCTTACTGCAGATTTCATTCGGATGTTTAAAGAAATGGTTTCTAAAGTTACCTTCCTTTCTGATATACTTCAAAAGAAATGCTGCAAAAAATATATGCCAAAAAGGACAAGCTATAATAAATTTTGAACAAAGCCACATAAAATTGAATTTTTTTTTTTCATCAAGTTAGCGGAAAAGGAAAATGCACTTGATTTTCACGTCCCTGCTTTAACAAAAATATTAATTTTAGCCACATATGCACCCCAGTGAATTAAAGTTCTGGGATGATTCAACTTCCTAAGTTTTTCTAAGCTCCTAGAATTGGTTTTCCCAAACAGGGCCGTTGCAAGGTTTTCACGATAAAGTCCTTCGCCAGGGGCGCAAACAGAAGAGCGAGTGCAAAATCAGAAGGATTACAGGAGGTTTAAATTTTTCTAATCAGTGTTTCTTTTTTTTTTTTTAACACACCTGTAGAAGGAGGAAAGGATAGAATTTTATTAGTATAATGACTCCATGCAAGGGCGGCAAATAGGGGTGCACTCTCACCCCAATTTTAAGAAACATTTTATTTATTTCATATTCTGGATTTTAGGTACATCAAATCTCGCACCCCCAAATGGAAAACTGAAATGCCACCTCCTGCCTCTGATACTGGGGATTAAAGAATTATTAAGTTGTCGTTGAAGCTACAAAAAGGGGGGGGGGGAGCATAATTTGGACAGATCTGAGAGGTTATACAGGTATACACTCCTGTTTCCAAATGAAACAGATATACATCACTCCAAGAGACAGATTTTTCAGAGCCTAAATAAATGAAATATCTACACAGGATACAATTACAAAAGATCATGCTAAAAAAAAGTTTCAAGGGAAGATACCATGTTTACTCACGTAATAGTTGCCCTCTCATAATAGTCGCACCCCCATTTTGTAGCAGAAAAAATATCTTTAAAGTTACAATATTATGCAGTAGATTTTTCCCACTAATAGTTACACCTACACTTTCACCATGAAAAATTGGCAAAACAAAATTGCGAAAAAGTCCTACCTTTTAAAAGTCACTCACAACTACACATGTATAAATTAATACATGTGTAGTTGTATTAATTTATACATGTGTAGTAAACTACACATGTATAAATTATTCATGAAGTTATTCAACTATACAGTGCTTAGCAATTATCACCAATATTAAAATAAGAATAAATATATTCATAAAACGAGCCTGGGCAATTAGGAAACAAACAAACCAAAAAAAATCAAACAGAAAGAAGAAAAAGATTATTTCAATTTGTGCACAGCCTCAATTAGAGACTGTAAATTGATATTTTAAGGATAAGGACAAAAATTGAAATGATTTCTAAAAAAGGAGTCATTTTTTAAACTTTATTGTGTTATTGAAAATACTTTTTAAAAAAGGATTTCTTTTTTCAATGAAATAGATTTTCAAAAATCTGACTCAGTTTTTCACATTAGACTTCCTTATATGCAGAATGAAAACTTATGAAACTTATGGCATAAAAAGTAACCGCATGCCATATTGGAAGTGTTCTTGGTGAAGTAATTAATTTAAAAAGTGCTGCACTGATAAAATAATTTGAAACAGCTGGTTAAACTCATAAGTGGTATAAGTCTGCCTTTGGGAGCTTTCAAAAACCAAAAGATAATTTTTCTGATAAACTATGGAAGTTGTGATGGTGAAATTTTCTGACTCGGGGAAAAAAATTCTTATTCACAAAAGCATATCGGAAAATTTCTGATCAATGCGACTCCTTTTTAATGAATAGTTCTTTAAAAAGGAGTCCTTTTTAATGTTGTCTGTTTAAGAATTTTTCTGGTTGTTCATAGCTTCTGAAGGCTTATTCATTATAAGAACTTATAGTACTTTTACACGTTTTTATAAACTAAGTAATAAATTATAATAAACGATACGTAATAAACTTTTTCTCAGCAAAGTTTTTAGAAGAGTGTCACTTTTCACAAAATTTTAAATGTAAGAACTTTTCCTTAAAGTTTCATACTGATACAGGTTTATTGTTTATTTCATAGTATATACAACAACTTTTAAAAGGACACGATAAAGAAGTTAAGTCCTTGTCCTGACATACTTCATTTACTTATATGTAGGTGCCAAAATTATATGATTTTTCTAAACTAAAGCCAGTGGCTTACTGCAAAAATTGGACCACCCCCCCGCAAACATTACTCTGGGACCCCCTTTAAATTAGTTATGTAATGACCAATCTTTTATACCATCCCTTGCACATTTATGATACAAAACTATTTACTATTTATAAAGATTCAAAACAAAAAATTGAAATAAATGTCAGATTCATTAGTATAAATTTATTTAAATACACCTATTACTTAAATATATAAAATTTAAAGACTTTTTTACATACATATGAAGTGTCTTATTAATTGCTGAGCACACTTTTATCAGGAACTAGCAAATGGCTCTGTCTTCGCACAGGGAGTATCGCTTTTTTTTTTTTTTTTTTTTTGGCGCTTAAACACACAAAACCTTTTATGAAACTTTTAGATGGCTCATGATATCAAATTGACGCTAATCCCACTTTCTATTATTATCTTTACATGAAAAAAATCAGTAAAAAATGGTCATTTTTTTTAGTCGATAGGGTATTATCGGAGAAGCTTTTTAAAGGTGATGCTTGGGAAAATTCATTAAAAATCCGTAAACTGATAGTGTCCGAATGGACAAGCCACTGGACATGGTAGACAGTTTAAGTGTTTTGGTCGGTTTCCTCCAGATGTTATGAGAATATGCATTAGAACACCTTAAAAAAGTCCTTTGACCAAGACACTTCTTCTCGGGCAGATGCCTTTTGTGTAGGCTTTCCATAACAAGTCAGCCAAGAACCGGTAGATATTCGAAATTATGAAGTCATCCATGTGCTGTTCCATGTGGTTTTACAAATCATTGCAAAATTGCAAGCCGATCAATCAGAGGGTGTGGATTTGCATTTGTACAGAAGATAGATAAGCTTTCCCATGTATACACATTAGATAATACTAATTAATCAGGAACATATAGCAATTTAAAGAATCATATCAGTGCAAAAAATGTGGTGCTACAGTTTTTTAAGGTAAGGGGGGCTATCTGGAGTTCAATGGGAAAAGGAATAAGCACTAGGAAAAGTCACACTGCGTAAATTTTTTAATGTCTTCGTCTATAAGCGTATTCAATTTCGGAAGAGTCTGGAACAGATTAACCGTGATAAATGAGGGATTACTGTAACTGTTTATAGTACCTTATTTAAAGCTCTTTTACAGTTTTTTGCAAAAAAATTACTAGAGTGATACAGCTTTTTTTGTGGTTATGTTCAAAATCTGGTAAAGTTTGACGATGATAGATCACACATCGAAAAGTGTTTTATAACCTACACCTTTAGCATGACTTGCCTTTCTCATTTTAATTGACATAGCTTAAAGAGAAAGGAAGCAACATTATATTTTGTAAAGAGAGTCGTTATTCTTAATATTGAGAGATGATGATGCATGATGATTTTATAAAGTTTTGTGTATAATATAAATTTAAACATTTAAAATATACTTTTCAGTATATATTAATATATCTCAATTGCTTTTCTCACTAAGAGAAAGTGGGAAGGAAATCAAATTAACATGGGCGGCCATAGGAATTTTTTTAGGGGAGGGTAAACTTCAAAAATTCTTTCTAGAGGGTGTCAAATTTCATACTTGTAACAATTTGAGTACCGATTTTGATTTGTGATGCCCTTTTGTTTACAACATAACACCATATGCTAAATCTCATGATGAATGATTCATGTGTAATGGGGGTGGGGGGTGGCGTAAAATCAGACCTTGCCTATACCAAAATATGCCTAAAACCGGCCCTGGACATAAATTGCTAATGTCTGACTACCGATAAGATAAAAACACGAACATCTGGTTTAGAGGTGGGAACGGGCACCTCCATTAGTTGTGAGGGATGCCAATCAGATGTACGCCTGCTGAATTACTTCAAAACTACTTATTCTTAGGTGTTCCAGTGATTTTCTTCTTAAGGAATACCATATTTACAAATACAACCACAAAATTCAGAAGGATATTATCAAATCAATTGAACTAAGAATAAGAATTCAATAAACAAAAGACATGCATTCACTCCATTCACTTTCTCCCCTTCTCAACTGTTTAATTTTGATTCACCTTTACTAGCAGCTTGCCAATTTTCAACGTTAAACAGAGTTAGATAGTACATTTGTTATCCAGCTGCATATTAGATAATCTTCTCAAAGTGATTATACAACATGCAGTTACAGGGGACAGAGCCTAAACTGATTGTGTGACACCCAGAATGGCATGAGTTGGGCAAGAGAGATTCTTTGTAAAAATGAATAAACTCTCAATAAAAGTCAAAAATTGAGAACCCGAATAAAATTACCCCCTTACTGCCCCCCCCCATGTAGCAGCTAGAAACAGAAAAGAATTTACGAAGTCAAAAGTAAAACAGCTAAGAAAGGAGGGACAGTAAAAAAGTAGTTTATAGAATTATAATTTTTTTGAGGATATGGCAAACCTTCTGCATATTTCATTTAAAAGCAGAACTTATTTTCACAGATAAGAGGAGGGGCAGGGGAAACTAGCTAGATAGCTGCAAAACTAAATAATTGTGAAACATTTTGATCCAATTTGTTTTCATACCAATACACAGGATTACATTTATTTTCAGAAGTTATAAAAAAGTAGTTTTAATAAATAAATCTTGAAGGTAGAGGAAAAAGCTCAAAGGAAACTTTTTGAAAGCCCTTTTAACACTGAATATTTTTAGATAAGAGTAAGAGATGTCAAGTTAATTTTACTAAACAAAAATTTCAATGATTTGATACAACTAAACTTTTTTTTAATGCTTTTACATTTAAAAAAAACTATTTAAAAAATTAGTCACTGTTCACTGAAAACATTTTTTGGATATTTTAAAACATCAATTAGAAAAATTAGTTTAACGAAATACTTTGTTATAAAATTAAATTTAATAGAATAAATATATTAGTTGATCAATATTAATTACATAACACTATATGAGAACAAAGATAAATATCTTTTCACATTTCAGTTTTCATGAACCCAGTAGTAATCTATAGTAAAAGATCATTTATTCAGTATTTAAGTGTCCAGAAAGCCCAACCAACTGGAAAATTTTTTATTACTGTTTAATATCTATTTTGCTACAGGCTTGAATCAAAACTTTAAAAATTGAAGTATTGCTATATTCCACAACCAATCTCATCCCAAGCTTCAACAATGCATAAACTGGGAGGAGAAAAAAACAACAAAAAACAGATGGACAAAATGATATTCCATAACAGTTTTTCTAAATTTTTTTTTTTAATACCCTGAAATGGCATTCCTGTTTTGTTGATACAGAAAAGGAATTGCAATGAAAATGAAAATTATGGAAATGAAATATTATACCTCAGCTGTTCAAAGAATTAATTGTACTTTCAAAAATCAGACATTAAAATATTTTTCCAAGAAAAGAATGAAAAGTTTGCATTCACAATTTTAGGTTTGCTTTACAAGTATTAATAAAAGTAACATACCTGAGAACCAGTAATGACAGATTGGAAACCAGACCCACATAAGCGATTTACAGTTAAGCAAGGGACAGAATTTGGTAGTCCACTTCTTAAAGCAACATGGCGAGCTAAATATGGACCATCTTTAGAACTTGACTATGAAAAAAGCAGAAATCAAAAACACAATAAACATTTGCAGTTAAATTGTAATGCTTAACCATGCAATAACAAATAAAATGCTGAACAATTTAAAACATAAAATTAATAAATTGCTAAGTACATAAAATTCACAATATAATGCAACTGATAATACTACTTAAGAATTATTAATTGGCTGTCTTTATGCATAAACAAAACATTTTCAAAATGTTTAGTGATGTTTTACAAAGATAGACTGGACAGAATTTTTTGAGCTGTTTATAACTTATTGTTTGAAAGAAAGAAAAAAATTCACCTTTTTCCCTTAAAGTGGGCAGGGTTAATTGATTTATAAATCACTATTGAAATCATGTGGTTAAAAAAAAATCCCTGCTTAGGATTATTTTTCAGTAAATTGATTTTGAAATTTTAGAATGCGTTTTAAATATAAAAACTTACAACCTCAGTTTCATTTAGCAAAGTTATATATGTATGTAATGAATTTTGGCACTTAAGAACAAATAACTTTTCAAAATAATTACATTACAATACTCTCATTTTTTAGAATTGAAATAAAGAACAAAATAAAAATATGTAGTTACGCTACACACTAACATAGCTTTGAAAAGTAATTGCAGTGAAACCTGTGAAGTTGAGCACCTTTGTAAGTTAACCTAATTGTCCAAGAACAGAATGGCTTAATTACTTAACATTGAGTGAACTCTTTTATAAGTTGATCACCTGTCTAACTTGCATGTTGACCAGGTAATTAGGGAGAATTTGTCCCAAAGCATAGCTCAAAACCTTTGTAAGTTGACCACTTCCAGAATTTTTTCTATTTATGTAATTAATGTTTAACCCTAATAAGCAATATCACTCCTATTTTATGTCATTTTGAATTCATATTTTTTTTATAATTTTTTAGTATACTACATATGTACTGTGTAAATACATAGATGATAAAATTTGAGAATCAAAAAGTAAGTATTGCACCCTTGATAAGTTGACCACCTGTCTAAGCTGACCACGATAAGGTGGAACCACTGGGTGGTCAACTTGGCAGGTTTCACTGTATTCATTATAGGATTTTGCACTAAAACTTAGACATGATCATAAAAAAAACTAGCTTTACTTTTAAAACAGAACCTTCCAACCATATCTTAATATTACAACATATTTATAAACCTTAAAGTATTCAGAGAAATTATCCCGATTTTAATAATAAAAATTGCATGGCTATGATGATTCATATTTCTTTTTTACATAGTTTTTCTAATTTCCTATTCATTATTTTTTCATTAGCTAACAACTACAAAAAGGAAAAATCCTCTTTCACAACCATCCCATGTTTGAAAAATTTGAAATCTTTCCTTTTCAAGTTGAAGCTACTTGTTCACAATAACCAGGCTGAGACAAACAAATCTAGTCATTGTTATATAACGGTTGCCCAAATGAAAGTGGCACTACAGTTTTAGAAATAGTTTAATGGAAGCATGCAAAAGAAAGAAGTAATACAGGGGTAACAGATAGGCTAGACAAATTCACCTTGTAGGTTGAAAAAAGGGTCCTAGCAGTCAACGGGATGATAGATAACTGAGTGTAGAATTTCTGGAGAAAGTGGCAACCGTTCATGCAGTATTGTGAGCACACTTTTGCCATTTCGCAAGTGGTGATCCGGCAATTCATTCTTACAAGACAATCATGCAAAATGCGTATATGGAGTGTATGTCATGCAGATTGGTATTCTGATAGTGTAGGGATTTTTGTAATTGAAAAAGCAGTAGTGTGGCAGGTTACGACTTGGTCAAGCGTATATGGTTATCATCCAAGAAGTAGTTGCAACAGTGGATCGTATCGTGAGAATGAATTGGCGAATAACCACTTGCGAAATAGCACAGGAAATGTCTATGAGCAAAGGAAGTGTGCACACAATACTGCATGAAAGGTTGCTCCTTTCTCTGGATATTCTTCATTCAGTCATCCATCCTCCTGTTCATCACTAGGACACTTGTTTTAACCTAACTGTGACTTTGTCTAGCCTGTTACACCTGTATTACTTCTTTCTTTTGTATACTAATTTAAATTAATACCATTAAACCATTTCTTAAACCACCTGTAGTGCTACTTTCATTTGGGTGAATCCATATAACTTGTCAAACAGGTTTTACAGAGGAAAAGTGGGGACTTTTTGGCAAAAAAACTCCCCTACAAGGCACTGACAGATTAATGCAATTTATCTCTGCCCCTCCCTTTAATCTATCCTTACTACAAGGGAAAAAGAAGCTTTGCTTAAAATTATGCAAAATTTAGAGACTTTTTTAGGTATGCAAAACAAATATCTACAACAAAGATGTAACAAGTGGGGCCTTTTGCATGAAATTCTCCTCTCCCCTTTCTCTCAATTCTTCCCTTTTTTAAAGAAAAATTCAAACCTTCCATTACTTTCTATTATGTATGTAGATGGGCCATGTAGTAAGATTAGACAAATGGAAACTAGTGCTTAATTTAAAGAACAATTGCCATTAAAAACCTAATAGTTAAAAACAATCTATGAGCAGAAGGTCTTCTTAGTCACAAATCATGACTGTATTCATTTCCTTTCTTCTGCTTCCATTACAGATGCTCGGCTCACCGTCCCAAGGTATCCCACTTCACCAAAAAATGATTTACAAGATTTATGCCTTATGAGTTATATTGGGGTTCAAAAGAGGGACCGTCTAAAAGATATTTGACTTGGCTTTCCGGGTCAGATGCATTAGGTGCACTCCTGGTCAAACGAAGGTATGCTCTCTTCGCAAGAGGTCTGTCAGAAGGTAAGAAGAGTCATAAATTTCCTGCAATGGGTTTCGGCATGATCTTGAACGCAATAAGGGATCAGATATGCAAAAAGAAGTTCCACTGTGTGTCTGTCTCTTTTTGACATGTTTTTCTAAGAACGAGAACAAACATAGCTTGTTTATCAGTAGAATTATATATAAAACTAAATAGTATTATTTTCATATAAAAAAGGGAAATCAAGGCTCATAGGCAAGAAGGACATGATTAAATCTATTGATTATTGAGAAATATTTCTGCACAAACCGAGAGCTATGCATAACAAATGAAAAACTCAATCTTGTTATCTCTATAGAAGATTTCATAATGCAATATAACTAATTATATATGTGTTTAACTAAACTGAAAGTAGGAGAAAATCAGCTAGTTACCCTTTCGCTTCCAAGCTTTGATTTGGAATGCTTGCTCAAAATCCCAGACATGCTCGACAAATGTTTTTGTATGCTTTCCCCCACGAAACACATTTCTTTTGTACCTGTGTAGATATATCTCTGTCAAAACAGGAGTGAAAGTTATTTTCCACCCTCTCCTCCTCCGAAGTATTTGCAAAGCAACTGTTCATAAATACAGCTGATCTACCCAAAGGGGGAGGCAGTTACAATGGCAAAAATGAGAAAGGGGTTTTCCACACTTAACACTTGTAAATGGATGTTGCAAAGCATGGGGGGAAGAAGCATCGTCCAAGAGTAAGGCCGGATCTGGGAGTGTGCAGTTTCAGCCGGTATGGGCGGATTGAAAGCTAAAGGGTTAATACCCGACATCATAGTAAATAACATTTCTGTAAAAGTAATCCAGTTTCCACTTGAGTAGAGATACAATTTTTAAGGAGGGCACAGATATGATTATTCTGTATGAAAAAGCAATCTTTTACAAGAATGCCTTTTTTAAAACAAGCTGTATTGAAGAAATGTGAATTACAATCACAAGTTTTTAAAACTTGCTAAAAAATTGAAAAACTTATTACTTTATCTGAATCACTCACATTTTTACTGTATATATCTTACATTTTATGGGCATAGACCATCAGCGTACTTAAGTTTATGGTGTTTTGTATCCAGACCCAGACAACTATGTACTCCCAAACAAGTCATGAGAACAGACGGCTTAACCAGCCGAGAAGAACAGAACATTATTTTAAAATAAGCTAAATTATTACATTTAATTGACACTTCCACACATTTTAATGGCAAGTACAAGCAAAAATAATTAGTATTTAAAAAACATCAAGATATTCCTTCAAATTGAAAATTGACAATATCTGATTCAATATCCAAGAAGATTGATGAAGTCATTTGCTCCTTCTTCATAAAAATTGGACTCAGGATCTAATGAATTTTCATAATCACTTTCATAGATGATATTGTCCTCAGTGCCATACATGGCATTGCTGATGCAAAATTTTAAAAATGTTTTTACTATCATCTTACATGGAATCCCCACAACAGCCTAGTGGATAAGGCCCCCGTGTAGGCTTGCCATAACATAAAACAAAACAAACTTACTTGGAATTGACCTCCATGCATCTTTAACCCAAAAGGCAATGATATCGATTCCTCCCTTTTTGTCAAATTGCTACTTTTTTCCCCCCCATATCTGTTGAACACATCCACTCAATCTGGAACTTTCATAACCAATCTTTAAATGGTTTATTGATGCAAACATCAAGTGGTTTCAATACTGAAATCAGTCCACCTGGTATGACAACCATAGATGTCAAAATGCCAGTAGCATACATAGGTTTCCATTTCGAGAGGCCCTGATCAGGTATTTTAATGTCTTAAAGTAGTTGTTTTTTAATAACTGCTTTGCATTTTCTGAGGGAGTCCTGGGTCCCCTGCTCAAATACATCCTTGATAAACATACTTTTCTTATTTCTCATCCACAAGATTTTCGTTGCCATGGCAGCAGGTTTAAATTCGGTACGAGGCTTAAAATTTTTCTATTTAAATCTAACATGAATATAAGCCGACTCCCCTTTTCAAAAAACAATTTTCCAATCAAAATTTTTTGGACACGCAAGTATATACGGTACATTTAAAGTACCTCAGAAATATTGAAATTTAAAAAGGTAGTTTTCATGATTAAGAAATACTATGTGATTATCATGCGGGGAAAATTACTACACAATACTGTAGACCCTAATGTTAAAACATTACTGGTATTATAATAAAATTACCAACTTACCAAATGTTTCCAGATTATCTGCCTTATATTAAATAATCTTTTGGTCAGTTGCACACAAAAAGAGGCATTTTTCTGTTTATAGTAGTATTTTTACACACATAAATGAAGATCAAATACATGACTAAGAATTTTATGCTTAAAAAATATTTTGATGATTTTTTCTTCTTCAAAACAGGGAGATCGATTAATATGCGAGGGCGACTATTACATGAGTAAACACGATAATCAAGTTAATATAAATTTTCATTGGTGAAGATTCTATTTCTGTTGCTTAAGTATAGAACCTGATAGCTCAATAATTAAGCTACGGGATCACTAACTGAAGGGTTCGCGAGAACAATTACCAACATACCACCAAAAACATGTAACCATTAATCTGCAAATTTGATCTTTAAACCCGTTGAACAAACATCCTCTGGACAAACTAGCAGTTTCAAAGAGGTACCAGCACTCAGAAATATCCTCCACCACAAAATTCTAACTACACAGACATACCCGTATACGTTAATATTCATATTTCTGCATTTCAAAACATAATAGCTAATCAAGAACGTACTCTAATATCTCTTTGTTCAAATATTTATAAATCAGAAAATTTAAATTCAGCATAAAATTCTTTTAAGTAAAACTATCTGCATAGCTTCTTAAGATTTGCACTTTTTCCAAATAGAACTTAATCATAATATATGCCCAAATAAGAATTACTGGTAGGAGAGTTTGGAATTTGGTTGTTTGCTTTATGTATATATGCATGTTTAAAAAACAAAATAAAGACAGTGTGTTGTAGTATATGTAAAGCACACTATATATTTAGGATCCATGAATATTAGAGTAAATAGTCAAATGTGGCTTTATTAGTTTGAATACCACCCATTTCTTTATAATCACAAAATAATGTTACATTAATGATGAATATATCTAGATATATTATTTGGCAATAAAATTTTTAAAAAGTCTTAGCTCTATACTTATTAATTTACTGGAATATCTTTTTTAAATTATCCAAGATCTTATTGTAATTATTATGTTTTCTTTATATGTCATAATGCTATTATTTACTGAAAAATACATTATCATTTCTATTAATTAAAAATATTCTGTCAGCTACATTAACTCAATAATTTCGGCGCTGATGTTTGATTTTTTAATTTCCATTTTTGTGATGCAGCATTTTAAAATTTCTCCTCGTTGCCTAGTCTTTTTTTATTACACTTTTTCTTTAGCAAGAGGGTGCCCTAAGTAAAGATACTAGCTATATTGCTAAGTTACTAACCAAAATCTTGCTCTTTTTGTTTATGTGTACTTCCTCTTGAGTGTGGTAGAGTATGCAAATATCCATTTTCTTCAATTTACTATTTTGGGTTTAGTTTTTGTGACTGTGTGTTCTGTATGTTGAGTTTGACTGCTGGTTCTTTCATTTGTTTGTTATTTTGTTTTTCCATATCTGTTATCAAAAGGAATCGGAACCATATTTTGTAAGTTTCACTGCTTTACTTTATATATGTATGTACCATACCATATATATACAGGGTATCCAGTGCTAATGGTGCCCAATGGCTATTTCCTAAACCGTTAGAGACACATAGTTCTAATTGCAAAAATGTTTCTGATATAATAGATTATGCAATTTAAAGCAATCGAAGTCAATAAATCAATTAATATAAAATTACAAAATTTAAATTTTTATAGGGTCCCCTGGTTCTATCAGTTATATTTAGAAAATTTTTCTTTATACAATTTCATGCATAATAATAATTAAAAAAATTGTCTGTCTGCGACCAAAATTCACCTTGTTACAGCTGCTTAAAGTTAAAGCAATTTTTGAGCTACAAAATAGGGGTTGTATACAAAGGGAATTTGAGAAAAATTAATGGACATGGTTTTGAACTTTGTAATATTTAGTAGCAATTTCATTAACTATTTTATGAATGTACATTGCAGTAAGATTAACATTTAACTATGTGTATCCAATAAATTAACATAAAAATATAGCTTATACTGAAAATAGAATTTTTTAAATAAACTTTTGTTTTGAATAACCATATGGGTTAACCCAATGAAATGGTGTTAACCAATTTGTGCCTAGATTATTTTTGCGACTTTCTTCGATTTTTGCTAATGCCAGCAATAATAGATACATTTCTGTCATCAACTACTTGAACAAGGGATTATTTCTTTTAAAATCATTATGCATAAAAATTGAAAATTCAACATCTTACTTGGACGTGTTAAAATATTAAGTGGAGTTGAGGTTCAATATTCGTGAATAAAGGTTAGGAAAAATAATGTTTTCCACTGATAGCAAAAATGCCATCCCAAAAAAGGGACAATAGGCATAAATGGGTTAAATAACTTAAAATGAAAACACAAGAGAATAAAACACGTCATTAAACATTTTAAAATACGAATGTATGCATTCTAGAAACTTAAAATAATATTACAAATACTGTTAGCACAACATTTGATCAAAGTATCTTCCTTCGATTGCAAAGAAAATATGAGTTAATATGGGGGGATTGCAAAGAAAATAAGCCATAAAAGATTATGCTCACGTTGTCTGATACAATGCCAATTATATACCGCCCCCCCCCCCCTCCCTTCAACAAAAATTCAGAAACGTTAAAAAAATTATTGAAAAAAATAATAATAACCATAAGGCTGTGCTCACATTGTTGTATGTAGCACCTAAGGAAAGTACAGTGACCTCTTATTTATATGCGTCTGTCTTTTACGTGCCAATTTTGGAAGGTCCCTTCACGAGGAATCAGGCCCTGATTATCGCACGGGCACTCGGGGCACGTGCCCTTGGCACACATGCAGGAACAGTCCAAAATATTGGGTTTAGAGTAATTTACAGGGCCCAAAAATTGAGCCAGCTATATATTGGGGCACAAAATTTGGAAAGTGCCCTGGGCACACATGCAGGAACAGTCCAAAATATTGGGTTTAGAGTAATTTACAGGGCCCAAAAATTGAGCCAGCTATATATTGGGGCACAAAATTTGGAAAGTGCCCTGGGCACAAAAGTGTTATAGTCAGGCCCTGCGAGGAATAGGAAAATAATGATATAGGTCTCTCATTTATTTTTGAATTTATAAAGTTAAACTAAATTGAATATTTAAATATTTTTAAAAATAATATTACTTGTTTTAACTGAAAAAATACTGTTACACATTTCTCTTTCTTTTTTAAAAATGTTTTGTCTCTCATAATTTGCATAAACAGCTAGAAAATAAGATTCTATCAGTTATATATGATTTTAAATCGGTCCCTTGAAATGCATATAAGAGAGAGATCACTGTAATTTGCAGGGATGAGATTGGCAAAAGAGCAAAAAAGCTGAAATCATACGTGAGCAAAAATTTCTACATGTGATATTTATATATAATTAATGTGAAAGAAGTTTTAAGAGAAGAAAAACATTGGAACATGCTAGAAGATAAAAATATCACACAGTTAACTCATAACTATAACCAGGAATTCACAGAAAAGACCGAATTTTCAGAGAAAAAAGACAAAAAAGTGATTTCCTCTTTATTCACAAAAAGCTGAAATCAGCTAAAAAGCTGAAGAATCTCATCCCTGAATTTGTATTGGTTTGTACAGTAAAAGGTGTTAAAAGCTCATGGAAATGAAAGCACACTGATACACCTCAAATTCCGAAAGAAACTATGAGATTGACTGGATTTCACAGACTAACTTTTAAAAATTGCCTGATAAAATCCTTACACTGAAGAGTTTGTTGTTTCAATATGACTTGAGATGGTGTCAATGAGTCTGCATACATAGAACTTTATTTCGTGTTAAGAAACACAGTCTCTTTGCAGGCAAAACACACTTCTGCAGCAATGAAATTAAACTGCATTCATTTTGTGGCAAATGACTAATATTTTTCTACTAAACATACGGTTAAAAAGATCAAAACACATACAAAAAATTCTCTAAAGTCTTTGAAATACTGTCTTCAATATATTTCAAAATACAAAAGATAAAAAGGCAGTACAACACCAATGCAAAATATAAACTACCCAAATCATGATAAGAACATGAACACAGCAGACAAAATTTAAACCAGTGCTTTCTTGAATGTTTCAAAAAGTCTGAGCATTAATACATAGTTTCCAGCTGAATTCATATGCTGAAGGATCCTCATATCATTGCGCATCAATACATTGTAATGTATTCTTATGCAGATATTACAATCAGGTGGACGAATAAAACAAAGTTGAAAACTACATAAAGACTTTATGATCTATCAGGTTTACTTTAGGAAAGTGTTTCCTATCTGGCACTGAGAAATATTGCGTCCCTGATATGTCATTTATTGCCGATGTTGGCAATTTTTCTAAAGCGTTATTGGATAACCGAAAAGTTGGAATAAAAATTTTACAGTTACAAGCGAATTGGGAGATTTATTTATGAAAAGAAAAAAAAAATGGAAATCTATAAACTTATCTTGACAGGATATACTACTAAATTATTAAAATATGTATTTTCCAAGTATTTTTTTTAACCATGAACTGTACCAAAAAACACAAGTCCACAGGATGATGGGCAGACTAAATAGTTCCGACCAGAAAGAGTTAATCATGAAGTTCATAATTAATTTTATCTCTTAAAAAATACAGATTTTCATGTTATTTACTATAATTTCTGAACTGCTTACTTTAAATTATTATTAGAGTTTCACTAATTGAGACAAATTTTTTCTTCAGCAAAAGATAGCAAAAAATGCAATCTATTACTTAGTTGAGAATTTGTTAGAACTGTTACTTGAAAATAAAAAGAGCATTAGTTATTTAAAATATTTTGATAGCACACTTACTTGAAGGACACAGCCAAAGTTAACTGAATTTACTTGCTCTGGTCTGATATTTGCACTTTCAAGGGCTGCTTTGCTAGCTATAGCACCAAGATGTGTTGCTGTAATTCCTTTTAATTTGCCTCCAAAAGTTCCAAATGGAGTCCGTTTTGCACCAACAACAAAAACACCTTTGAAAAAGTCAAGGAAATGTTTAGGCATGATTAAAAAATATGTGAATTTAATGTCATACAAGATAAACAGGTGGAGAGAAAATCAATCTAGTAAAGAATAAAACTGTTTCTTAGGCAGGAAATCTAAAAAATTACAGTAATATTTAAAAATATCAATAATCAAAGAATAGTTTTAGCAAAATATCAACAACGATCATCAGAGAAAAAAAAAATACACTGTTGATAGCATGGATGAAATAGGGGACCGATTCAACATTTGAGAGCTTGTTTTGTTTACATTGGAGTATGCACTACTGGGTTTCTCAAGACTTATTTTCTTTCACATCATTATGTTCTTGAGATCCCTAGGCATATATATGTAAACTTTTATGTCCTTGCATTAAATTCATAATTTAGTTTAGTGATGCACCAAATAACATATTTCGGTGGATAATGAATACCAAATATTCAGTTAAAATTATAACTGAATATTTAATAAAAATTTATTAACCTTATTAAACCATTATTAAACTTTGATTATAATGATTAACTTAATTTGTTTGAAACAAAACTTAATATTTCATAGGGTTGAAAATTTCAGAAATTAAAATACTGTAAAATGTAATATGAAAGTGTTTCCTTTATATATTATTAATCATCTCTTTAAATATTTGTGAAATTTTTTTTACCTGCATATTTTATAAAAACTGAGCAGTTAATTGACTACATAATTCATGAACACTTAATTTTTTTTTCTGGATATCGTTTTATATTTAAATGAGTTAATAATAGCGAGGTTAATGTAATGTATAATAAGATTTCAGAAAAATTGAAAAGCAACAAAATTTAAATGTAACATTTGAGTGTTTCTCGTACATTAAAATTATTTTGAATGTGATAATAGTAAATAACTTGAATTAATGTTGTACTATGGTACTATATTACAACTCTCATTCATGGTATTTAAAAAAATGTTTTTTTACCCATTGTTAAATATTTAAATTTGTTTACTATTCAGTGCTGAATAGTAATGCATTCGGCTGAACCGAATATTTTGTCTGCTAGCTGAATAGGCAGCATACCGAGTATTCAGTGCATCCCTAATTGATTTCATTAATTTCTAATAAATAGGACTCAGATAATTCAGCAAACAGCCCTTAAATGTTTAATCTTGTAAGTCCCTGGGACTATGCCATGATTATTGCACAGGCACTCTGGGCACTTACCCTGGTCACACATATACAAATAGGACCAAAAATTGAGTTTAAAGCTAGGTACAGGAGCATAAATATTAAGCCAGCTATATACAAGGGCATAAAATTTAAAGTGCCCTTGGCACAAAAATGTTATAGTCAGGCCTTGCCTGGGATTAATGAAGTAAGGAGGCAGTGTGACCTCTTTTGCTTACATGATCCCATGACCATAATTTTTTTTCTATGATAAAGCACTACATTATTCTATGTATATCAGCATGCTACTTCTAGCAACAACAATGCAATCCAACTTATAGCATAACATAAAATATCCTGTATCATACAATTGATGCTTGTTTTTACACACCTCCAGGGTCCATATCAATAGTTCATAAAATTAGTGGGATATTTGTCTATGTGAGTGTATTCGGGACCACTCACTAGTTTGTAAAAAGAAGCACCAGGTTAGGAAGTTATCTACCCAAAATTTTGTAAAGAATTGAAAGAGATTAAATACAGGATTAGCACGAAATAAATTGCCCACTTTGGGGGCTCTAGAAAGTGTTCTATTGGTCCAAATAAGATCAAATTTAAACTATAGATAATTCAAATGATGCACTTGACAAATTAAAAAATTTCAGTATCAAAATAGTGATATGTTTTGCTGTAATGCCGATAAAAACATTTAATATCTTTATAAAATGTTAAATACTAAAAAAGTAACATTCAAACTATTTTTTATGTTCCCCCCCATCATGTTCAACAATGAGCTACAATCATAGAACCTTATTTTCCCACACCTGACCAGAATGAGTTTGCGAGACTTCAAGAACATGGCACTGAATGCTGCCCTTCAGATCTGGCCTGATAAAATAGATATTGTCTTATAAAAAACCTTACCATACAGCGATTGACTGTTGCCTTTAATGACCTTGGCAGTCACATTTTTTCATGCTAGAAGACTGGGTTTGCTTTTCTCCACTGCCTAGAAGAATGCAAGTTGCATGTTGTCTCTGTCATCTTGCAAAGTGCAAATGAAGATATAAGATCTTTGTACTTTCAAAAGACTGAATTCTTTTATAGCTACAATAGTGTTCTGTTACTGGTCAAACAATTTTACCAATAATGCTTTATTCTTGAAACGATATGAAAAGTAACTAATGCTTGTGCAGAATTGACATTTGTCGAACATTGTCATTTATGAGCAGGGATGTAGCCAGAAATTTTTCATTTGGGTGGATGGGGGGGGGGGGGGGTTAAGACTACTGCAACTCACATATATCATAGCTGCCAACCTTCCAAGAAAAAAATAAGGAACACAGCACTTGGTCATAAAATCAGAAATAAGGAACACAGTGAGTGGTCATGAAATGTACCATTAAATGTACAATTAAAAATTTTACATTAACAAAATTAAATTATCATGTGTATAGAGATGATTTGCATATATAATCATTAATTTAGAAAAATAAAATGTACTTAACTTTGCTTGTTTTCTACAATAGACTTAAATGATTAATGTAATAAATTCCTGAAAGAATAAGATAAATATCATTCAATTAAATTTATTGACTTATTTGAAATATTTTGAAAACTAAGCATAAATGCTTTGCAAAAAGCTGAAAATGTACACGATTTTCCTTTTTTTTCTATTAATTTTTAAGAATCCTTACACAGAAGCTGGAAAACGGAACATTTTGGCTTAAATACGTATTTACGGAACTAAGTTCAAAAAACGGAACGAATCCGTATAATACGGAACACTTGGCAGCTATGCATATATGCATACATTTGTGTGATAAAGGAGTTAAGAATATAGTGAAAAATGTTTAACACAAAACTGAAGGGACCAAAATATTTTTTTCGTGTTAAAAGATTCTTAAAAAAAAAAAAAAAAAATCTCACTATATTTTCGATGTTCTTATATTTTATATCGATTTCCTGTTAAACAAGTAGGTTGCATTCATTGGGATGAAAAGCAATTACAAAAAATATTATTTTGTTGAGAAAATCTTTTTTTGATATGTATTTTTCAAAGCCATATTGTCCACAAATTGTTCAAGATCGTCCATAGTTTTATTCATTTCTCCATTAGAATGCACATCTAAATAACTGCCTACACTGTTTATCATTTTTTGCACTTCTGAAGTCGAGGGGACGGGAACTGCATCGTTGAATCGGTTGTCAGATTCGTCGGCGGAATCAACAGAAAATTAAGATACTCATTTGTTTTGCCAGGTCATCTGCTTTTTCAAACAATAAAGGTCCTGATATAGGAGCATTCTGCAATCTAGCTTGTTTAAACCAAATAAGAACAGCCGTCTCTAAATCTTCGTGCTTAGCTGTTCTGATTTGTTTTCTCTCTGGCTCAAACATTGATTTGAACTGTTTTTTATTATCGTTGATAAGGTAGAATTGGCAATTCCAAACTCTTTGCAGATTTCTTTTTTTGTCCTCCGTTTCTCATCAACTGCATTAAGAAGCTCCATCTTCTTTCTAAGCGAAATGGCCGTTTGTTTTCATGCCGATTTCTCTGCTATTGTGCTCATAAAACACATAAGCTGATTTACGAGAAACATTGAAATTCACTGATTTTTACCAAAAATTCAACGGTTATAGCACAAAATTCACCACATTCAACTCAAACCAACTGACTCTAGAAAGACTAAAGAATGCGTTTTCCTGAAATGCGTGGTAATTTCTTGTCACCAAACTCTTTTCACCCCTTCTTCACGGGAAAAAGAACAGCCCAACCAAAGTGCATTCCCACCAATCGTCGATTCTTTGATACAGATAAGAATTCTATTCATTAGGGGTAGGGAGTGAGGGGGAGACCTGATGGATGATGCTATTAATACTTCTAGGATGACAAAAGGGAGAAAAAAAATTTCCCAGAATTTAAATAAAAAATTTTTTCCATAAAAACGTTCTATTGACTTGTCGCAAACATGCCACTGAAGATTAAAACCAAACTTTTTTTTCGTGTTAAAGGATTTTTGTTTCGTGTTAAAAAAAAAACAAAAATGCATTAAATTGCATATTTTGCGTTCCAGACCGTTGTGTCATTTCGTGTTAACCGATTTTTCGTGTTAAACGTATTTCACTGTATACATTTTGTATGGACAAAATTCCTCATTTCTCAACCCTTCCCTCTTGTATGCTGTGCAGGTGATCAACTTACCATAGGATCAAGTCATGTGAAATCATCCAGACCTAGTTGCTTCATATTTTTAATCTTTTTTACTTCTCGGACTGACAAAAATTTTTTAATTTTCTAAAATCTTTCATACAAATAATAAAAACTGAATATAACATGAATGCTCTATTAACAAATATGAACTTACCTCTTAATAAAGCAGTCATAATTTTGGAATTTTTCTAGCTGAAAAATAAAATACCAATTATGCAAAAAATTATAGCATTAAAATATACTTTAATTTTGATTAGTTCAAATGGCATTTGAATTGTAAAATGTATTACACAGTGCTGACATTTGTTAAATTTTGCAAATAAAATCTCAGGGATCACTCTAGAAATGAAAAAGGGCAGGGTGCACATTACAGAAAAAGGGCAGTGTTTGGGAAAAGGGCATATCATATCACACAAAAAGGGCAACTTTTGTAATTATTGTCTACGAACACATAAGGGTAGCTTTTATAAACATACTTTTATGTCCGAAAATGTGTTTTCTTAATAGCAATTTTTTAAGCAAATGATTAAACAAATTCTGAAATCAAATTTTTTCACTTAATGAAATCTACACTTTTACAAAAATTGTGTAAGGCATCCATTATGCTTTATTTCAACAACAACAACAAAACAAAAAAAGCATAAAAAAATTAAATTTTGTAATTGCAAAATAACGGGAATCCGGTTTTCCCGACAAATTTTTCATAATCACGCCAATTTTCGGACCCGAAAATGACCAAAAACATTGTTTTAGATTCAAATTTTATCGTATTCAGCGTCACTGCAACTTTTCTCTCTGTATATATGCTAGTCTGCAACTAGTGGAGGGAAAACGGGACACTTGCCCCAGTCATAGTGCTGTTACGTCAAAATTGAAATGGAAAGAAGGGAGCACCAAAACAAAGGTTTGTTCCGGGCGACTTGACCTCTAGTTGCAGCACTATATGCATAACTTTTGGAAATATTCTGTAATAAGCACGCCAGTTTAAATAAGACGTGTCCAAGGGAAAAATAAATTGCAAGTGCACGACATAATAAAAAAAGAGGGGGGGGGACGATAGTATTTCCTATCGTGGAGGTAGCAAAGGATTTTCTAAACAGGCAAGAAGTCTTACAATTATTGTTGTATAATATTCGTAATTACATAATTATAAAATAACTCCCGACCTTTCAGGGATCGGAAAGAATTTGACCCTCTTGCACACATTTTTAATTTCCCAATCGATGAATTCAAAATAGTCTCAATGGCTCTCCCCACTGCGCATTTTCGCACTGTCCATTGGGCTTTTGCTACGCGTGTAGTACAGTAAAAATGAACATCCCAGGGGCGCGTGCCCGTGCAGTCGACGAGACTTGCATTCTCGCAATCGTCGACGATTTCATTTTTTTGGAGGGGCTGCAAAATAGACACAAATTTTGTATTGACAGTTCCCACCCCTATCTCCACCTAAAATAGCCCTATACATGGGCGCCGGCAGAATATTTTCCAGGGGGGGGGGGGGCAAAGACTACTTTAACATATGGTTACCATGTTGGAAAGAGCAAAAAAGCAAGGGAAAACACTGCATACAAAAGTCCAGGGGGGCATTGCCCCCCCTTGCCTTATGCTGCCGGCGCCCATGGCCCTATAAATAATCATCAATTGGTCATCAATTTGGACCCTCTATACATGGGCACCAGCAGAATATTTTCCAGGGGGGGGGGGGGCAAAGACTACTTTAACATATGGTTATCATGTTGGAAAGAACAAAAAAGCAAGGGAAAAAGCTGCATACAAAAATCCAGGGGGGGGGGCATTGCCCCCCCCTTGCCCTATGCTGCCGGAGCCCATGGCCCTATAGAATAATCATCAATTGGTCCCCTATGCTGACCGGAAATTCGATATTTTAAAGTAGTATTTCCTGACTGCTGCACACCCTGTCAATGAATCAATTTTTCCTTATTCTTTTTAGTACATTGACGGGGAGGAGTGTGTGTGTGTGTGTGTGTGTGTGTGTGGGGGGGGGGTGTTACCCAGACTTCCGTAATTGCCCTTGTCTTGAACTTTCCGTGCAGCCAGCCCAGCCATAAGTTTGGACGAATGTGTTTTGAAAATCTGAAAAAATAAACAATAACCAAGTGGCGTTTATTAATTACTTACAGCATTTATAAAACAGCGCCATTTACAGTAGGGAATAATTTATTGTTATGACTACTCTTCTGGATGACAGATTGTTTCTCTAATGAGATATTTTATGACCTCAAGCTACAGTGCATGTTTTTAACCCTCTCCTCAGGTCGGGAGGGAGAAGAGCGGCTACTGAGCAGATGCCCCCCCCCCTCCTCCTCCACACATCATTGATAAGAGAATAAACAAATCAACTTCCTTGTTGTTGTTGTTGGAGAGAGGCTTTTTTGGGGTTTAGCCGAGCGCCAGCAATGGTAACAAGAATCAAAGAGAAGGGGAAACAAGGAGGGGTGGAGAAAAGGAGAGCGGCATTTTGATTGGAAAAAAAAAAAAAAAAACTAAAACAAAGAGGGCGGAATTTTATCAAGAAAAAGGGCAAGGAGGGCGGCATTTTACCGGGAAAAAGGGCACCAGGGCGGGCCACCCCCCTGAAACGCTCTAGAGTGATCCCTGAAAATCCACGTGTCAAGGTCATGCGACTTTCCCACTCTTCGTACTCTCCTCCACTTCATTTCCATAGTTTCGACGAATTACGATTTTTTTTCACATGGCTTTGTTAACACAAGGTGAATGTTCAGCCATAAGTGGGAGAAAGCTATCAGAACTCCTTAACTGCTGTGTAGGAAAAACAGAGTGGAACTGCTTTCAACTCTGTTACCCTGTTAACCCTGTTTGTTGAGGGGGGGCAGTACCTCAGAGTATTTGTTTGCATTATTAAATTTATTTTACTAAAAAGAGAAAAGGGCATTCAGGGGGGGGGGGCAGAGCCCGACTTGCATGTCATGTCTGTTATATAAATTAGAGTCTGCCATTGTATGTCCGTTGGTGGAGCAGCTGATCACCGAAGGCGACTGCTCACTGTGACATGTAAAAATGTCCCATAAGTTGGATAGTCTGGTCGAGAAGCAATCCGCTGGCAGACGTGCTTGTCGCCGAAGGAGAGCAGCCCGTTGGCGGACCAGACGGTGCCCCCCGAAAGCGGCCACTCTTCATAATGTGTAAAAGCGACTCATAGGGTGCACAGACCGGTCGTGAAGTGGTCTGTGAGTCATAGGTTGCACATTTTGGTAGGGAAGCTGTCCATTGGCGGACCAGATGGTTGGCAAAGGCGGGAGTCCCACTGGTTGCACAAGCCGGTCGCGAAGTGGCCTGTGTGCTCTAGGTTGCATATTTTGGCCGAGAAGCACCCATCAACTGCCAAAACTGGTCGCCGAAGGCAACTAGTTTTGAATAAAGAAATTAGCCAAATGATTACAAAAACAGGTATTTTTGTACACGTGCACCTACTGACAGTAAATTTATCATCGGAATTATTGCGAAGGAGGGTGTTATTTCATTAACTATTTTACAATAAAATTAGGAAGACTGGAGTGTTTAGGTTAATTTACCAACTATGCGAAAAATTCCAGAGCTGGGGATCAAACCCAGGACTGCCATTTAATGTGTGGGTACTCTACCATTGAGCTACTCTGGGATATCTGTGGTTTTCAGAAGAGGACGATAATTGCCAACAGTTCTCATGCAAGAAATTTCTTCCGGGAATCATCCCAGAGTAGATCAGTGGGAGAGCACTCATACATTAAGCAGCAGTCCTGGGTTCGATCCCCAGTTCAGGAATTTTTTGCACAGTTGGTAGATTATAAACCAACACTGCAATCTTCCTAATTTACTTGAAAGGTTGGCAAAAATTTGTAAGGTTTCTCAGTTGCTAAAATATGTATATTTTATAATAGTTTGGCCAAATATATATATATATAGGGTTAAGATAGGACGACCATCTTAAATGATTAAGGAGACACCAAAAGTCTTGATTAATAGAATTATATTTACAGACATTTACAAAAACAAAAATAACACATGAAGAATAATGGCACATCTGCCAATCCACGTAGTTGTCATTTACAGCGAGATTCTTAGTTTATTCTGCATGAGAAAATAGGTTCACTGCAGCTTTAGGGGAATGGGAGAAAAGAGTCCATCAGGTGGTGCCATTTGCTGGTAATGACCTGAAGGAAGTCTGGTTTGGGCATTACACACACTCACACACATATGATAGATATATGGTGCCAAAAATGGTGGGTGGACAATACTAAAGCTGTTCCAATTTTCTTTATGAATTTGATTTCATCTTACGGACTCTTTATCATAAGTTGATAAGCTGTCTCGGGGAATTTTTTCACTAGAACGTTTTTTTGGAGTTAGAAATTTTTTCATGTTATAGAATTAAAAGGAGTGAAGTGTTATTCACTGGTTTGAAAGCAAGTATGTATGTTGCAAATGTGGTTAGAATATGAAGTTAAATAAAAGGAAGCATGTTAGTGATGTGCTGCTGGCATGGGCAGCATTTCAGCTTTTAATTTGGGGTTGCAAGATTTGATGTATTAAAATTCAAAGTATGGAATAAATAAAATGTTAAATTTCGGGTTGTGACCGTGCCCCCTTGCACCCCTTTTTGCCACACTTGGATGCTGCTAAGGAAGGGAGGAAGAAACAGACTCATGGAAGTATGTTAAGCTCATGCACAGATGGTGAAAATGGCATAAAGGGGCATTTCTGGACCATGAAGTAAGCAAATGAAATGAAAAAAAATAAGGCAAGGACTATTATTATTAAGGTTCTTTAATAATTTTGTAGGGAAATTGATATTTTTGTTTAGCTGTAAGCGAGGTTTCCAAGTCTACAGAACTTTTTTAGGTTAAAAACAGGCTGCTGTTTGCCCATTTTAGATTAGGTGTACAGAGTTTCTGAACTCCCGGAAGTTTTTCAGGGATAAAAGTACACTATTGATAGAAACTTTTGAATTGTTTTGCTTGATTTTTTCTGTTTTTTAGTGCAATTTAGGTGCAATTTTGTTATAATTATTTGAGATCACTTTGTTGATCATGCAAATTGGTTGGTTATCGTTAGTGGGGATCGGCAGCTGCTCCCTAGGAAACTACCCAAGCATCAAGTATTACAAATTAATGTCCAAGACCCTCCAATAATCTATCACGTCATACACAATTTATGTAAGTTGAAGTGTCATATTTGATCTGTATCTGGGATGTATTCTGTTAGCGGGGGCATGTTGCCAAGCCTCATACGGTCACCAAAGGGTAGGATAAATAAACAGGTGTGGTATCATTGCCAATCGTGATGAATTATTTAGCAGCCCTTTTGCAGAGTTGTGTTGTCGCTGCTTCTGTCATAAGTAAATTATGTGATTGGTCAAAGAATTTAACTGTCAACCAATCTACGTGTACTTGACCCGCAATCCAATCAAAGTGTGTGTGTGTTGTATGTTCATGAAGTTAGAGGTTTTTGAATGTTGGCTTTTTTGGGGAATTGAAATTTCTAGTTACTTTCACATTAAATGCAGAAAAGTTGTGTAGAGCTGTAATGAATTTTTTTAAATTTACAGTGTGTTGTTTGTTAATCCTAAAAAAGTTAATTTTGGTAAAAAGCTGAAAATGTTTGTTGTGAAGAATCTTTAAGAAGCCCATGTTAGGCTTAAGTTCTTCTGCTTATTTGCATGCTCTTTCATGGATTTATTTTGAGTTAAAAGCATGTTGTTCATAAATAAAAAAGGATGTTCAGGCCATTAAATAAGGAATGAAATGAAAAATTTGAGGTATGTGCTTTTGTTTATTTAAATGTTTATTCCTTGCTTTTCTGCATATTGGTTAATAGTTGAGAATTTTTATTGTTCTATGGCCCCATAATTATATAAAGGTTTCAATATGTTGTGTTATTTTTTGTAGAATGGGAAGGGAAAAAATGGAAATTTTTAAGGTTTTAAAAAAGATGGCTAAGTTTAGTTGATATATGGGTTTGCTACACACATATATGGAGAATTCCCATACAATTTTTAGGTTTAAGAGTCATTCCATCTCATTTCAGGCAGGCAAAACCAAAACATGTCAGGTCACCACCATAGATTTCTTTGAAAAAATTAGGGTAGTTACGACTGTTGGAGACATGAAATATGCCAAAAGGATTTTTTCCAAAAAATTTTTTTTCTTCTGCTACAGCACTTTCAAATTTAGCTTAAAATCGGGTATTTTTAGAAGATACGGAGATCATGCAACACTTAAACTGCCGTAACTTCAAAGTTATTTCATCTATTTACTTATTTTTTATTTATTTTTTAGCTATTGAATTACCCTGTAATATTTTATATTTAAAAAAAAAAAAACCTGATTGCAAATTTTATATGAAAAAAAAAATGTTTATTTACCCTACAAAACTGCAATTTTTCAATCTTTAAGATTTTTTTTTCCTATTAATTTTTTTCTTTTTTACAAAAGTAAAGGTGCCAATCAAAACTACTCTTAAGACACTATTAAAGTAATTTTTTTTTAAATTTTAGACTGCCCACATTTTGGGAAATTGAGCTTTGAAAAGTACAAATTTTCCCAAAACTTCAAACTTCAGATGGCAACAGCACAAAAACCCCATTTTTTAAAAATCTCAAAATTTACACATTTGATGTCTCATGCATGCTTAACAAATTAAACATAATTAGATGTTGTATTTTTGCCTCATTAATTTTATATGATTTTTTGAAAATGGCTCATTTCAACAATTCCAAGTTGTGTCCTAAATGTTGTTTCTGTTATATCTCACCGTAAATGTTTCATATAAATTCAACTAGAAATTTTCATTTTTCTATAGCTAAAGGAAATTTATTAATTTGCTTAAAATTTAAAGCAATAAAATTTTACTGATATGTACATATGCGTGTAGATAGATAGATAGATAGATAGATATGCGTGTAGATAGATAGAAAGAATAGCAGTACAGATCAATAAAATGCTAAATATTTGAAATTCAGTAATAAAATCTTGACTAAAGTATTGTACACACTAAAGTATTGTAGTATTGCCCTTAAATAGCCAATACTACTCAACAAACTAAAGTATTGTAAAATTAATATGCATATATATTTATATATATATATTTACTTACTCTTAGCTTAAAAGAAATGTTGACTTCTGATTTAAAAATTTATTCTTTTAGAGTTTTCCACCACTCCTGCCAAATAAGAATTTCACTGTACAGTTAATTTGTTGCACTAGATTGTTTTCTGCATTTTTAATTTTTTTTTTTACTGTTGTAACATTTATAAAATGTAATTCTTTATATAACTATAGTTTTTAAGGAAATATAAATTTTTAAGCATAATTGTTTTCATTAATTAAAAGGCATGTAAAGAGAAAATGTGCTCAATTTGTTTTAATTCCATTTCATAAAAAGAATGAAGCCGTGCAGAGTGCCCTTGTGGAGTTGGATGTGTTACTTTGAGAAGAACATTCTCTAATGGCACAGAGCATTCGACCTTCCTTTTTCTGGATTCTTCTGGCCACTGAAATCCTTTCACTGGGCCACGGGGATGCATGAATGATACATTCACATCCATTAGTTCTTGTGATATTCCAGTAATTTGTCCCATCCACCAATTATCTTCATAGATGCATCCAACAAAGTCTCCCATTTTGAAGTCATCAATAGAGTAGTGCTTTTTCACTTGGAAGGATGTTTCAACTTTTTTAACCTCATGCTTTACTGTACGTCCTAGATATACCTCATTGTCCTTAAATAGCCAATAATGTTTTGACTGAATTCCAACAACCGGTTTTACATTTGCCCAAGCTTTTTTGCTTGATCTGCAGGCTGCAATAGTTTCCTTTTTGAGATCTAAAAGCATGATATTGTTTACAGTATTAGATAACACTCTAACAAATGAAGTTGCATCTCTAATTGCTTGCACACTCTCCTTTTGCAAGTTATATTTACTTGCATAGTGTTTACAGAGCCCACCTACTGCATCACATGCACTTTTGCCATGACCTGTTGCAGAAAAAATCCATTTTTTTCATAGAATTGAGTATTTTTTGACATTTCATACAGTTGAAATCTATTTTTAAAAATGACTAGCTGCACCATCTGAAATGTGAATTAGTGTTTTAAGAGATTCAATTTTGATATACTTAAAAATATCATTAGATATCATATCAACTGCACATAAAACATGGGCAGTGCCGTGTGTTGTATCATCAGATACTACAACAAAACTTTTTTTTTTAATCTTGAAAATATGCAATGCATGTAAATAATGAAATTTGATCGTTATTCCAATGATAGCTTTGGATTTCATCTGGTAGTATTACAGACCAATTTTCGGCAAAATTGAAATGCAAAATAAGAGCGGAACTGTCAATGACTGCCAGTTTTGTTTTTGAAATTTCTTCTCTTTATATCTTTCTAATGAAATTATGTGGTATTGCTTTTGAAATCCAGTGGCTGGCATCTTTTAAAAATTTTTCCACAGATACTGTTTTTTTTATGAGATCCCCATTTTCCCAAATAGCGTACGTTACTTCCTCACAATCTGATGTATCAATTTCCAGAGATTCTATTCCTGGGCACTCTGTACAAATTTGGAGCCAGCAATCTTCATTATTTATTTTCTCACACAGACAGATTTTTAACAGAGTTTCTTCATTGATAACTGTGGCTTTTAGAGTGCAAAGAGCTATGCATATTAGTTTTAAATTGCTGCAGTAGATGCAAGAACAAACAGTTTGAATTGGCTGGATTCTCACCCATTTAGGACGGAGAGAGTAAAACTTTGAAAGACTTATTTTTATGTTTTTATTTTCTGACATTAATTGATAGGCTTCTTTTATGCTTCTGGTCATGAATCTCTTTACTTTTTAAATTTTTTCACCATTTTCATCTTTAACAAAAATGACATCCTTTTTGTTAGGACTGTGTTTTGTGCAATCCTTACTGTCATCCAAATAATGACAGTGCAATGTTAGTGGCTTCTTCTGATAAAGGGTGTCCATTGTAAGGATCAGCATGCATATAAATACCTTTCTCTTTCCTTAATTTCCTTGATTTATCTATAAGGTATTTAGATACCGCGGGCAATTTTGCTTTTATTTCTGTTTTACTCAGAGATTTTGGTAGCAAGGTAAGTAATTGTAATTTTTCAGTATAATTGCATGCTTGTAGTGCAGTATTGAAGCTATCAAACCACTCGTTGCACAAACAATTTGGTTTTTCTACAGGGCTATCTTTCAAGTCATTAACTCCATACATATCTTCTAATTTACTCACTGCTGAAGCACCCAGTGTTTCTTCTAATTCTACCTTTTTTCCTTTTCATATAACTTGCCCTTCTCTCTGGTCTGACATGTGAAGAGTTTTAAATGGTGATATGTTAGCATTAAAGGTCTGAATATTTTTGTTTATAGTAGCGATAACCTCATCAGCAGGAATGAAAGAATTCTCAGATGCTTCTTCATTTTTTTCATGTTCTTCAGAAATTTGCAGACATTGTCTTTTATAAAATGCTACACAGTTATAACACAAACAGAGGCGCAGAGAGCCAAGTCGGGGCCCCGGTGATAAAATCTTTGGGGTCCTTTTGCTATCCAGAAATTCTTTTGATGTTGTATCAGATCGATCATTTATTCCTTACTAAAATTATTAATCATTTAAAGAAACTTTAAATTAATTGTAATTGGAAAATAATTAATAGAATTAAAATTATTTATTTAAAAGAGTTTTATACTTGAATAAGCATCCATGCTCTAAAAAATACCAACATTTTGTTTTAAAGATTTCGTCACCTCCATAGAGAAACTGTATTTACGTTAACATTTTTGCATGGCATGTTTCCTCAGCAGGGGCGTTGCCAAGGGGGGTCATAATCCCCCACCATGAGGAATTTTTTGCCATACAAAATGTATATTCTTCACTCCTTCATCACACACATGTATGCATATATGTGAGTTGCAGTAGTCGTAACCCCCCCCCCCCATGAAAAATTTCTGGCTACGGCCCTGTTCCTCAGTATTGAAAAAATTAATAATTTTATTGATACTTCCATGCAAGAAGGCAGCCAAACAAATTTCAGAAGGCCAAAAAAGTGGAAATTCCAAAATTTCTCACAGAAAGTCTTGATCTTTAACATTTTGTTAGGAAAAAGGTTGTTTGTAGGTTGGGTGTGTCCATAGTCTCTCCTCTGGCTATACCCTTTCTTCCACTATTTAACAATGTGGCTCGAAAAAAAAAAAAAAAAAAAAAGATTTCTTGTTAAATAAATCTTTCTACTTTTAGTCTTGGCAAACCGTTGAATAACACCGTCAATGTCTATTTTTCTTGGAGAAAAAGACTCAATGAGAAACATTCCTCGTTTTTGTCAAGTTAGTGGTTTATACTCTAGCTGGCTTTTTGTAATTTCATTCAAAAATTAATTTGAAACATCCGGGGACATAATCTGGACTTTTTTTTTTTTATAAAATTGACAACACACAATTAAGTATCATATAAGCAGCAAAAGCGGGGCCCCTTCACAAGCTGAGGTCCTGGGGATTTTTCCCCTGCTCCCCCTCCCTCTCTGCGCCACTGAACACAAATTATCTGTCTTATTTACAGAAATATTTGGGCCTACAATCTTTTGAATATTATCAGCCAAATCTTCAATATTAGAAAATCTTCTAGTATTAGTTTTGTACACTGCTTTCTTGTGTCTTTTAAAGTAGTCAACACATTTAATTCTTTCAAAACTGTGATACTCTGACATCATTAGATATTAAAATAATTATATGACACTAAATAATATTTACAAGAATAGTAATCAATATATTCAGAGGTATATACTACAAAAACACACTAAATAAACAGCTGAATTGCTAATGAAAAAAAAAGAAATTGTAATCTATAAATGAGATATAATCTTACTCATCCTTACAACAACAACAACAAAAAAAAAAAAAAAAAAAGAACTAATATCTAATAAAACTGCAAAGTTGTTCTCAGAAAATTAACAGTTTTGCACATCTGTTCAAAATTTGAAAGTTATTTACAAAGCAAATATCTACATTGTATATGCATGTTTATTTTAGAGAGCATGTGTTATCAAATTCTATCTGCTTAGTGTATAGTGCTTACATAATGTATAAACTATAAATTAAAATTGATTTTGATTATTTTGCTAATATTAATTTTCAACATTTTCACCAGCGCAACTACTGGAAACATATAATAATATATTAATAAGTAAAAATTTACTGCCCTAATTTCTAAGCAAAAATAAACATTTTCCTTTAGCTATGGAAAAACCAGAATTTCTAGTTGAATTCATATGAAGCATTTATGGTGAGATGTAACAGAAACAACATTCAGGACAAGACTTGTATATGGTTGAAATGAGCCATTTTCAGAAAATCATAAAATTAATGAGGCAAAAATACAACATCTAATTATGTTTAATTTGTTAAGCATGCATGAGACATCAAATGTGTAAATTTTCAGATTTTTAAAAAATGGGGTTTTTGTGCTGTTGCCATCCAAAGTTTGAAGATTTGGGAAAATTTGGACTTTTCAAAGCTCAATTTCCCAAAATGTGGGCAGTCTAAAATTAAAAAAAAAATTACTTTAATAGTGTCTTAAGAGTAGTTTTGATTGGCACCTTTACTTTTGTAAAAAAGAAAAAAATTAATAGGAAAAAAAAATCTTAAAGATTGAAAAATTGCAGTTTTGTAGGGTAAATAAACATTTTTTTTTTTCATATAAAATTTGCAATCAGGTTTTTTTAAAATATAAAATATTAAAGGGTAACTCAATAGCTAAAAAATAAAAAAAAATAAGTGAATAGATGAAATAACTTTGAAGTTACAGCAGTTTAAGTGTTGCATGATCTCCGTATCTTCTAAAAATACCCGATTTTAAGCCAAATTTGAAACTGCTGTAGCAGAAGAAAAAAATTTGGAAAAAATCCTTTTGGCATATTTCATGTCTCCAACAGTCGTAACTACCCTAATTTTTTCAACGAAATCTATGATGGTGACCTGACATACCCTGCCTGACTTGAGATGGAATAACTCTTAATGTGAATCAATAGGTAAGGATTTTTGAGTTGTTTGTGGTGAGTTTTGATTTTATTCTCATTTTACTAGTCCAAATTTTGAGTTTTTTAAAGGTATTAAAATTGCAAGAATCTCATGGAGGAAGGGGTAGTCAGTTTTTCTATTATTTTTAAACAGCATTTTAAGAGAAATTTTGCTGTATATTTTTCTGCAAGAATATATTTTAGTATTATGTATCTTGTCAAGATTTTTTTTTTTTTTTTTCTAATGTATGCATAGCTCCGGGATAGTGTCTTTTGCTCATATTCATATTGCTTTTCATTGCATTTGAAATATGTTAAAAATGTTTTAATAAGGTGTTTGGGCCATGGGCGCTGGCAGAATATTTCCCAGGGGAGGGGGGGGGCAAAGACTACTTCAATGTATGGCTACCATGTTGGAAAGAGCAAAAAAGCAAGGAAAAACACTGCATACAAAAATCCAGGGGGGGCATTGCCCCCCTTGCCCTATGCTGCCGGCGCCCATGGTTTGGGCTTGCTTTAGCCCACTGCTTGGCGACATTTTTTAGGAGGGACAATAAATATGCCAAATCAAGTTTGGAAAAAACCTGGTTTATTTGAAAAAACCAAAAACCCAGGTTTTTTTTTGGTTTAAACCAGTCTTTTTTTTTTTTTTTTAAATCCTTTTATTATTACCTGTTACATACTTATAAATAAAAGTATTTGTAAAATGTTCAGATAACAATTAATATTCCTTCTGAAAGTAATTAAAACAAAGTAAATAAACAATTGCTGTTATACTTATGTGGGCATTGAAATCATTCAATTTTAATATTTTATTTAGAGATACTATTTTTTATATTTAGTATATAATATAATACAATATTAACTGTTTACTACATTTTACATGGAATCTTGCACTTAGATTCATCAGTAATAATGGTGATAAGTTGTTCAAAATGATATTTTTAAGGTTTAAAAATAAGTTGTTAAGACAAAACCTCTATTTTAGAAATAAATTAAAAATGCAGCCTATAATTTAAGTTTAATTAATAATTTTTAATAAAGATAAAACAATAAGATGTCTATTACATTGATATAAAAACTTATTGTTGATACTTATAAGGATAATTTTAAAAGATATCAGAACATATTCTATCTGTAGTATTCAGAATTTTAAATTATTCTTTAAAAAAAAAAACAATTGGTTTTTTGAGAAAAAAACCATTTTGTTTAAACCATGATTTAAACCGTGGTTTAAACCAATCAGTTTAAACCATGCCAACCCTGTGCCAAATACAGTACAACTTCTCAAATCTAGAATCGTTACGACTTCGATTCCGGATTACAGAAATTTCTGAATCCTAGAAATTCTATAATATCAACCATTAAAAATGCCACTAAAGTCCCCCCCCCATCTATGTATATCATTAAATACCGAATACATAGCTCCTTATGGTATTATTGGATAGAGTAAAAGTTCCAGTTGGCATAGGAAATGCTCATTGCTCTTAAAACAAACACAAATGTAATAAATATCAAAAGAAATAAAAATAAAAGCTAATCATACAGCATTCAAAGTTTAAAACAAAAATTTTGATGCATACTCGAGTGGTCATATTATGTAATCAGCTTGCTCCCAGCCCGAATGTTTAACTCTCTTCCCCTCCTCTTTTTCACACTTTTCGCTCTTCCATTTTAAAGGTGCAGTTGATCAACAAAATAGAAAGTTTTTTACATTTTTTTTTTAATGATTCATTGTAGTAAGCATAGTCAGATAAAAGAAAAAACTATCTGTGCACATAATCCACAACTAACTGCAAACTCATAATTTCTCATAATAACTGAATGCATAGTGCACATATAATCCAGATAACCTAGCTATTCTATTTTGCTTAGGCTTGTATAATTTAATTATAACTACACCCTATCAAAAAAGTTTTTGAGTAACAGTGAGACTTCTTACGTTTGTTTCATACATTAAAAATTATTTATCATAAAATATGAATCAGGTTTTATATAATTATAGCTTTTCACAATTCTGTTGAATTGTGCATCGTTGAATACTTTTTTGAGGGTGTACATTTGTACATAATAGTCTGATGTTTCTAGCCTAGGATCAGGCCAGTGTTAGTATATTTTTGAGGGTCCCCCTACAGCAATGGCTAGACCCAGTGAAGCTTTTTTGGGTCTCGCAAAGGGCCAGCGAGGTACCATATTTTAGAGGGTGCCCCTACTGCAATGGCTGGACCCAGTGATGTTTTTTTTTGGGTCTCACAAAGGGCCAGCAGTAGCATATTTTTGAGGGGGGGCCCCTACAGCAATTGCTGGACCCAGTGATGTTTTTTGGGTCTTGCAAAGGGGCAACGGTACCATGTTTTCGAGGGTGGCCCCTACAGCAATGGCCAGACCCAGTGATGTTTTTTGGGGTATCGCAAAGGGCCAGCAGTAGCATACTTTCAAGGGGTCTTCTACAGCGAATGCCGGACCCAGTGATGTTTTTGGGGAATCGCAAAGGGCCAGCAGTAGCATACTTTCAAGGGGTCTTCTACAGCGAATGCCAGACCCAGTGATGTTTTTGGGGGTCTCACAAAGGGCCAGCAGTAGCATGCTTTCAAGGGGCCCTCCACAGCTAATGCTGGACTCAGCGATGTTTTTTGGGTCTCGCAAGGGACCAGCGGTAGCACATTTTCAAGAGGTCCTTCGGTCCTTCCTCTCTTGTTTTTAATAGTTTCTTATTTGTACTTAAAATAGTTGTTCCTTTTTAAAATGCTTGGTTTTCCTAAATTGCCGTTTTGTTTACATTCCTGCATTTTCGGTATATCTTGATCAAATAATCTTAAAAATCAAACGTTCTTCCTCTATGGCTGAATCTCACAGCCTTCTGTATGACATGCACGTTGCCGAACGAGAAAAACAAAAATAACAGAACCGAACAGAGCAGAAGAGGTTACAACAGAGCTCGAAAAATCTTAAAATTTGTACATGCCCTTTCAGGCATGTTAATCAAAAAAGTACATGCCCGATTAAAATTTATAATGCCCAAATATCTTTAAATGCATATTTAGAGAAACAGTAACAAACTAAAATTATAATATAATATTGCACACATATCACTAAAGAATTACTTCTAGTTACAATCAAGTGCAATGCCCTTCCACATGTCTTGTTTCTCTTGTACTAAACAGCCAATGTTCAATCACTGTTGATGGATCAACGTTTTTGTTTTTTTTAAATATTTAACACCATCAACACTTATTCTCATTAAAAGATTCATCGTTTCAAATGACACACTGCATCGAAATTGATATTTTATGCGATTCATTGCACTGAATACTCTTACAGGAAATATGCACAGGGGGAAACACAGAGAATTACAGATAAGTAGTGGAATATTTCTTAATTTCAGTTGTTACTCTTTAGGTTATATTTGCATACCCGGTCGGGCATGTAAGGGGGGAAAATGCATGCCTGAGTTTAACGTTTACATGCCCTGGGCATGCTGGGCAATATAATTTTCGAGCCCTGGGTTAATCCCAGAGACATTCCGCAGAAAAATGTCAACTCACCAGTATGTTGACAATCGCCAAGCGGTGGGCTAAAGCACATTTTCACCAGGTGTTTGGATAAGTGTATTTTAGTTTTGGGTTTTTTTCCCCTTTATTTTTATGCTATGTTAGGCGAGAAAAAAAAAAAGTCGCCCAAAAAAGGCTGCCCCTGCTAACGGAATATTTCCCCTGTATCCATGGGCGCCGGCAGAATATTTCATGGCGGGGGGGCAAAGACTACTTCAACGTATGGTTACCATGTTGGAAAGAGCAAAAAAGCAAGGGAAAACACTGCATACAAAAATCCAGGGGGGGGCATTCCCCCACCCTTGCCTGTATCCCACCCCTCCTCCTAGAAATTTACTTTTTTCGGATGGCAGACTCATGAACCAATGAAATATGTGAAATTCAAGACATTCGAAAAATACCGTATTTCAGCTCTATTCATAGCAGTTTAATCACTCACTTCTTCATTTTAGGCAGGATCAATTCCCCCCCATTCCAGCCCTTATCATTATCAGTAGAATGATAAGGTATAGAATTTCGAAATGCAAAAAAACAGAGGGTATAAAACAAAATAGTAGAAGAACTGCTTCACAAATGTCTGCGAAGAAAAAGAATTTTGTACCAGCACACAAGCAGAAGCAATATTATTAATTTAAATTGCAGGGTTTAAAAAACTTTCTCCAAAACTTTGAGGAAACTACTGAGACCAAGAATAAGGGGGAAACTAGACATGATTGCACAAATGACAGAAATAAATTCGTTCAAATATTCTGAAAGTATAAGTCAAAACTTTCAATAAAATAGTAACCAGAAACAAACAATTTTACTTACAGATTCCCGGTGTAAGGAACACGGAACAGAAAGTTTTGTGTTGAGCAGTTGAGCTTCAAACAACCCACTTTTATCGATATGCCCAGTATGATAATCAAAGAATGCGCCAACGGCTGTGTTCGTAAACAACACCAGTTACATTCGTGGTCAGTGGTGTGCAGTGGTGTGTCTCCTCACATCCGGACCGAGTCCGAAGGAATGAATCTGAAGTTTGGAACAAATATTTGTTCTGAGTACTGTTTAATTTAAGCCGGATTCATACTGGCCGTACCGCATCGCTAAGACGCCGCAATGACGTCACGTGGCGGAGCAACACGGCGCCCGCGCGGCGAGCGCGGAGGGTTTGCGCATTATCTGGCGAGAACAGATATTCCGCAGCGACCGCAAAGCTACAGCCAATTACAGAAGAGCTTTTCAGCTACAGCCAATTACAGAAGAGCATTGGTGTATTTACTTGCGGCACCGCAAGCTCGCCGCCAGGACAGCCAACGGTCCAAAACGGCGAAACAGTACGGCATGGTTGCGGTGCGGCGCGGCAGATATAGGCCCTTATTCAGATAGATTTAGTAGCTACTAACACTATTGTTTAGTTACTAAATTTAGTAAAGTGGATTCAGATAGAATTTGGAGGCGGAGATACTAAACACGTGACCAAAACAAGCTGCTAAAATCACGTGACCAAACAAGCTGCTAAATCACCGACTAAATAAACGCACGCCTGTAACAAGCGCTCTGATTGGTCTACTTGCTTCCCTGTTAACTTATCCCTACATTTTCCCTGACTTCCCTTGGTGTTGGTCACGTGATTTAGTACTAAATGTATCTGAATCCCGATTTACGAACATTTAGTATCTCCGCCCACTTACTAAGTTAGTAACTGAACAATAGGTTTAGTAGCTACTAAATCTATCTGCATAGTAGCCATGAATCCACCTTTAGGTGACCAAACGTCCCCATTTTCAGGACGTTTTTCAAATTGTCTCCAAAATGTAAAACAGGAATTGGGGACAACTTTTAATTATTGCATTGTTTTTTAATTAAATTACTGTTAATTATTTCATTAATTATAAATGTCCCCAGTTTTGTTTCAAAATCGGGGACGTATCCCCGATTCCATGTTCAAAAATCTGGTCACCTTAGTTTAAGGCTCTTCCTCAGACAGATCGAAAGAAGTTTCCTTTCCATGTTAAGCAATGGGAATTTTATTACTTCGGTTTTCAAGTAATATCTCGGCACTAAATTAATATTTTTAAGTTTTTCTTTCATTGTTGTTTTCTTGAAAGACTTCTCACCTTTTCCATCTTTCAGATTTTAGAAATATTGCTTTGATGTATTTTTTATTTAATATTAAACACAATCATCTATCTACAAAGACACGAATTCTGACAGTCAACTGCGATTTTCTCAGACCAGACTAACTTTTTTGAAATTTGGTAAAGATAGAAAAATTGCAGTGCACTTTGCCTTTTCAAATACATAAGTATTTTTTATCTAATCCATAAATTTGATTTTTAGCGATTTATTTACACATTTTTGATGAAAAATTTTCAGATGTTTTCCACCCCCACTTGCCCACGTGTTGCGTTACCACCCGCAGAGATGAAACGGGGAGAAGGAGGAACTTGATTTACGACTCCTCGCAGAAAAGGAATAGATTTGTTTCGGATGGATGATGTAAATGGAGGGACAATTTACATTGCTCAGTACGGAGTACAATTTCCACTTATATAATATTTAAAAAGTTTAAATGCACAAACTTTTTTAGGTGAAGTAGCTTCAACCTAAAATTGTAGGAAAGTTTATTTCTCTTTTGTAATTCCATATATATCGAAGTTTCCTTCTGATGTTCGGTAATCAACTAAAGCACTATTCATTACGCTCATTACCTATATATATATATATATATATATATTACTTGTATATAATTTTTCACACAGCTATATAAAATGCTAAAGAAAAGGACCTTTAGTATATAAGTAAAGGTTAAAAAGAAATATAAGTAAATAGTATTATCCAGTAAGTAAAAACATATTGGACTAATTTGTATGTGTGTGTGTGTGTGTATGTATCTATGCACGCGCAATCGAATAGGCAAACTCACATCATCTAATCCGAAAGTCACTAATGACCAGAGTGTTTGACAAATTTTAATCGAACTTGGCTATTAATCATCCGCATCTGTTTTTTTTTTTTTTTTTTTGTTTTTTTTTTTTCCCTGTAATTCCAACTTCCAACAATGTCCGCCTTCTTTTCATACTACCCTCTGATTGCAGTTCTATATCTTACGTTTTCGGGTCCCAGATGTATGTTTATACTTATCCATTACAAAAGCTTCATTAGTAATCAGTCAAATATATTGGCGCCTTTCTTTTCCTTTCTTATTGCATGTTTAAACTTTAGTACATGATGACTGCGTCTGTGTGATCCAGAAGAGGTTTTGGAAGACACAATTACTTTATTTCCCGGTGAGACTTGTGCGCCAAAAATTCGCAACATACGTCCTCTAGGAGTGGAATTCGAGGCAATTGCCCCTCCTCCCCTCTCGGTGGGTCAGGGTCAGCTGGAGGGGACCCTTTTTTCGTATGTTGTCCCAGGACCACAGTATAACTTTTTGAATAACTCAAAATGAATCACGATTTAAATATGATGACTGATCAAAAATGAAGGAAAAACATTCTTTACGCATCGAAATTTTGAAGTACGGACGCAGCTATAACGGGCATTATTTATTCTGTTGGCTAAAAGGGAGGAAAAAACAGAATATATTTAAAGAATTGGTTCATATTAAGCATTTAAAAAAAGTTCTCTGTGGTATTAATACATCCAAAAACATACTACTCACAAAAAAACTTCTAAGCCGATTTGAAATTTCGCAATCAAATGAAGTGTTTAACTAACTCAAAAGTATTAGAAATTGCTTTTAGGATCATATTTAAAATTTTCTGTGCATTTAAACTTCTTCAATGTTATATCAGTGTAAATTTTACTCCGTGCTGGGCAATGCAAATTGTGCTCATTGATATTTAATTAATTTAATTGGGAGGATACAAAACTGAAACGCCCGACACGTGCAGATGCCTCTGATTACAGGATCTTGGCTCCCAAGCTGATGAGCTGATTTCAGTGCAATTTATTTTGTTTCAAAGCTGATTTCACGAGTGTTTCTTAGTTACATTGGACGATATTGATTTCAACATATTGAGGCTTTTTTTTTTTTTTTTTTTTTTTAAATATAAATGCTTATTTGCACTTGTTTTCTAGGTGTGGTTGATTACATTCTTAATAACTAAAGCAGCCTTTTATTAATGAATATGTCATTTTATCTCTCACCCCCTTTATTGAATTGTCCCAAAAAAGCGACATAATTTTACATATATTTAAATACTATTAGTTCGCAACAACTTTAATCCATTGTTACAATATTTCGTAAGCTGTAGATATGCATCCCATGTATTTTTCTATAAATAGGTTACAATCATAAAAATTTCAACATAGGGTTACCAGGCGAAAAGCACGAAAGGTGAGAGATAAAATGACATAGTTAATTAATATCGTTTTAATATGGCAATAATGAAACTAAAAAATTAGGGGGGGGGGTCATAGGGGTCTCCCCCTGACGAGGCTCGAACAGCTGAGTTATATATATATATATACATACGCAGTGGAACTTGCCTTATATGACCACCCTCGGAATCAACAAAATTGATCATCTTATAAAGTGGTCACCTTACAAAGGTTGCAATGTGCAGTGATTAGAAAGGGAAAATTTACAAAAGTGGTCAGTATAGACTTGTGGTCTCTTTACGAAGGTGGTCACTTTAGGAGGTTCCACTGTGTATATGTAATGCGAGGTATATCTTATTTGCAGTACATATTGTGTTTTACTTATTAGTTATATAGATAGATAGATAGGAAACTCGGCTGTTTGAGCCTCGTCAGGGAAAGACCCCCCCCCCGAACCCCCTAATTTTTTGTTTCATTATTGCCATATCAAAACGATATTAATTGACTATGTCATTTTATCTCTCATCTTTCGTGTATTTCGCCTGGTTCAAGTTAACCATTTGCGGAACAAATTAGAAATGTTGAAAATAACTCTTGAACAACAATCAGGGAATTTAGATCTGAACGCAATGATAAAACACATCTGAAAAAACTTTGTATGAACTTTTTTGCACATGAAATCAAATGCAACAAATGGAGTTTATTTCCAGATAGTTCAATTATTTTGCCCATCTGGGGCTGCAAGTATCAGCACATTAAATGTTTTGTAAGTAGTTTATGCGAATTTTATTAAAATTTCAAACCTTCATATTTTTTCCTGCGAATTTTCTGTTTTTATTTGCGAAAATTCCGTACCGCTAATTATAATTCAAAAATTCTTAAAAAGATATAAATCTAACAAGTTTTTTGTCCATTTTTTGTGGTATTATTCTTGAAAAGATGGTTAGATTCTGAAACTTTCAATACTTTTGACCAGTAGTGTACATATATATTCTGGATTCTGTCTGGATTCTATCTGTTCTGGATATATTTTTTTCCAGAAAACACACAGTTTGCAAAATTTCGAAATCGGTATCAGCCGAGGTCAGAAAAGTTGTCACTTGGGTTGGATAATAACCCTGTAATTTATTTCGAAGTTAGACAATGTCTTCCGGTGGCGCCAACGCCTTTAAATTCGGGAATTAGGGCCAAAATAGACATTTTCTTCCCGATAACACAATTTTTCCGAATTTTGAAATCGATATCAGACGAGCGCGGAAACTTCTTTATATGATACACTCTAAAAATAAGAAGCATTTTTACCGCAGAACTATTAAAGATTTCCAAAATCCGGTAAATTTTATTTTTGGAAATGCTTTCGCTAAAATACCCGATTTTAAATGAGCCAGTGCCATCTGATGATATTGTCCGTTTTTTTATTTTTAGGAGGGGAGGGGGTTGAGCAGTTACTTACTAACCCAGGAACAACTTTCCAGCATTCGGCTGATACAGATTTCAAAAATCCGGTGAGCGGAAAAAACGCCACCCGGTAAAAACGCCGCCGGAAAAACGCCACTTTTAATAGTTTTATGATGTAACATAGTCGTTATATGCTAATCGATGAGGAAAGGAGCGTAGCCAGAATTTTTTTTCGGGGAGGGGGGGTTGTATGAGATATAATTTTGTATTGATAAACTTAATTTCTTTTCAAAAAGAAAAAAAAAAAAAAGAACACGGTTATTAGCCAACCCAAGAAAAAACTTTCCGTACTTTGCTGATATCGATTTTGAAAATTCGCAAAAATTGTGTTTTCGAGGGAAAAAAATTCCTATTTCGCCCCAAATTGCCACTTTTAAAAGTTATTATATATATATTAAAGATCAGAAAACAAAGTCAGGGACTAGGAAGTAGGTAAATTTGTATTACACACGAAAATATTTTACACAATCAATCGTGTAAACTATTATGCATATTTTAATTTGTCGCAACTGCATACTTTTAATGAAAGTGTTTTTCAACGCCCAGATTTAAGCAATTATGTAAATAAGGAAGTTCAAAAAAAAGTATTATTTTTATGTCACTTTTTCATCATATTAACCAAACTAGAAATCAAAGCCCGTTGTGGAGGCAAATACAACGGGCGCTTGAAAAAACATTCGACGAAAATGTCTACTGAATACATTTACACTGAATACATTTAGTCTTCGTCTACCTAAAATAAATAACTTCCTATTCAATTTTTATTATACACCCAAATCGAATTTCATCCTCTTCTGGAAACGCGCGGAAACTTATGGCATTCAAAAGATTTCGTTTTGTGTTCACAGTCATTCTCATATCCATGCAGACGATTTATTTGTGAAAAAATAAATAAATAAACTATGTAATCTAGAAAAACAATTTTAAAGGAATGAATCACAATTTTCCCTTCAAAGGCTGATAGATAACCGTGACGTGAATATGACAATTTTTTTACACTTTGAAAGTCTAATTTTTTCACTCAAATTATTCGCTTTTTTGAATCTCTGACATAAAATGGAGCTGACAATGGCAAAAAATCTCTTAAAAAATTAGGGAACCGGTGGATTGTCAGATTTTCAAAGTAACAGAGATTGTTTTTATATTTTTATACATAGTTATGAAAAATTTCAAGCGGATCCTATGAATGGTGTCGGTGTTATTAGGCTTTTTCTGGTTTTTAATGTTTTTGGAGTAATGGAGGCAAAATGTTTACATCGAAGTGGTTTGCCTAGAATCTTTACAAATTGAGTCAGCCAGTCAGGGTTCAGCGTAACTATATAGTAGAATAATTAAGATGTAAAATTTCTCATATTCGCGCTTCGATATTTTCTTTTAAAATGTTAATTTTTATAACAACACTTTACAAATTGCAGTCTCCTTTGCAAATTAAATAAATTTTTTATTATACTTGTAATTTATCATTGAGTATTCTGCAATTTAAATCTGTTCGAACGAATACACTCAACTGAAAATAAATTTTGCTCAGGCAGCGGGGGCATGTAGACGGAGGTCACAGGTCAAAATCTCCCAACCCGCCAACGGGTCATAAATTTCCCATCAGTAACGGACACGCGAGCTATCGCATTTCGCGATAGGAGCTTTTGTGAGGGGGGTAGGAAATTGTTCCTCAAAACGCGACTCGAAAAAATTTCTGTCTGAGGAGGGGCCTTAATGTAAGGTGACCATATTTTCGAACGTAGAATTGAGGACATGTCCCCAATTCTGAAACAAAATTGGGGACATTTTATAATTAATAATAATCTAATTAAAAACAATATAATAGATAAAAATTGTGCTCAATTGCTTATTTATATTTTGAGGGCAAATCCAAAAAAAAACACAAAAATTGGGGACTGTCCTCGAAAATTGAGGACGTATGGTCACCTTAGTTTAATCATAGATATAGGAATAGTTAACTAGATTGCGCACAAGGGAGAAAACTTGTTGCCAGTGCACTTCCGGAGCAGACGACATGATAGTGGCAGAAAGACGAAAACGTCGCTGTTTACGACTGCTATGCAACAGCATTTATTTACATTTAAATACAGAAGTATAGAATTGATGATTCGCTCAAGCATTGAGAATACACAATCAGAACCAAATTCAACGAAGAAACATTTTGTTATGATATTTTGCTAGCTATTTTTAGTTTATTTTTGCTGTTACAAATTACATGAGTATTGAAATTTTGAAAATATTCACCATTATGTACACCCTGCAAAAAAAGTATTCGAGCAAGAGAGAAATTTCCTATTTTAGATTTGCGAATAATAATTGAGTTTTTGAAAAACGCACAACTTGACAGAAGTATGGAAAGTCATATTTATACATAGCCTAATTCATATTCTATGATAAATAATTTTTAATATACGAAACCAACGTAGGAAATATCTCTCTGGCTCGAATACTTTTTTTTGGAGGGTGTACGATTTAAAGATGCATTTATACAAACATGGTCTAAAAATGTAACACATTAAAATAATCGATTAAATTTTTATTTTTGCACACAAGGAAAAAGAAAACTTTATCTGAACAAAGATGTAAACTGAAATAAAATATCAACTGTGTATTGGAAGTACTAGGGTAAAAGACCAAGGTGCCATAGATCTCGTAAGAGAAAACTACGTTCATATCAGGGGGGGGGGATTGTGCTTCTTGTTACATTTTAAGAAAATCATAATATTGTTTCATAGTTTGGCGAATGAGTTTCGATCTAATTTTTTAAAATTTTATTTTCTATAAAAATGATATGAACTTTTACATAAAAGCTTACATATAAATTACATTATAGTATTACATATTTTTAAAAAATGATGGTAAAAAGAAATTCTTGAAAGTCTTCTGCTTCATAGAGGACATTATTTTTTTCAGCAGCACATGTCTTAATCTTTTTAAACTGAACAGAACCTACAAAATCAACTGAACAGAACCTACAAAATCTTGCAGCTATTCCTTCACAATTTTAAGCACATTAAATGCTTCTGTGTGTGTTCGCCCTCTTGATTTTGTTGTTCCATCTGTTTCGTCAGCTTCACACTGTACTTCACTATTCGTATCCTGGACATTCAATAAAATTTCGGGAAAGAAAAAAAAATACTTCTTGATTGATCTGGTTAATTGGACATTCCCGTTAATCAGCATCCGGATAATTGGCGCTCAACTGTATTAATTAAACCAATTTCAAAAAGCATCGGAAATAACCCTCACATGATAACTTTGCTTGGGATAAATTAATTTTTTATGGCTCTTTATACATTTTATAATCTACTATTGTTTGTTCAGACAGGGATGTGTAAATTTATACGTACATTCAATTAAAGCACTGATATAATAAAATTTGAGTTAATATTAAAAATTGTGTCAGAAGCCAGTTTTTTTTTAAATTAAACTGTAGAATGATACAACACTACAGAGCTGATATGCTTATTTCAAAAACAAAAGTAAAAATAGTAACCATAAAACACTAACTTAATAATGCTTACTTAAACAAAAGTATAAACAAACATAAAATAAAACTTAAACAACCACGTTGAACTAAAAAATATGAATTTAATATTAAAACTAGTAATTTTGACAGTCGTTAAAAAATGCTCAAATGTGGAAAATTTAGTTAGAATAAATAAGATAAATTCAATATCTCCAAATCAAGAGTTATTTTTGAAAAATGATAGAAAAATTAATCCTTTCCTGTAAAATATGATTAATAATTATTCGTAAAAAGTAAATTACGATGCTTTATTTATCTAATTTTTTATAGTTTAAGTGCCAAGTATACAATTTAAAAATAAGAATATATATATATATATATATATATATATATATATATAACTAATAAGTAAAACACAAAACATACTACAAATAAGACATATCTCGCATAAAAATATAACAGCTATTAGCAAGAATTAGAAACCAGATTTTGAAGCCAAATAAAGTGCAAGAATTATTGTGATAATATAATGGAACGGAAATTATAACCACTGTCACCATCGTCAGGGGCCACAAACAGTGGATTATAATTTAGAGCAAACCAAATAGTAGGGTTTCGGTTGTGTGGCATATCAGAAGAGATATTAACTCCACACACCTGGGCCCTACCCTACTATATAAAGGAAAGAAGAAATAAAAAAGATAACAAAAATTAGAAATAGGAATTATAATTTTACATACCAGACCTTGAGCACATGGAAATCTCATTTGAACAAGTGATATGTGTTGCCAATGCTAAGAATTGTAAAAAGTGAAAGATGGTGTTGCCACTAAATAAAAGTGTGAAAGTGGAAAGAAGAAAGTATAGGAGTTGCCAAATACTAAAAGGTAATATTATTAAATTTTAAAAATATCCAGGTATATTAATATAATAAATATATATTGAATAATAATAAATTAAAATGATTGAATAAAATAAATAGTATAGCAAAATTAAATATAACATATTGTTTAAAAAATATAATGATTATTATAATTGACAAAGTATGTATAATAAGTTATTGTATGACAGAAGATTAATCTAGTAAATAAGAAAAAATAAAAAATAATGTTTAGGACAGAATAATCACAATATAGGAACCCCGTTTTTTTTTTAAATCCCTCCAGATATATATATGCATGCATATACACATCCAAATTGTTTTTAAACATATTACTTTTTTTTTTTAATGAGAAAATCTTCCTCCGCCCGACCCAACCATCCAATTACAACCTTAAAACCAAAACCCCATCCAACCTCCAGTAAATTAACAAAGACATTAGACACATCATTATCAAGAATTGTATATAATAGATTTACAGATTTATGTAAGCAGGAGGAAAAATGAGTAAAGCTATTTACTTTAAAGCTAAAATCTTTACGCTTATCATAGATATTGAAACTAAGGCTATTTCAAGGAGTGATGGAGATACTTAGATCTAGAAAACTAACAGAATTGTTAAGCATATCATTTTTAATTAATTCCAGAGCAGATGGATATTTTATGGGGAAGATAATGTTATTATTATTAGTAGTGTTTACAAGTAAGATATCATCTATATATCGTTTAAGAATGATGTGTGTATTAGTATATTCTTTTTCATAGTAATATAAGTAAAGATCTGCAAGGTAACTAGATGCTGAACCACCTTGTGGTATACCATGATTTTGTAGATATATTTTATTGTTATGTAGAATAAAATTATTATAGATAATAAATTTAGAAAGACAACTGAAATAAGTTACATCAACAGGGGAAGGGAGCTGAATATTGTTAACACAAGTTTCAAATAATTCATTAATTACACTGTAAAGGTCGTCAAGAGGAATGTTGTTAAATAGATCTTTAAAATCATAGGTATATAAAGAGGTAATATTACTAATAGTACATATTGTATTGCGTAGATCATAAGTATTTCCTATAGAGATAGAGTAATCATTACGTTTTATATAATACTCATGCATAACAGACAGTATCTTTAATAGAAGTTTACTTACATATATATATATATATATATATATATATATATCGTACAGTCAAATGTTTTAGGATTATATTTATATAGAAACATGAATTAAGCAATGTCTACTTTAATTCAAGAAGGATGTGCAATATCTCCTTCAATTACTTCACAAAGTGAACGAAATGCATCAGTAAATAAAAATTTAAAAATACTACCGTTATTGAGCATCAATTGGTATTTGATTTTCAATACCACCAATTTCAAGCATTTATTACCTGTGAAAGGATATTCCACATCCTTTCCTAAACCTGTTGGTGCAATTATATGCACAGCACGACTTGGGCATGATGATGTTTAAAGTGAATTTAAAAAAATAAATAAAAAAAGATGCTGGACTAGTGGCGAACATAACCAAAACCATGATCAAAACACTACTTTCTGCCACTATCATGGCCGATACCACAGAAGATATTTGGCAACAAGAAAAACCTCTTACTATCATACCGATGCGTGATCTAGGTCCCGTTCGAGAATTCACCGGTTGGTTATGCACCGGTGCTACCGGTCGCGGTCATTCTTTGGTTAAGTGACGTCACGGTTGTCAACCGGTTTCGGTCATCCTCACCACATCCAATTCCAAGCCAAGAAAACAAAAATAAACATTGGCAACACTACGCTAATAACCGGAATAACCCACCTCGCTAGCAGGGTCATTCTGGTTGCGCTCTGGTCACGTTGAGCAGACAACCCCTACATGACCAAAACGTTTTCGAACGCGGTTAATTCCAGAGCTCCGCCTTTTCGGACGCTCTGGTCGTGCACCGGTGTTACCGGTGCACAACCGATGAATTCTCGAACGCGCCCCTAGTTATTCCTATATCTATGAGTTTAATGAGTTCCAGATTGGTTTCGAAATCGGTTCCATCAAACGTATAACTTTGGCATAATAGTTGGTAAATATTGTGATCTTGTATATCTGGGATATAATAAAAGGTAACCATGTATAATTAGAAATATTCAACATGGATTAACATTTAACCTATATTTATTGCATTTACTATTTACAGTTGAATCTTACATGCGCGCGTTCTAGAATCCAGCCTCTCGAGCAGGAATCGACAACATCATAGATAATAGAAAGTAAAGTAGAGTGAAAACATGACATGCTATACTAGCGCCATACAGTTTATGGACGAAAACCCAACAGTAAAATTTATTGAATTAAAATTAAAGATTTTATTAAACTGCACCGACATAAAAATATCACTTTTCTGCTTTTCAGTTGTAAAAATGTTAGAAACCTTAGTGTAACGTATGGTCACCTTAGTTTAATGAGTTCCAGATTGGTTTCGAAATCGGTTCCATCAAACGTATAGCTTTGGCATAATAGTTAGTAATATTTATAGAATTAAAATTAAAGATTTTATTAAACTGCAGCGACATAAAAATATCACTTTTCTGCTTTTCAGTTGTAAAAATGTTAGACACTGATTTTATTTCTTTTTATTTATTGAATGTGTTTTCTTTTTAAGAATTTTCAAACTCCCCATCGGCCGTGTGGACTAAACGTTGACTCAGGCGTTAACCTACCAAAATGGGGTCAGGGGCTCTACTACCATGGTGTCGTAGAATACCCGTGACGGATATTTCTCGCTCACGGATAGTCAGATACTTCAGATAAATAGCCGCGACTCTCCTTTTGGCGCTACCACGATGAGTGTTGAATACAACAAGCGAGTATTTTTGTGCTTGCTAGAGGTCTATCCGACACTCAGAGCGATCAACCAATCAAAACACTAGGCTTTCCCCCCCTTTTCCTTAAACGAAGGCGTTGTCTTCAGAATGGACATTTTGCACGTGACGTCACTTGGCGGTATTTGATACTCCACGTGCACGATCTTATGATGATGATTAGTTTCGGTTTCAGCTCGTTTGGACCTAAGGGATTATTTGACACTTTCTAGTAGAAATATAGCTGTTGCAAAAGAAGCTAGAATATTAGTCATTAACAAATAATAGCTTTTTATAAATGAATTTTATCTTCATTGTGAGATTTTATTTAAAATGTTAATAATAATTAAATACTAAACATAATTTAAAAGATCGTACTTTAAAAAAGTGTGGGAGGTTTTTAATGAGTATTTGTACTATTTTAAACTCAGAAAACTCAAAATCAACTCAATGATGTATTATTTATACGTGTTTGCAATAACGTAATAATTTTAGAACACTAATATTCTTTTTATTAACAAAGTTTTGAAGCGAAATGCGATATCATCGTCTTCTAAACCATCTATTTAAGTATTAAAAAGACAGTAACTCATTCCGAGCGGCTCTAATAATGAGAAACAGTAATTATAAAATGGATATTGAATACATTTCAATAGGAGCTGGCGGATGTAAATACCGCCAGCAGACGAATTTTAGCCTCGAACTCAGACACCATGCAAAATGTCCATTTCCCAAGACTCCGGAGACATCCATCACGAGTGGAAACCCGTTTTTGACAGACCCAACATGCTCATAGATATATATCTATGAACATGCTAGGGAGAGGGGTCCTTTTGTGGAAGTACTTGACACTCCACGATCCACACAATAAAAACCCATCCATCTCGTACTCCCCGATACCGGAATGCGAGTTTTCGCCTTCATCCAACGTGTCGGGAAAAAACAGCAATATTTCCGATAGTCAATACGACAGTGAAACTATCACGATACGATCGTAGTAGGGCATATCGGATATTTCTCGGATTGTGACATCATGAGAAGAGAAGGCTCGATATATTCGCTAGCGAAAGCTTTCCGATACTATGGTGGTAGAGTCCCTGGTGTCGGAAGTAACTATTCTGGATGCCCATTATCTGCCAGCCCCTCGTTTTGGGTAGGATTAATACCGGCATCGAGTGCTTCGTGAATACGGTCGTCAGAGGAGGGAGTTTAATTTTAGAGTTTAAACTAACAGTGAAACGATGTTTAACGTGTTCCATACCATCCTCGCGAAATTACCCTTCCGTGAGCAGTGCTACGTAGGTCTTTGAACACTGGCGTAAACGTAGGCAGGATTTTGCTTCGGGAGGGGCACAGAGTTTTGTCCAACTGAATAATTATTTAATTAATATTCTAGTTATTAATTCTAATTATAAATATTTTAATTATTAATTAATCTTAAATTTAAAATTATTATAATTATTAATTATAATTAAAAATAATATTCTAATTATTAATTCTAATTAGAACTATTGTTTAATTAGCAATTTCACAAAAATATCTTTAAATATATGTTTAAAGATGCTATTCAGTATTAATTTCGCAAGTTAATTAATTAATAATTCTTCAATATAATTATCTGTGCATAATGCATATAGATGCTTATGTAGCAGTTTAGTCTGGCGAGTATCTCAACCAGATAAGATTTTTTTAAATCCCGGCCCGTATCTGCTACTACAATAATCTTATTCTACAATAAATATATCCAAAGAAAGATACTGAAAAGAAAACTAAATAAATGTTTTTTAAATCTCAACAAACGGCCGTAGTAAAAAATATTTTTATGTAAAATTTTCTTCTTATAAACAGGAAATATATCAATCTATCCTGGATTTTCAATCCGCTCATATGTAGCTGCATATTACTAATACATACATGTTGATTCAAAATTAGTGTGACTAATTTTAAAAGCGTATCATTATTTATGGTAAATTTTAATCGCTTTACCAGCAGTTTTATTTAAAAAAATTAAACGCTTAAATTACCAATCGAACTATTTTTATTAGAGGGAGTAAATTATGGGTCCGAAATTAGATCCTCAAACCCGAAGCGGAATTTTAAAGCTCTTGAAGGATGGTTGCTCAAATTCTCTAACAAATAAAATATTTAAAATTCAGAAAAGGCTTTTTTCCAATGGATACCTACTTAGCTGTCCATGGCAGCAGCCGTCCTTGGCACCTCTCCGCTTTTCTCCTGGACACTGACTTCTCCTAAGCCCTGACTGCATCGCCTCGGATATTCAGGGGTGTAAAGCCATTCGTAGAATGCAGCTAAAAACCCCAGCTCACCGCCCACAAAAACAACAAAATAAAAATTATCCTTTTCTTTTCGTGCATCCAAAATTTGGGTGTCCTTAGTAGGGAATGCAATCCCGCACTGTCTTTCTTTCTGCGGGATTTCGGGATTGAGATTCATGGATCCCGAAATCCCGCGGGATTGACATTTCATTTAGCTAGGACTTCATTTCAACAGAGAAAAGTAGAAAAAAGTAAGATTTTACGCACTATGAAGTTTAAATTTAATAATAATAATTAATCTTATGCGATAATTAATACAATAACTTACAGAAATATGAAAATATAACCATGATTTTCAGAATAATATACTAAGTTATGTCTGATGTTAATTGCTAAAAATGAGGAATTTACAGAAATATACAATTTATAGATATGTTCACATATTTACGTTATTTTCTTAGTTGATTAAAAAAGAATGGACAAAATCGAACAAATCCAATGTATCATTTCCCAGTCTAGATTTAATTTTAGTAAAATAATTAAAGTCTAGATTATATAAAAAAATTAAAAACTAAAATGAAAACTTTTTTAATTAATTTGTGACTTTTCGCTAAGAGATAAAATAGTATAAAATATTTCAGTTCATTTGGAGGATGGGAATTTTGCGAAAAATTTATATTAAAATGCTTAGATTTAGATGTTGTATCCAGACTCCCATTAGAAGATAATTTAAAAAAATAAAACTTTGAATTAAAATTTTTAATTTCACTTATTGTTAGATAAGAGACATAAATATGTAAAACTTTTCGGTCTATTGATTCGGAAAGCAGCGTGAAATTGTAATAAAAATAATTTTTTTCTCAGTGTCAATCCCGCGGGAATAGTCCCGTAAACATTTGTGCGGGATCCCGCAGGATCCCGTTCCCTCGGGACCGGGATTGCATTCCCTAGTCTTTAGCAATCTAGCTGCCTCATTAATCAGATCATGAGAAACAGAGATATTTCTAATTTTATCACGTTCAGTATTTAGAGCTAAAATTTAACATATGGCCTACATTTTACTTTGTGTTTGAAAAATTATTATTCTAAAGTTTACGAGAAAAAGTGTACAATTATGTAAAATATCAGCTTTAAGTATTGTAAAGTCGGTTTTAATTAGTATTTAATTGATTTGAATTTGGGAATATGGCAGATTATCTACACGAGGGATCTAGGCCGAAGGGAAGAGGTTGCCTTCTTTGGGTGTGGGGGAGGGGTTCTTTTTAAGGAGTCTCAACCCGTATTTACGTGAAGTTTAGGAGAAAAGCACGGAAAGCGACGAACGGCTTGGTCGACGAACGCAAGCTGGGTTTGAACCAGGTACTTTCCGTCTCCAAGGCGTGAGCGCCATGCGCTCGGCCGGCCAGTGGTCGGGCAAATTAGAACAATTTATTATTTGTTATGCAACAAATAATATACGTTTATCCATTTAGATCAATATTTTTGGAGATTATATCGTTACTACAGTTTAAAATTTTGGTGTAAAAACAACGAATCGAAATTGTCTGTCCGTTTTAACTATCTCAAAATAGTAGTTGTGTTTATTAGCTACTTTTCCCCCAATACTTAGAACACAATTAATATATGGCATATGATAATGACCTTATGATTTTTCTTTCCTGGATGTTCACAGACAGGACCTCAACTAAAGGGGAAATGGGAAAACGGGCACGTGTCCCGGGCGACGTGCTGAGATAGAGCAAAAAAAGTCAATTACGGTACCAGAGAGAAAGGAGCCGAATTAAAGTTTTCGAGTGTGACGTTATCTCTTGTTGCAGTACTGTTTGCAGTATGTTACTGCAAATTTGGGAGACATTTCATTAACCCTACAACAGTGCACATTGTAGCGAATTGGCTACACTCTCATTTTTCCATAATGAAAAGAAAATTTTGTAGTTTCTGTACAAATAGTCAATTAAAATAAGTATAAGACCATTACGGAAATAATTTTTGGTTTTTAAAAATGCATGGCAACATTATTTTTAGAGAAAAGGAGCATCAATTCGTAGTGTGTGCATTTAATTCGATGAACAAATTTTTGCCCGTATTTTAGCTTGCTTTTATTTTTATTGCTAAATGAAAATGATTACAAAACTATTAAAAAGGTGTACTTGTACTGGAACTAAATAAAGTAGAATTAGACCATATTACTTTCTTTTGATTTAGGAGAGCGATAGGGTGGACATTCTAATTTTTCGAAGCTGAACTTTTAATGATTTTTCTGGGAAACTGCATGCTAAATTTATAAAAATATTTTTCCTAGCATAACTAAGCCTATATGTAGTTACAATTTAATTTTCAGCCTGTTTTTAAAAAAGCATGCATTTTAAGGTTAATGTAAATATATGATTTATTTATTTTTGCTTTAGTACAGAATTTCTCCTTATATTTGCCTATCATTGCTTTTTACGAAACTTTAAAACAATGGGTCAGTTTCCTTTACGCAACACCCCAATAACTGATGCTACGAGCTGCCCCTGTTCCTCCTTTTGGCAGATAGCCTTAGTGTGCTTTGCCTTAACAACGACAAAAAAAAAAAAAAAAAAAAAAAAAAAAATAGACATTGATTGCGGAAATATTGCTCAATTATGCGAAGGCGATTTAACCTCCCTCCCCTCTGGTTACTTTTGAACATACAAATCTGTTAATTTGGAAAGAAGCCTTCTCCATCCTGCTCATTAATTCATATTTGAGAATGGAAAAATTAACTTTCCGCACATATGCTTTTCACTAAGAATATGAATATTTAATATTTCTTTAATTACGCTACTAGAAAAAAAATAAATGTTCAAGATGATTCAACATTTTTTAATAGGTAAGCGGAGACTGCCGCCGCTTAAAAAATAGGAGTTTTAATACTAATTTACGGCCACCATTTAATTATTTTACAATTCAATACTACAATATAGAATAAAGGTTTGAATGAATGAATCTAAATAATATTAAAAGATATATTTTCTCCTTATTACAATTTTTAAATTTTTGCTCTTAACCAAAGGTTTGCAAGTTATACTTAAAATCAAAATTTTATAGTGATTAATTGTGAATCTTATCTTAGAAAGAACGCAATACGAGCAAAACTGTTAAATTCGAAATAGCATAACCGTAGATCTGAGAAAGAAGTGATCATTGTCATTCACTCATTTGCTGCAACAACGTCATAATTTAAAATCACAGTTTTTCAGAAAATGCATTCGAAGTTCCGTGAAAGTGAAGAAACGATCGCAAAAACGGTACTGCTGCCATTTAGATGGTCAGTTTTGATTAATTAGGTGTGATACTCTACTTGTTAAAAGTTCACATCATTGCAATCGCCCCTATAGTATTAATTCAAAAATCACGATTTTTGAGTTATGACGTTGTTGCAGCAAATAAGCGATATATGTTTATCCATAGATCTAAGATTTAATGATGCAGGACAGCTTTATTGAAAAGGAAAGGGAAAAACGATGAACGCTTTAAAAATTAATCTGCATTAGATAGATCTTTATGCATATTTTTCTCAAAAAAAAAAAAAAAAAACCAAAAAAAAAGTTTACATCATATAGAAATTTGAAAGTAACTGTGCTAAGAAAGCTAAAACTGTAGTAAAGAAAGCTAAAACTGTGCAACTGGAAATTTTTAATCCTTTTCTTGTGCCATGTTTTCGAGTTCTGCTTACTTCACAAATATGGATTTCATTACAATGAACTTCACAAGATTGAACTGCTTCGCTCTCATTTTTGCAAGTATGCAACGGCAGAGATTCCTCTTCTGCACCCTTCGTTAATCCTCTCATTGATCATGAAAGTAAATCTCGGAAAACACGACAGAAAGGGGAGGGGAAGAAAAAAAAAGAAAAAAGAAAAGAAAAACTAGAGTAAAAATCGTCACGATTAAGACAGGATTTTCAATGCAGCAAAATTTGATTTACTCCTGCTTAAAACATTCAATTTACTTTTTTTAAAACTACTAAAGCCTTTTAACTAACTATAAAGGATTTTTCTATTCAAAATTGGAAATTAAAGGAATTAAAACTAATCTAACTAAGCAAAAGATTTTTAGAAACATTCAATTGGTAAAATACTTATAAGAATATTAAAGCTAAAACTATTGAAAAATATTTTTAATTCACATCCTTAATTGCCTTCAAAGTTAATCAATTTTAAATTTTAACAGATTCAGAAATTTATACATCCTGATAAATAATATCTACTGTATTAGAACAGTATAGCACCTGATCAGCGATAATCAGAATAGTAATTCCAGAATGATGATCCATCGCTGTTGGTTTTATTAGATAAGAGAGTCGGAAACAGAAGAGTAATGTATTTGTGATTTAAAGATGCATATTTTTTCTAATAATTCTCATAATCATAATAACCTTCTTTTTTCCTTTTTTGCAACGTAGGTGCATATCAAAGGGCAGATAATAAGTTTTTCTTTTGTGTGTGTGTGTGTGTGTGCGCGATATTAACGGGTTATAAAACTTAATCTAATCAAAGTTCATAATAGGTAATATCTTGACAACGTTTTTCTGAAGTGTTTATCTGCGTGATAGGATGCAATTTTTTCATGTGACTCTTTTGTCCTCCGTGATTAGATAGTCAATAAAAGACGATGTTTTCCTAGAATCGATTCGCACGATTGGCTTGCCTACAAACAAAATGAAGTTCTTTACAAGTATTGTGTTCTTCACTGTCCTCTCCTGCTGTTTGGGAGAAAAACTTTTGAGGTAAGTTATTTTCCAGGAGAAAGTTATTAAAAACCTTTTTATTTCAATATTAATAATTTGCTGATTTATAATTTTTGACGAATTCGACGAATGTTGCAGATAATACTCTCTCTCTTTCTCAATTAGTATTCGAGTGTAAATCAAATGTCCCATGTCGGTTTCATATTTGAAGTTTTGGTCTTATGACCAATTTGGATTCATTTGGTTCTGTAGGTATATGATACTCAACAAGATAGCTTTTTTTAGATATATAATATGATATAACATAATATAATATAATGCAATAGAAACACAGACTTGCAGCTTTTGGTAGATATGAAAACGATACACAAAAATCGAGGATGGGATGAGATCCACACACAGGGAACATTTTACCAATTTGGAATATTTTCGTAAGGAGGTCGTATGGAAATTTAAAAAGTGTATCTTTTAGAAAATTAACTAAGGGGATTTTTTTCTTATCGTAGTCATTTTTCTTACTTCATTTTGAGCATTTGTTCGATTTACATTGCCTACTTATATTTGATGGATAAATAGAAGTTCTTCACTTTGGGGGTGGGGTGGGGGGTATATTCCATACATGATTTTTCATTCTATTATTGGATAAATTTATTTACGAAATAATATTTTGATAATTGGATTATGAATGGATTCCAAATATTGTAACTGTAGCTATTTTACATTTTATATATACAGGTTAGTTATAATCAAACTTTCTCTAAAACAGCATTCTTCAGCTAAAACAGGCAAGCCGATTACCACCAAATTTGGCATATGGACTGCACAAAAGATACACTCAGGGAAGGTTTTTTAAAGTTTAGTTCAAAAAATGTCCATTAGGTGGCGCTTTGCATGGTGAATTCAGTTCAAATATTGACCCAAATTAGTTTTAAAAATGCTGAAATGCAATTGAATAATGTTGGAATTCTTTGTACATTTCGAATTAACCGCTTCCATTGTTACATTTGCTGCTTTTCCATGCAAAGTGCCACCTAGTGGAAATCTTTTAAACTATTTTTTTTTAATTCCTTGAGCGTATCTTATGCCTAGTCTATGTACCGAATTTGGTTACAATCCGTTCACCCGTCTCAGCTGTAGAACCCAGGGCCGTCGCGGATGTGTCAGGCGCCTTTGTACAAACACCGATTTAGCGCCCCTACAAAAACAAAATTTCAATCTTCGAAACTAAAGTATCATTTTACTATTCCCTGTACTTATTCAGTTGGAAAATATCATAATTAAACCGAGTCTCGGGAGGTGAAACCCCTATAAATATTCAGTTTTTGAAACAAAAATATGATTTTACAGTGCCATAGTAGTATTCAGTAGAGAATATGCTCGACTGTAGGGTTGACCGATGGATATCCGGCACCGCCGAAAACTCATCCGGTACATGCGGTATACGTGCTCGTGAAGTAGTGGAACCAAAATCACTGTGGTAGGTAGCTAACAGTTACCATGGGTGCGGAAATCAGATTTGCTTCTATCTAGACTAGTCTTAAGTGCAGAGTTCTAGTGATTTGGAATTTATTAAGTTCAACAGCGGACTTGGGAGGTATCCTTCAAGGGGTTGCCTGTTCTTTACATCCCCCCCCCCCGAAAAAAAAGGGGGAGGGGAGAATAAAGTGCTTTTTTTTCCAGCAATAATTATAGAACACTGCCATAATGTTCAACGAGTGAATGCGCTTCACAACAAGCAGAAAGCTCACTTAGGTATAACGTTTCCGATTTACATATAGACACCAGGACATTGATTCAAAAGTAATGAGACATGCATAAGTGTAAATAAAAAGCATGACAATATTTTAATTTTATATATGCACTGTTTGTTTATAAATAAAGCAATATAACACAAGGAACACTACAAACGACAAGTTTTAACACAGTTAATACTTCCAAAAATGTCCATATTATTTAGAAGCATCGATTATTGAAGCTTTTTGTTTATCCAGATTTACAACAGATAGGTTTGAAATTCAAGTGACCGTTTTCAGCGTAGAAGATAATGGCAGATGGTTATTATAAATTTAATTTCAAGAACAGTAGATGTTTTAATAAAAAGTCAAACATTTCAAAGGGATGAATAATTTAACTTTCACATTGACAACTCAAATGGAAAGTGCAGTATCTCTTATTGCAACAGGATGGGAAAATGGAACAAAAAAAGTAAAAAGAGCATGGCTTGTGTATTTTATTCAATTAAATTCTGAGTTTTGTTTTGAATGTAAAATACTTGGAAAAATAAAAAAAAAACACTTTTCTACTACAGAATTTAAAAATTTGCGCACTGTTCAAAATGTTTTCAAAGGCATGACAATGCATTATAAAATGTTTAAAAACATGGTACAAAATAAAAATACGTATGATTAAAAATTATGGCTCTATCAATAAAAACGAAATAATATTCGTTTAATGTTGAAAAAAATTTTGTAGGTCAACTGTTGAATTAGATCTTTCTAAAATTATAAAATAGTTTGCCCAAAAAAACCAAGAAAGTTGCATTATAATGTCTAAAATTCTTTTGAAAAATTAATATCCTTAAAAGGGTACTAAAATTTTGCCTTCATATCTAAAATTTGTTAATATATCAGAAAAATATATTCGCAGTAAAAATATTTCTTCTTCTAAAAAACTTAAAATTACAATAACAAATTTAATTATTTGATAATTATGGCTGGTATTGCTTGGAATAAGTTGGTTTAGTTAGAGATTTTTTTAAAAGGAAGCAATAGTATTATTTATAGTGAAATTTTTCTAGCTTTTGTACTAGCAAACCATTCAATTATATTACTTATGCCTACTTTATCTAATTCTTGAAATGATTGATAAGTGATTGATAAGTGACTGAAATGATTGATCTTTGAAATGATTGATAAATTTGGCACCCGTTCTTGGCTCATTTATGATAGTAAATAATTTTTTAATAATTTTTAATTTTGAAAACCTTTTTTCTTCGGCAGCGATTGTAACTGGAAGTGATAAATCAATATAAATAAAATTATACTTTTGTCTGTACATTTCTTGGAGTTCAAAAATTCTGCGATTTCTATCCGTTTCAAGCACCCGGGAATCCGATGCGACCCTAAAAAAATATTTGTCTGTCTGTCGATCTGTCCGTGACGCTTTTTTTGTTTAAGCATCAGGTAAAAACAACTGAAGCGAATGATATGAAATTTGGTGGCATGACAGGTTGTCACTCAACTTAAATTCCAGGCTTCCAATTTTTAAAAAATCTTGATTTTCAGATTTTGCGAAAATTGTTTCAAACTGCGTAAATTCGTGTTCGAGCATCACGTAAAAACGACTGCAACGATTGAAATGAAATTTGGTATCATGATTGGTGGTCACTCAACTTAAAACATAGACGTCGAATTTAAAAAAAATCTTGATTAGATTTTGAGATTTTGTGAAAATCCTTTCAAACTGCGTAAATTTGTGTTCGAGCATCACGCAAAAACTACTGAAGCGATTGAAATGAAATTTGGTATCATCATTGGTGGTCACTCAGCTTAAACATTAGGCAGCGTATTAAAAAAAAAAATCATTATTAGATTTTCAGATTTTGCGAAAATCATTGCAAACTCCTTAAAATTGTGTTCGAGCATCACGTAAAAATGACTGAAGTGAATGAAATGAAATTTGGTATCATGATAGGTGATCACTCAACTTAAAACATTGTCGTCGAATTTTTTAAAAATCTTGATTAGATTTTGAGATTTTGCGAAAATTGTTTCAAACTACGTAAATTTGTGTTCGCACATCACGTAATAACTGCAAAGGTGAAAAAATGGTATTTGGTGAAATGATAGGTGGGTACCTTAAACTATAAGCATCTAAAAAAAAAAAAAAAAAAAAACGATCAGATTTTGGGATTATGCGAAAATCATTTCAAACTGAGTGAATTTTTGTTCACGCATTACGTAATAACGACGAAAGCGAGTGATATTAAATTTGGTCACATGATAGGTTGTTGCTTAACATGAAGTATAGGTGTCCAATTTTTTAAACATTTTTATTAGATTTTGAGATTTTGTGAAAATTCTCCCAAAATGCGGTTATTTCAAGCATCGCGTAATAGCGACTAATACGAAATTTGGTGATATGATAGGTAGTTGCTAATCTTAATTTATATGTGTTGAATTTTTAAAATATTTTGATTACATTTTGAGATTTTGTGAAAATCGTTTTAAAATGCTGAAATTTTTGTTCCAGCATCACGAAATAAAGACTGCAGGGAATGAAACGAAATTTGGTGACATGACAGGTTGTCACTCAACTTAAATTCTAGGCTTCCAATTTTTTAAAAATGTTGATTGGATTTTGAGATTTTGCGAAAATTATTTCAGTATGTGTAAATATTCGTTCGCGCATCACATAATTACGAATAAAGCGAATGAAATGATATTACTTAGTTACACTCTAACCTGTAATATTTTAACAATACATAAAAATTATAACTTCGCTTTCTTTACTTTGGCAACATACAAATCCATTCTGTGTACTCCTACTGTGCTGACGAAAGTTCTTGCTTTTTCGAAATTTTGCATTCAGTACTAACCCGTCAACGACGGGTACTTCAGCTAGGTATATTCATAAAGAGATTGCGGTATTTGAAAAACATTTTAACGATGTTAGTTCCTCGAAAAGAAATTCACCATCTATATCATCAATTAATTTTAAATGCAAGTCTTTGAAATGCTTTGATTCCTTTTTCACTCAATCAGACAACATGTTTAATTTGTGATATAAGTATAAACTATAAACATATTATTATATTTCTCTAAAATTTCGAAAGAAATTATTGAATTAACAGGATTGTTTATGACAAATATATATAACAATAATCCTTCGAATTACCTTGCTCAATTACCTATTGTAACAATTCCTTTGTTTTATGCGACAGAAACAGTCAGTTTAACCCTTTTCTTTGCCATAGTTCACATAAGAGAAGGCGTAATTAGTGGTGAATGCATGGGTTTGTTTCAAAAATATAAAAAGTGTATTTAAAATGAATTATTCAAATGTTAATAAAATTAGTTATTATTTTATTTTACAATTGTATCCACCTATGCTACTCCTTACTTCTTCATAAAAAGTGTAGTTGTAAATAGGACGAAAATAATTTACTACTCTAGTTACGATTGGAGAAAAGTAAATTAAAGTTAATAGTAATTACATTAATTTTGAGTGCAGTCACGAATATAAAAACATTTTCGTGTGAAGAGGGCTAATTTTAATGAAGAAGCTTATTTGACCTTAACAAGTTGTACATTAACGCAAAATTTTACCCTAAAGCAATGTAATCAGTTTTGATTTGGTCTAATTTTTTAAAAAAAGCTTACCTATACAAAATGCATAATAAAGCAAAATGTTACCCTTTAGGAATTATTTATGTTTTATTTTTGGGTGGGGGGAGTGCAGCACTGTTTGAATATGTAATGTAAAATACTACCTGAATCAAAAATTATTTAAATATGGTTTGACTTGTTAAATTGCTGATGAGTAGTGGATTCAGAAATGCTTGAAGGAGGGGAGAGATAAGTATCACAAAGAATTTTTACATTGTTGTGTCATCCCACCCAATTCATTTTCATTCTTGAATCCAGGTTTATTCTGTCTCCTGTCATCATTGAAAAGATGCAATGGAGAAGTCTCTCCTTCTGTGACCAGTGTTGCTTCCCAGCGTGAGTCCGAATGCTGTCAACGATTTCGCAATTGCTGGGTCTGGGTTCCGGTGGAGCATTTAATAACCCATGTTGGGAAGCAACACTGGTTACAGAAGGAGAGCTTTCTCCATTGCATCTCTTCAATGATGAGAGCAGACAGAATAAAACTGGGTTGAAAAGTGGGTTAAACTCCCCAGCAACTCCACAAATTTTTAAACGTGCTCAGAGGAAGAGAGATCTCCCTCCCTTGGATCCCGTATTTCGGATTCCAATTAATGTGTAATACAGTAAAGTAAATTGTATTTATGTATTTTAGAAAATAATTAACATTTAAACGCAAATTCATGTTACTTTTCTGTTAGGTTGGTAAAGCATTTTAAATTTTGAGACCCACGCAAGAATGCCTATACTAGTGTTTCTATGAGGGAAATGCTCTTATCAGGCTGTAAAATACTATAGACTGTCCTTGTACTAAACCAATAGAAGCTTCTCACTCTCCTGTACTAAAACAAAAACAAAAACAAAATTAACTTCAGAAACACCTAAGGAAAGGGCAGGATCTACCTTTCTATATGAGCACCCATTTACGCACCAGGCAACTTCGATTAGAAACAAATATAAAATGTATTTCTCTTTGCGCTCCTTTGGGATGCATGTCAATTCCCAGATTTGTATTTGACATCATGGACTCCCGGATCGCATCTCCCCAAGCCGTTGGTATAGTGAATTAGAGAACTGAACTTTTTTATATTATTTTACTAGTGAAGTGCGGGAAAGCCCAAGATGAGTCCTTCCCATCAACAAATGCAACAGGGCTTTTCTCTACAACATCTTACCCCTCGTTTACACTCGGCCCACTTTCACGGCAGCGAGCCGGAGAAATGGTAGTAACAGGAGTGTAAACACCTCTCTCGTCCTGCTCATGCCATGACCTTTCTTGCTGACCTCTTTGCCCGGCACGATACCCCTTCAGGGAACTTTTAAGGGAGGAGGAGGAGGGAAATACAGTAGAAAACTACATACAGGAGAAGGCGAGTACAGCTAAAAGTAAACGCTCACTACTTTTGGAGATCACGCAGAAGTATTTCCTGGAAAAAAGCTGCAGCGAGAGAAGAAATGGGAAGGGCTGAATGCATGAAGCTCGGGAGGAGAAACATCGACTTGTTATCCAACTTGGACCAACTACGCAGTATGAGAATTGCCGACGAAACTGCGGCTACCATTGATTGCGCCATCTATTGACGGTAGCGGAAAACAACATCGCGCGCGATTTAATGCTTCTCTAATTGGGATTTATTAATTTATGCTGAAATTTCATGAAGTATACACTAACATTTGAATAAATAAATATGATAATTAATATGCATATATAATAATTTTGTTTCTATATTACTTAGTTACAACGATGTACCATCAGTTTGAAAATTTAATAAATTAATTAATAATTTAAATAAATTCTCTTTAAAACTGCATGCGAACGATATAATAGATCAGTTTTTGACAAATATTTTTGGTAGCAATTCGCTAAAAATTAAAAAATATTCCCTGCCTTCTTTCAGGCTATAAATTCCTCTTATATACCCGCTCTTCCACATTATATTTTATTTATTATTATTATTTTTTTTTTTGTCTTTAGTCTTAAAGTTGGTTAGTTAAACCAAAAAACCAAAACAAATATGGAAAGAGAAAAACATTTAACGCCGTTTTTCAGCACCACCAGAACCTGATTATAACCAACAAGGGCCCCAGGAATTGATGAATTTGGGGGGGGGGGCATCTATGAAATTTGTTTTATTTTTCATAAAATTTTGATATAAAGAAGGATGTTTCAGAACAAGATTTGAAATTGGGGGGCCCTGGGCAAAGTCCCGATTTGCCCGTGCGATAATAAGGACCTGAGTACCACAAAAAATTACATAAAAATCAACGTCTTTTCAGTTTCAATATCATTTTTCAGTACTACAAAAAATTTCATAAAAAGCATAAAGGGAAAAAAAAATATTAATTCAATAAATACACGCATATTCAGTGATTGACACTTTTGCATCAGTTTTGCAAGCTTCACATATCAGAAAAAATCTAATATTTCTTTAATTTTGAAAAATTTTGTATTTAAAAAAAAACAGACTTTGAATTGAAAATATTTGTTTCTGTATAAGTTTTGCAGACTTATGCCAAAAATATCTATTCATTTGTGCATCTCTTATATATTATAAAATCCCCTCCCCCACCCTAATTAAATTAATAAACAGAAAAATATTATTCATAAAACTGTTATTATTTTTTAAAAAATCGACAATTTCAAAGTATTATACTGCTGTTTCAATTTGATTATTGGGCCAAATGCCAATTTTAAAGTGTTCATATTAGCATTATACTACTACTAACATGTACAAAAGGTTTTCTATTTACATAGTGTTACTTTTTATGTTATACATTTATAAGGGGCCATATTAAAGAAATATTATGGTGATGCTATATTGATGCTGTTTGGAGCTTTAAATAACGTTGGATTTTTCTTCCCGAGCGATACATTTCTTTTTCTGGCTTCTGGATATCCACTGTCACATCCAGGTGCGAAGCAGTGACTCGCTCGACCCATATTCTATCAAAATAATTTATTTTATTAAAAATATATAGCTCGTTCACAATCAAAACCACGCTAAATCCCTATTGGAGCGGTGCGCTGCGCCTCCTGCCGGTAAAAATGGATCCTGGTCCGTTTTCCCGCCTGATCGCCCATTCCCGATGAGTCTCCTTAGAGCTTCATGGCTGAATGTAAATGGGGCATTAGGACCTCAGGCAGACGCCCATGAATGGGAAGGAATCTGAAAACGATAGTCCATATCATCACCATAGTAAGTATGATATCACATATCAGTAAATTTCACCTTGTGGATAGCACTGAAATACAAGTTTGAGGAAACTCGGAGAAGGTTTTTGCCTAAGGGATGGGCCCAGACAGCACAGCAAACTTGCATCAAACTTGCAGCAAGCTTGATTTATCAAGTCAATAAGCTTGAATTAAGCGTTTCCCCACGGGACACATTATCTCCTAACGCCGTTTTCGCCTTCTCCCTTTCTGTCTCTTGTGCGAGGGCGGTTTTTAATTGTTGTCTGGTAATCACTTCGTTAACAAGTGATGGATTTTTCCTGGCTTCTTCAATCAATTTTGCCGTTCTATTTCCCAGTAAATGGGGGGCGAGGATGCTAACAAAACAGTACTGTATACAAGAACTTGTAAGATGAAATCTTGCAAAAATATTGTAGAAGGGCATTTCAACGGGGAAAGTCCTTTCCTAGATGTCTGCAATATAAACTTAAACAAAAAATATTTATTTTTTCGATTTTTTTTTCGAAAAATGTTAATTTTTCGCTAAACTCTTCTTCAGTCGTTTCGGCGCCCCCTTTACCTTGGCGCCTTTGTGCGGTGCACAACCTGCACACCCGCTAGCGACGGGCCTGGTAGAACCCTGTTTATAGGGAAAGTTTAATTATAACCACCCTGCATATGATTTTTCGTCCTGTTTATGTCTTATACGTGTAATGAAATTCCACAGTAAACAAAGTTTGTAGCTATCTGACTAACTATGTAGGTTTGTAAACTCAATCTTCTTGTGTGTGTCTTTGGATCGCATAGCGCCGAGACGGGTGGTTACAGATCTACCAAATTTTGTACTATAGTTCACAAGCACAGATAATAGCACACCTCGAAGCGATTTTTTCGAAATCCGAATTAGAAATTTTTTTATTTTATGTTTCACGTGATTTTTTGCAGTTATTCACACCAAATACCTGATAAGTAACAACACCACCTGATAAGTAACAACGGCGGTAATTACACTTGCAGTAAAACGATATATGCATCATCGGATAGAAGAGAAAATTTCTTTTGAAACAGTTTGTTTCGAATATGCATCATAATTTGCAGATTCTTAAGAATTGTTAAAAAAAAAAAATCACTTTCCACGAAAATTTTCGTAAAATAATTTTTAAACTGTTGCATCTATCGATCTGTCATAACATTTTGACATTTTGGCAAAGGATGAAGCACTCATTATGCCCTGTTTTTAAAAGAAAAACGAAAAAATGTATAAATTAGGTTTTTTTTACGAATTTCAGTGTAAAGTAATGTTTAGAATTCAATAGCACCCGTATTAATATTTTCAAGTCATTATAAGAAGTCAGTCATGATACGAATGGTTAGGTTACGTTGCCACAGAAAGCATTGAATAACTTTATATAAAAAAAAATCTCTTTTTTCAACCATGGATAATCCAGCAGTATTTTAGATAGAGTATTCAAACGGTACACCAGGTTTTTAAATCGCAAGTGAAAACTACTTTTGTGACGTCACGTGTTTTAAAATACATTAGAAATAAAATGTAATTCTAATATATTTTTAAACGAAAGTTTATTTTTGAAAAACTTCCCGTTCAGTAAATACGTAAAACTTACGCCACGATTTCAATGCTACTTGTTTCCTCTCTTTTTCCGCACGCAGACGATACAAATAAACCAAAGAAAGAAATTTTCGATTATTATTAGAAGTGGTATTTTAATCCATTTATAAGATTTAAGAATTAAAACATTTTAACGTAGCTGAAAGCATCCCTCGTTCCAGTGTTACAAAATCAGTTCAACGAAGCGATATATTAAAAATTTACTTTTTACATATTTTTGTGTTTAATTATGCCGCACCTCAACTGTATATGTTTCGTCATGTATGCATGTTGCGAGTAAATTTTCATTTTTATTGAGATTCCGTTTTGCTACAGGTAATGACATTCATATTAGAAAAATATCCGCTTCATCTCGTGCGAAGAACGGGTGTGCAGCTAGTAAGAAAATATATCAGCTACAAGGCCAAATTTTACAAATTCTTCATTAATATCCTCGATCGTTCCAGTGAACGAGCATTTCAGAAAGCACTTATTGTGCGCATTCGCTGTGTAGAACAACGGTTCCTAACCGGTGGGGAGCCTTCCCCCCCCCCCTGTAAATCATATTTACTTTTGGCTTAAAATGTTACTCAAATAAACTTTCCCAATAACATTATTTTATAGAAAAGGAGACAAAATGTTTATTGACGAAGAAGAAAAAAAACTTTGTATGCTGAAGAATGTTGCGGGGGGGGGGGGGAGAAGGGGGGAGCCATCGTAAACTATTGTTTTTTGGGGGTGGGCGCAATGCTGAAATTTTTGATAAAACTGTTATTGTGTGATTTTTTAAATGTTCCTACACATTTAAAATGTATAATTTTAATAAAAGTAAATTACATAGTTTATTACATAGATAATCCACATCCATCTGTTAGAATTTGTATATATATATATATATAAAATGCATAATTTATTTTATTGGGGAAAGATGATTGTCACACTGGTGTAGATGATTTAAAATTTACAGAAAAGCAAATGGGAAGATTAGTTTCATATTTGGCTCTACCAAACAAAGCTAAGTGTAAAATTCTCATAGAAACAAATAGAAATACCGCTTAAAATAAATAACATTCCTTTTATTTCTTGGGATATTCTGGAGTTTTAGGGGTAGACTAATTAAGTACTTAACATGAACTAACTGAAATGAGGCTTGTAAAAACAGTAACTGTATAACAGCAATCGGAGCCCAACAGAAATTTAAGCGAGGCAATTCTTAATAAACTACATTCGGATTTGTACTTTTCGTGTGTGTTTCTGCTTTTTAATAGCAATTCAAGGAAAATCTGGCTTACATAGTCGGTTGTAGAAGAAAGAATGGCCATCATTGAAGTGCCCTGATCAAAAGTTAGAAATTTCAATTTAAACTTGCATTTTTTTCAAAAGTATTTAGCAAGAGAAGTTCAAATTTCGCTAATAACGGTTATTGTTGTTGTAAACATGTACATGTTGTGAACATTGGCTCGAAGCCCGCTTATATATCCTCGTCAGAAAGACAACAAAAGGGGGCCTCCGTGGGGGTCTTTCTAAGGGGTCCTAACCTGTATTTAAGCTAAGTTTCGGAGAAAACCACGGAAATCTCCGAAAGGTTAGGTCGACGAAGTGATTATGCGGTAAGTTGCCGGATCCACTGAAGTTTTTTTAAGTGGCCACCCAGCGAGAAAGGGAGACCAATAAATAGAAATTTGCCGATTATGATTATTTAATATTATGAAAAAGTCAGGCTTTTAGTTTTATTTTTTAAGTCTTCACTTTTAATAAAGCTATTTCTTAATGTTGATGTTTCATATATTTATACTGCTCATGAACATTCTCATTTATCAAATATTAGAATATTTCATGTTGAATACATTTAATCATGACAAAGATTTACATGCGAACATAGAAAATGTGCATAAAGTAGTTATCAGACGCATTAACAACATGTAGGGGGTCCCCATTCAGACTTCTGCACCACGCCTGGTTTGTCATAATCAGGTTCTGCGTATAATGCTATCAAAAAATCGGTGCGTGTGAGTGTGTGACTAAAAATTACGTTTGTTCCCGTGATTTTGAAAATTAGAAAAGTTTGGTGGCCCCAATTTTTTTGGTGCCATTCTAAATATTTAAATCCTGTTTGCAACCCTGCACTAAAAGAAACTGTGTGAAAATTACAGCTGTCTGTTTACAGTTACAGTAAACAGACGGTTAGTATCTCCTCGGATTAACCTAAAAATAATTCATAAAAATTGAGTTTGAGTTGACAGAAGAGAGACTTTATCGGCATTTGGCGTTTTCTAATTTCATTCATAGATACTTTTCGAAAGATGCTTGTATTAAGCATTCTTTATTTGCGGTTAAATCTGTTGCATTTACTTTCCTATAATTTTGCAAAACACCGACAACTAGAGATTTTTGTAATTTATTTCTCTTTTTGTGTAAGAAAACAATGTCATATTTTTCGAAGAAAGCTCCTCGTAAAGCATAAAAATAATATTAAATATATTTATATCGTTTTTTCCATCGTATCATTATGCGGACTGGTGCAACAGAATTTATAAAAAAAAAAAAAAAACTCTCTTACGGATAAATTGAATTGCAGCTTGCGATGTGATTATACAAACGAAAGGAAATTGATTCTTGGTAGTCATTTCTTAAAAAAAAGAATATAGAACTTCAGTTTAAGATACAGAAAAAAAAAAGGTCTTCAGCTATTTCAAAATCCAATACCTTAAAGCATAACAAAGCAAACACTACATACAAATATTTCGAATACATACTCGCTTGAGCTTTTCAACTTTTTTTTCAACTAACTAGCTCTGTCGACAAATACTAGACAAAAAGTTACAATCGGCACGATTTTAAGTATTTTTTTTTAATTTAATTCCTCAATTTCTACAGGGAGACAGCTGCTAATTTTTACTCATTAGGTTTCTGTAAGTGTATACTTATGACTGAATTAAATTCGTTACATTTGTTGAATGAGTTAAGGCAGCGTTTCTCAACCTGTGGGGCGGGACCCCCAAGGGAGGCGCAGAGCGTTTGCAGGGGGGGGGGGCGTGAGAAAAACCAAAGAGCAAGTAGTGATGCATGTTTTTAAAAAATCATTTTATTTATTCTCATTTTTACTCAAAAATATATCCATTTCGCTTAAAATGTTCATTGAAACTTTACTGATAACATTATTTTGTAGAAAATTCGACTAAATGTTCATTGTTAAAGATTAAAAACTGAATGTATGCTGAAAAATGTGAGGGGGGAGCGTACCACCGTAAGTTAGCCTTTGTTGGGAGGGGGGGGGGCGAAGTTAAAAGGCTGAGAGCCGCTGAGTTAAGGGGAGGTTTCCTTGTTAAAACAATTTCACCCATGCTTTTCATCGGGCTGGCAAAGGTTGGTACCCTTCTGTGTTGAAGGGTTGTTTCTGTAATAACTGTAACGTTAATTTTTATTTATTTACAGGGTTCCTCTTACGCAGGTTAAATCAGTACGACATCAACTTCATGAAGTAGGAACACCTGTTAAAGTAGCTTTTCCTCGACGTTATCTCTTTCAAAATGGATTTCCAGAACCTCTCTCTAACTATTTAGATGTAAGTTAAGAATTTCAATAGGATTTTGCAACATAAATAGCATTTGTTCTATAATAGCTGAATGTAATCTTAAGATCCCGCATTTCAAAAGTTTGTTTTTTAATTAGCGTTGACTGAATAAGAAAAAAATTGCGCTTGATGAGATAATGCGCTTGAAATATTTTTAAGCAAACCACTAATGAATATAATTGTTAATTTTCGTTTCCTATCAGTGCTAAGTCGACAAGGCTTCGTCCAAAAGCTTATGTACTAGGTTTGGCTACTACACGCTTAAACCAAACGAGCGAAATTCGATCAGTCGGAGCGATTTTCGGCCCAGCTTTCAAAAGTGCGCTTCTCCTTTAGGAGCGTTTTTCGACCACAAGAGCGGAGCGAAATATTACAATAAGCTAGTAGGGCAATTGCTAGAAAAAAGACGAAGCGATTAGGGGAATTATCAGAAAAAAGACTACTTAAAGAGCACGTTTGCGAAAATACCGGTAGGTTTCCATGGAAACGGATCGCGCCGCAATGTATCGTTTTGTTCGCTCTTTGGGTTTAAGCGTGTAGAGCTTTACTTTTGCACAATAGATTAACGTTTGTGAGTATCAATTAGAGCATATTAAGCATAATTTTAAGATGTTTGACTAGTAATAAGAATGTTGCTGGTTCGATTCCAGCATACCACTGAAGTTCACCGTGTACATGCGATGTACGTGCACGTTAAATCAGTGGTTTGGAAAGCTCGTTCGGGGTCCCTAGCAGTTTCCGAGAGGTACCAATATTCAGAAGTCCCCCCCCCCTTCTTATGACTTGTTAGGATCCAAATTACGGAAGAAAACTTCAGGAAGGACGCCAGTAGCTCTAAACGGCACATTTGGGGACGTGAGTTGTCCTCTCAGGGCAAAACAAAACAAACTTCTAGGGAAGTGGTATCTATGCACTTTCGTACCCATTATCATTTTCGTACCCATTCGTATCATTTTCGTACCCATTACACTATGCCAACAATTTTCAACGAAACTCAGAATAGGATTATTCCGAGGCCAGTCCAAAAATTTGATCGATTGATTTTATCAGATATAGGTCTTCAACTAAAAAGGTTAAATTACCTATGTAATATCCGTTATTTTATGGAGATGAAAACTGATTAATTAATTAGCCAAGTAGTTTGGGGTTAAGGCAAAGCTACATGAGAGCTTTCTGCCTAAGGGAGGGAAATGCCCTTCCCTCCAAATGCAGAGGACTGTGAGTCAGCGAAATCATTCATGAATAAGTTGGACCGTATTTTCCGATTTTGCTGTATGACAGAATACACACAGTCCTGTTGGAAAAGTGCAGTTTCCAGCACCTTTAAAATCATCTCGACTAACTAATATTTAGACACTTCTTGGAGATCAGGGTATAAATTGATGCATTCAGAATTTCAATAATAAATTTAGCTGCCCAACACCTTTTTTAGTGTAACTTATTTACGCATGAATTTATCTTATTTATGCACGGATATCACAAAAATAATTTACTCTTTTATCATCTGACAGAATCTGGCATTAAAGAGTTGGGCTGGCTTGGGGATAGTCCTATCTGAGTTACACAGAGCATATTTTAAGAGATTTTCACTAGGTGGGACTAAGGCTATGAGCTAAACCTATTAAACGATGATTAAACACATATGTATACATACTCGTCGAATTTTCCTCTTTTCGCGTAAAACGTCAAACCACATTTAAGAAGGATAAAAAGAATGAAGAAGAAAATGGGGAAGGAGATAAAAAGAATATTAAAATTTTCATGATTAAAGCCACTTAAATAAAATAACATTGAGTTTTGCTCAAGACTCCCGCTGTGTGGGACCAATGACTGGGACTGGGTGGCATCAAGTGGCACTTATTATCACTACGCGGCACTATATTTTCACTGGGTGGCACTAGTGCCACCTACTTTATATGTTAAAATATGCTCTGGAATTGCAGTCAAAATTGTTGTCACATAATGGGCAAAGAATTTGCTGCTAAGAACCCTGCTATTGAAAGTACACTGCAGAAAGGAATTATTAAGTTTCAGTTAGTTTCATGAAATTTGCCAGGGTTACATTTTCAGAAGTTTATATTTTTTTTATGCTGGACCCCATCGCAGCAAGTGAATGCTCAATTAAATATTGGAGTCATCCTCATGCTTGTATACAGATCGAAGAATAGTCAATATGGTTTTATTTATATAAAATTTACATTACCAACAAAATTAGTGAATCATCTTTTTTTATGTTCTGTTAAATATCCAATTTTTAACTCTTTTTCATTTTTCTGAGTAATTAATTTATTAATACTAATAAAACTTGATTAAAATTAATTCTAGTAATTTTTTTATCGTAACAGAATAATCTTTACATTAAACATATACATAAAACAGATTATTTACAGTTTTTGAAGGGACTTTTTTTTTCTTTTCCATTTTTTGTAGAGGATGCTGTTTAGTTGTTGTTTTGTCAGTCACTTTATATAGTATATATATATATATATATATATATATATATATACTATTTATATATAAAACATAATTTTACCCCTTTCATTTTAAGGCTCAGTACTATGGAGAAATTTCGATTGGAACTCCTGCTCAAAAATTCAAAGTGGTGTTCGACACCGGCTCTTCAAACCTATGGGTTCCTTCAAAACAATGCAAGTGGACGAACATTGCTTGCTGTAAGGAAATTATATATTATTTTTTCTCCTAGATTTTTCTAGAATAGTGTAAAGTAGTACATTTAATATTCAACTAATAAGTTTTTTCAGAAAGGTGTTACTCTGGTATTCCTGCCTATTAGAGATGAGACGGGCTCAGCCCGAGCCCGAAAGCCCGAGCCCGGGCCCGAAACGGGCTCGGGCTCTGTAATTCACAATTGCGTTCGGGCTCGGGCGGGCTCGGGCTCGTGAAAAATTTCTCTTTTATTGAACATACTCCTTGAAACAGATTTTAAAAAGTGATTCATGAGAAAAATAAAAGTACTTTTTAAAAAAAATTGCGGCACGGCCACCTAGAAGGTGCGTGAAGCTCTTTGGGTATTTCAGAACGGCAGCTTATATTGTTAGCAGTGGCGGCTCGTGAAGTGCTTCAGTGGTGGGGCCCGAAAAAAATAGTGCCAGTTCAAATCGGGAAAATACATATACATAGAGCTGTGGCGGATCGTTACCCATTTCAGAGGAGGGGGATTTTTTTTTAAGCTCGAAAAGGGAAAACATATGAATCGCTTTTGTAAACAGTGTGAATACATAAAAACTTTTCGAATAACAAGTTATGAAAGGCGTATGGATTTCTCCTTTAAGTTTCCATTTAAAGACCGCAGATTTATTTTGCACCAAAAAACCCTTTTCCTCCATTTTTCTTTCTCAAAAAGGTACAATATCAATTAAAAAAAAAAACAATATCAAAAAAGTATGATTTTCTTGAATACAATATTAAATTCAACAATTGCAGGTGTACATGTTGAAAAACGAATTGGTCCATAATGTTTCATCTCCAAATAGCAAACAATAAAAACGAAAAAAACAGAATTTTTTGCTTGACTTATTGAAAGTTATGGTGCTTTACTGTACCATCTAGTTGAAATGATCGTGTCCTTTTGCCATATTTTTGTCTAAGGACAAAATTTTTTGGTTGATAGAGTCCCAAGCGTTTTATTTCAAGCTTTTCTGCTATTTTTAATCTGCTGAAAGGAACTTGTAATAAACTGTCAACAGAATTCATAGTCTTTAAATATATTTATAATTTGACAAAATATTTTAATCTACGACCATTTCTCACTCACTTGATACTTTCACTATATTTGAAACCGAAAAAATAGTAAAATTAAGTCTGTTTTAAATGAGATAAATAAAAATTCCTAATTCTTAAAGATGATCAGCTATAGAACAAAAATCACAATCAGCAGCTTTTTTCGACCATAAGAACAAAACTCGCCAAATAGAACGGTTTCCATGGAAACACTTTTATTTCTCCTATCGGGCCAATGCTAAGGGGCCCTAAATTGGTCCTAAATTAACTGTGTTTTCGCATCCTTTTTTATGATAACCAGCCAAATATGTTCATCTTTTGAGAAATGATCAATGGTACTAACACTACTCTGCTGTGCTTGGCGCAAATATAAGGGCTTAGTTTCTCGAGAACCAGAGTGCTTCAATGGGGAATACATTGGAGATGCCGCGGCGCGGCCGTAGGATTTGAATGATGGCTCGCTTTACATAATTGGATTAAGGGACAAAGCTGGCGTAAAAAATGCTCCTTTAAATATTCCTTTTATCCATCTTAAATCAAATAGAATAAAATACACGCAGACACCGTTATTAAAGTAAACTGATTTTGAAAGAATACAAATTTTGCATTATAATTAAAAAAAAACTTTTGAAATATCAGGTGGGGCCCGGCCCCTCTGGCCCCTAATGACGAGCCGCCGCTGTTGCTTAGTTAGTCATGAGAGCGGAGATTATTTCATAAACATAGATACAAAGAATTAGCAAGTGCATTAAAAATTTGCATCTATATTTGTCTTTGATTTGCACAAACGGCAAAATTTATTGTATTCTATCAAAGAATTACTTCTTACATTCTTTGATACAAAGAATAATAAGAAGTAGCTAAGTGCATAGAAACTTCGTACCCTTGGCATAGTGTAATGGGTACGAAAATGATACGAATGGGTACGAAAATGATAATGGGTAGCGAAAGTGCATAGATACCACTAAAGAAGTAATTCTTTAAGAATGTAAGAAGTAATTCTTTGAATCTTTGATCAATGAATTTTATTGAATTTTATTGATCTTATCTGAAATTTCGGGCTTGCGCTCCGACTTAAATAATATTGCTCGGGCTCGGATTAAAAGTCTTCGGGCTCGGGCTTCAAAAAATGAGCCCGAACTCATCTCTACTGCCTATACCTTCTAAATTTCGGAAATAATTTACTAGTATCAGAAAAAAAAAAAAAATCGGGCATAATAGGCACGTGGTTACGTTGGCATGGTATGGTTACACGAGGCTGGAGCTGACTACCAAAATATTTGAACCCCTTGAATGTTCCACAGCGTTATTATGAGTGTATCGAGCCCCGAACACACACACACTCCCGATAATTTTGAAAACTTTTCGGTTATGTTTTGTTATCCAGTATCTTTAACCCTCATCCATTATTTTATATTGATTATCCAAATATCTTTTAACTTAACTTTTTAAAATCATCGACGAAATCATGATATGAATACGACTTGAACACTTTTTGGATGACTGTACATAGCAGCGGTATATTTAAGGGGGGTGCAGAGGGGATCCGGGACCCCTCCGAAAATGTTCAATCATTAAACAACAGCTATTTTAAAACATTTATATTAACTCTAGTAGCATTGAGGCTGGGAACTCTTCAAACCCATTTTTAGGGAGAAAAACACTTTTTAAAAAAATCATTTTTATTTATGAAGCATTCTTCTAAATCAAACAAAAATTTCAAGAAGTTAGTTTAGTCTTTTTTAGACTCCAACAAAATGTCCTTTTCTTCTTCATAATCAAACTAGTGTTCTAGAGGACTGCAATTGTGGAAATGAACGGCATTTTTCTGGTGAACAAAAACTCAAGATTTATGAAGTGAATTTGAATACTGATTAATGTTAACTTTTTTTTTTTTGGGGGGGGGGGGCACACGTAATTGTTCGTTAATATTATAAATGACTTCAGAAAGCCTACACAAGCTTTCTGAAGTCATTTATAATATTAACGAACTGCACCACGTTTGGTCTTCGCTTGTTGTATATTACATTTCTACTATGCATTTTATAATAATATTAGTACTTTATTAGCGTGCATTTTCTTCATATTTCAGTGCTTCACAACAAATACGATAGCAGCAAGTCAAGTACTTACAAAGCAAACGGAACTGCTTTGGAAATCAAATATGGAAGTGGTAGCATGACAGGAATTTTGAGTACAGATGTAGTCACCATCGGAGATACCAGTGTGAGTATTCAGTGCATCAAAAATTGAAAAAACAACTGACACAATGATCAATGGAAGAAATTAGCAATTTATAGAATAAGCAGAAATCTCTTCAGTCACCATTTCAACAAACATGAGCTTTCGGTTTAATCTTTCTGCATATTGATTAAAAAATCCCATTATGATGAAAAATGAATATAAGTAAAAAGGAAGTTTTTTAAAAAAACCAATCTTTCTTTTCACTTTCAAGATGCACTAAAAGGTATAAAATAATTTGAGAGAATTTTTAAGTTCAAACACACACACACACACACACTTATGCAATATATTGCTATATACAAATCTTAGCTTAGTGACCTACCAGTCTCAGGATACTTAGAAAATACGCATTAAATATTATTATAAAAATCTTCTAGCGCACACTTCCAAGCTCTCCTGTAATATATTACGTGAAAAAATCTTTTGATTTTTTAATAATTGTTTAAACTTTAGGTTAAAGGCCAAACATTTGGAGAAGCTATTACGGAACCAGGTTTGACATTTGTGGCAGCCAAATTTGATGGAATTCTTGGACTGGGTTTCAGCGCTATTTCAGTTGACAGTGTAGTTCCCGTATTTGATAATATGGTAAAAGAAAAACTAGTTGATCAATCAGTCTTCTCATTCTATCTAAACAGGTAAATATTTTAAAGTTAACTATACATAATAGAATTATTTTAACCTATAACAAAATCCTTTAACTCACTATTATAATATTACTTTTTTTAGTACTAAAAACTTATGGATCTTTTTTTTATATTTATGACATGCTTTTCCTTATTCATTTACAGCATTGAGGTCTTATATAGTTACCTTATGTAAAAATTTAAATTAAACGAAAAGGAATTTATTCCATACTTAACAATAATGGACTATATAATGATAATAATTATTCTAACCAATTTTCAAAAGTGATGCTTCTGAAAATATAGTTTATTTTGTAGTAGTAGTCCTTTGTAATACACTGAAAGCGATTTTATTGAAAAACTTAAAATTTATCTTTTAGAGATCCAAGCGCTGGAACTGGTGGAGAAATAATCTTTGGCGGAAGCGATCCAACGCACTACAAAGGGGACTTTACTTATGTACCTGTAGACAAAAAAGGATACTGGCAATTCAAAATGGACAGGTAAGCTATAAAAATACGATAATCTTTTTGTAAATAACAAATTATTCGAAGAATGTTTGAAGACTTGAGGAACTGATTAGCAGTTTATTTTGCAATCTTCTTTTCAAGCAGTAAATGCTGTTTGCTCAGCGACAAAATGTGCTTTTTTTAAGTCAATGGATAAATTAATGTATGTTTAGCAATAGTATGTGAGTGAAAAATAAAAATGCATCTATTTTTATTTTCTTTTATGCTATGAATATCAATGAAAGTAAAAGTAATAGCAAAATCTGCTCAAAAAAGTATTACAATGTATGACCAATTTCCTTTTTTGATTTCACAAATAACATATGTTCTCTAAAGTCGTTAACTCAAAATAAAAAGTGATTTATAGAATTTCTTTAAAACAGTGTTTCAAAATAAATCACTTATTCACAAAATTTCGGTAAGAAATTAAAGATCACTTGAAAACACTGTTTAAAATTAATCTAGTAGAAATGTTTTTAAACATGAAAATCAAAAGTTAAACGAAATGTCAGTTAAATTTGTTAAATACTTTGACCCAGTATTTTGAAATTTTGCGAGAGTTCACCTTTTTGCAAAATAATTTTAGTTTCATTTTACCTGATTTTGTTTTATTTTCTTGAAGTTTTATAACATTAATTTACACTTCACATTATTTTTAATAAAAAAAAAATTGTTTAAATGGTATGCTTATATTTTAGAGTTTCTGTCAATGGACAAACTGGAGCTTATTGTGCAGGTGGATGTGAAGTAATTGCTGACACTGGTACTTCCCTGATTGCTGGACCTGTTGCTGAAATTGAAAAACTGAACAAAGAAATAGGAGCTACTCCTCTTGCTCAAGGAGAGGTGAGAAATTGCGAGAAACAACTGAGTAAAAATTTACTGACCAGTATGACATAAATTAGAAATATGTCTCTTTTTTTCAGTATGTGATTGACTGCAGTCTGATTCCTAAGCTTCCAAAAATAAGTTTCACTTTTGCTGGAAAGAACTTTGATCTACAAGGCTCAGATTACGTTTTAAAGGTAATTGGAGATGGATATTTGTTTCAGAAGCTCATTGATTTGTTATTTATTGAACTTAACTTTAGTTGAATACAAAATATTTTATACATGGTCATTACTTTAAAAAAATTTCTAAATTAATTGTATTATTTTCCATTGTGAATGAGTTGTGATACTTTCCGCCAGTAAAAGAAGAGTTTTTAGTCTGTGGTGTAAGCGTGTTCAGAAGGTTTCCGCATAGTTTTAAAATGAATGCGTGCAGATAAATACTTGAAAATACGGTATTTCCTCTACCTTCGCAACAACGTAACAAGCTATTTCAACACAACAAAGATATATTATCTATAATAATTCATAGTAAAAATTTTACAAAACCTTTTAAGCGTCTCAGTACTTGTATTGTAGAAATCAGCAGGGTTTTATCAGATTAACTTTTAAGTTAATGGACTTCCTGGGAACCAGTAATTTTTTATCGATAACTAACTGCGTAGTTCAGAGTTGCACGGTTGTATTATAGGTGATAATGCAGTTATCAGACGAAGAAGTTTAGTGTTGCAAAATGCATATACAACACTTTCGCATTGCACTTTGCTTGTGAAAGCTCGTTTTGCGCTAACAGCCATGAAGCCAGGTAATATGGTTATTTCATAATAAAAACTAGCCGTTCTATAGTTGTGAACTGGTGATGTGTGCGCTCATTTTTTGTAACCTTACGAATGCTTACAGAACGATCACGTCACCCCCCCTCCCCCCCACCCAAATCTGACCGTTATTTTCATACCATGTTTTCTTAATTTGCTTTTCAATGTTTTACAGAGATTTCTCAGGGCAATTTAATTGATAAAATCTGATTTTTTGTTTCGCAAAGGATGGTTTTTGCCTGATTGCAGATCAAAGCTGCAAGGCGAAAGTTACTTTCGTGCATTTTGTAGTTTGATTTCAGCTCAAACACCAGTCATATTTCTTTCTCCTTCTCACAACTTTGCAATTAAATTGGAGGACGGGGTGAGTCTAGAAGGTTCCGCAGTCACGGTTAGCATGTGTGACGTTGTTTTCTTTAAAAATTTAAAGGAAAATATTAACTATCGTTATTTACCAATTATTTTTTAAATAACAGGCACAATATTCAATCCGTAAGATTATTAAGTTCAAACAATATGTTGAGATATAAATTCGCTCATTCAAAATCAAAATGCACATAAAAAAACACTTTCTAATGAACGTTTTAAAAAAATAAATTTAGGTACAATGCTGAAACAAAGCTCATTTCAAAATGTGCTCTTTGAACTTTCTGAGGATAGAAGAAATAAAGTTTTTGGATGAAAATTAAGCTTGAGTGAGCCCAAAGAGACACACCCGAAAAACATTCAAAACATAAAGTAACTGAAGAAAGAAAAATCAGATTGTCATCTCTTTTTCTTCGGAAATAGCTTATCGTATTTATTGTACCTTGTCGTATTTACTGTGCCGAATTTGGTCCAGATCGCACAAACGAGCTAGGCGTCAATAGCGAGCGCATAAACAGATAGATATAAAAGCTCCTTTATACAGGGTGTCCAGTCTTAATGTGACCCAATAGCTAATTCCCGAACCGTTCGATTTAGATATGCACTTCCAATTTGAAAAATGTTTTTAAAAAGGTAAATAATGTTTTTATGTGTTTTTCGAACCAAAAAACCCATTTAGAAAAAAATTACAAAAATTAAATTTTTATACGGTCCCCAGGTCCTATCACTAATATTTAGGAAAAGATGCGGTACACAAAAACAAAATAAACACAAAAAGTTTCATTTTATTACGATAAAAACTGACCGAGTTATGGAACTTTCGAATTCATACATTTCATCCATTTTCTCGGCCATTTTCAAGAAGCTAGTAAGGGACCGTCTTGAAAATTGCCGAGAAAATGGATGAAATGTATGATTTTCAAAGTTCCATAACTCGGTCAGTTTTTATCGTAATAAAATGAAACTTTTTGTGTTTACTTTGTTTTTGTGTACTGCATCTTTTCCTAAATATAAGTGATAGGACCTGGGGACCGTATAAAAATTTAATTTTTGTAATTTTTTTCTAAATGGGTTTTTTGGTTCGAAAAGCACGTAAAAACATTCTTTGCCTTTTTAAAAACATTTTTCAAATTGAAAGTGCATATCTAAACCGAACGGTTCGGGAATTAGCTATTGGGTCACATTAAAGCTGGACACCCTGTATACGATATAGATAAACCGTTAATAAATTAGAGTTATTTATATCTTTGTAATTTGCATCATCGCAAATGGCTAGAATTGTAATATATAATGTATCAAACATATTTTCAAGAACTTTTTTAAAAGTTTGTATGTGTCACTTCCGAAATGCCTCATTTGAAAGTGCACTGCTAATAATGTGCAATGTAAGAAAATAAGACTTAAGATTTTAATCGTGTTGGATAGCAACCTAATACAATGCCAATTCTTATAACACTTTTTCTTGTTCTCACAGGCACCATTTTTCTCCCTTCAGCGAAGAACGATATACTCTTTTGGGCTTCCTCTCGCCCCTCTTCCCCCCCCCCCAAAAAAAAAACAAAAACAAAAAACAAAAAAACAAAAACACTCCGAATTCTTTTCCTAAGCACCTGGTTCAGACGATAGTACTTTCTAAAAAATATCTGTCGATTAATAAGAGATCTCTAACGAATTAAGGCTTCCACGAGTTTTCTTAATATTATTAATAAATCAAGCATAGCAGTAGAAGGATGCTTGAATATACTAGACCTCATTTAGTAAAGTCCAGAAATATTCGTTGAGGTTTTATCATTCAAGCCATTTCCGGTTATCTAAGCATGAAGTGAAACTATTGAAATACTAGAATTTGTGAATATTAAAACACAAACTAACATGAGATCATCTTGGATTTAGTACATAAATATTAACAAACGTAACAAAAATTTCACGAATGCTTCTGTTGTAATAGTGTACTATGTAGTGATTAGCTTCGTTTCAGTGGCTCCTAATCGTAGTCTACATACAGGACATTCTGAGGTTAAAAACATTATGACTTCGAAAGTTTGGAAGTATCACTGTAAATACGAGTTTTCGAATATCAACTGCATTTCGTTTAAAAAGCTAAATTTTGACTCTACTATTATTTACCAATTTGTTTCAAATGTACTATTGTGCAGTAGTATAACTTGCTTCTAGAGTTTGAAAATATGTGTATGAAAATACGAGTTACTTTGTATGCAAATTTATAATTCTTTTCATTTTCTAGGTTGCCCAAATGGGACAAACAATTTGCATAAGCGGATTCATGGGATTAGATGTGCCTAAACCAATGGGACCTCTCTGGATTCTCGGGGACGTTTTTATTGGACGTTACTACACAGAGTTTGACTACAGCAACAGCAGAGTTGGTTTCGCCGAAGCCGTGTAATAGTGTTTGGAAATATCTAAATAGTCAATATCTTCACTATACCAGCTTATTTTTCAATGACTTTCGAATAATAGTATTACATACTATATTTTCCTTGCAGTGAAACTAATGTTGTAAATCATTATTGAATAACCGCACTCTTACAGCTATATTATGAACTAATATAAATGTTCAAGATTTTGTATGTTATTGATACTTGATATGAGTTCCATCTCAGAGAACAGAAAGTTATGAAAAGAATGTTTTATGTTTATTAAAAGCTGAAATAAAAGTATTTTTTACATATGTATATATGACTATATTATATGCTATGAGATTTAATCACTTCACATTTTACATTGCTGTGAAAATATTTTTGAGAGTTCAACAACGGTATTCAAATTATCATGTAGGGGAAGGTATCCCAAAAGGATCCCCTTAAGAGGAAAACTTGCATAAAATAACATAAATGTTGAATAAAATTTTGGCCCTTTGCCACAATATTTTACACTATCTTTTGCATCATAAACGTATTTTAATAATATTTTAAACCCAAATTGAGTGACGAAAAAAAATAGAATTTTGAAAAGAGTCCAAAGGATCATTTTACCTTCATCCGAGATCAAAATGATTCTTCATTTGAGAATAATTGTAAATTGTTTTTTATCGGCAAAATAAAAGATGTAAAGTAATTATGACTATACATAATACAAAATAAATTTTGAAATATTGAAATCATATAGTATGCGTAATTTATTTTATGAATATTTTAAAATAAAAATAAGTGTCATACAATAAGAGGGAATATTTCAAATTTATAATTCAAAAATTATGGCCTACAATAAACGTAGGAATAAATTAAATAATGTAATGGGGAGCCACTCATTTTAAGAACGTCTGAATCGCTGCCATGATGACTAGGACCCGGTACTGGAGTTTCTTCAGTCGGATGCCCACTTTAGGTCATACAGGCAGTGGCGTACCGTAAACCCCCGCTAGCCCCGCAGTGCGGGGGGGGGCCTCGGCTGAAGAGGGGCCCCCACACAATGAATTATTTAGAAAATAAAATGAAGTACTTACAGATATGAATTTTCACTTTTCGTTTTTTCCGCCCAGGTGGTGTAGTGGCTTAAGAACCGTTCTATCACGACTTGGGTCTCAGTTCGAATCCCGGCTTGGGCACGGATGGTAACTTGTCCGTCCCTTTATAGGGGGTAACTCTGGGTGCCCCGTAATAAAATGGCCAAAATACCTTCAGTCAGTTGTAGTGGACAATGCCTAATCGGCAAGTGCCCGTTGGAAAGAAGAACTTTTCGTTTTTAAAGGTAACAGCAGAGAATAAGAGATAAAATTTTTGTTTTCAAACACCTTACAAAGAGCTGGCAAAAGATATACTTATAGATAGAAAGGCATCCAAAAATTTACAGTAAGATTTTTCCTACCGCTTATTCCTTTTCTCATTGAAATCCTGACAGCCCCCTTACTTTAAGCAACTGTAACATCATATTCTCTTTGCTAAAATACTGATGTGATACTTTAAATACTTATGTGCTCCTGATAAACTAGCACTATGAGATGTATAAATGTGAAAGTTTGTCTCTCTATCTAGTATACGAATACAAATCCACACTGCACGATCGATCGGCTTGAAAATTTCAACAGATTTCTAAAACGATATGGAAAACGCCTCGGGCGACTTTATAATTTCGAAAATCTAGTAATTCTCCTATTTTTAGTGATTTTTCCCAATTTTCACGTTCAAAGTACTTCTCCGATACCCCAGTGAGATAAAAGTTGACCAATATGAAATATCTTTTTATGTAAAGCTAACTATAGCAAGTGAGATTGCCGTTGTTGGTGAGATTGACAAGTTTGAAAATGACTTAGAAACCCATTTATTTTAACAGACTGTAATGAAAAAAAGGACGTTAGACTTGAAATAATTCCGTAATTTTTCAAATTCTGATATACGGGGGTCGATCCAGAAATTTTATTCCAGGGCTCCATTTTTAAAAAAAATTGCTTAATTTTGTGAATTTTAACATTTATTTTTGTGAATTTTCATTCCAATTTTAATAAACGTCACTTTTTTATTAAAATAATTGATAAAACAGATTAAAATAGTATAGGGCAAAATGCCAATGAAGGGCCGTTTTAATCGATTGCAATTTTTTGAAGGGTCCGCAAAACGCACCCCATTTTCGTCTCCACCGACAGCTGAATTAGCATAGGAATAGTCCTCCTAATTTTCTTTTCAATCTCCGTGTGCCATGAATTATTAAATTGAGCTTCTTTGTTTTCCGTATAGAAGCAGTGGCGTAGCCAAGGGGGGGGGTCATACCCCCCCCCTCCCCAAGAGGAATTTTTCGCCATACAAAATGTATATATTTCACTACCTTATCCCACACACGTATACATATATATGAGTTGCAGTAGTCGAACCCCCCCCATGAAAAATTTCTGGCTACGCCACTACTTAGAAGTTATATAATTCACTTTAAAATTTGAAGTGAGATTGCAAATGTCTTATGTCAGGATTTGAAAACCTTCGTATAGAACTTTTTTTTAACCCCACCTAATGATTGCCAAAGTGTGCAATTTTTGGTGATATGTTACCAGATATTTCTCAAAAAAGGACTGATGAAGTAATTTACTTGCAACAAAATGGCAATTTGGAGTATTTAAGAGTGGAGCCTTCTTTTTAGCCTAAATTAGAACTTTAAAAAATGTTAAATCTTTCTTAAACTTCACTCACTTTTCCTCCTACGACTGTATAACTTCCTATGATGAGGTGACATTTACACAAGCACAGATTCCTTCTTCCTACTAAAGAAAGTTAGAAAAGTAATTCTCACCGTGCAAAAAGAACGGGATATTTGCTAGTTCCTAAAAGTGGGATCAATCATTAACAAAACACTTCATTTGTGTAAAAAGTCTTTTTGATATTAATGTTTAAGTAATCTGCACATTTTAGGTAAATTTAAACTTACAAGTCTAGGATTTATTTCAATTTTTTGTTTTGAATCTTTATAATTATTAATATTGATTCACTTTGCATCATAAATGCAAGGGAATTCAGAAAAAGCTGGCAATTACATAAATTATTCAAAGGGGGCCCAAAATTTTTTTTTGCGGGCGGGGGGGGCTCGGACTTTTGCAGTACGCCACTGCATACAGGGTGTTCGAAAAGTCCTTGACACATTTAAAAAATTCATAGAAAAGCAACAAATTGTCGTATGAATATGCGGTTTGCCAATAATACTTCTCAGGTTCTCGTTTTTTTTTTTTTTTTGACATTGTAAAAAAAAAATTACTTCGAAATTGTGTTCGTAGGTGGCCCTGTACCGTCACAGTAAGAAAAACAAACGTACTGTGAGGTGTATAATCATTTTATTAAGCAGAAAGCAATAACAATTACCAGAGTTCAATGTGTGCCCCTTTAGTTGCTCAAACCATCTCTAAATGGTACTCAAGTTCATCCCATATACTCAAGTCATCCATGTCAATGTCTTGTACAGTCTCATCTGATCTTCGTGGCCGACCACTTCTTTCCCTATCTAAAACGCTTCCAGTCTTTAGATAAGAAAAAATTTCATGCCAGGCCAAAATGCTGTTTCGACTCGGAGGGTTTTTCTTAAACAAGTAACGAAACTTTCTCTGAACTGTAGTTATGGATTTTCGAAAAACCAACCTACGCACTGCACTTTCTCAGTTGCAGTCACCATAGCTAGAATTAATATTCCCTCACTGTCAATGCTGTTTGAAACCCCCAAAAAATCCCTATTGGCTCTCATTGCTGAAAACTGGAGATGCAGCGCCGTCTGTGAAAACATTTTGGAAGTAATTCGTTTTAAGATAGAAATAAATTCTTGAGCCTGTGAAGCATTATTATGCGAACTGCATATTCATACAACGATTTGTTGCTTTTCTGAGAATTTTTGAAATGTGTCAAGTATTTTTCGGACACCCTGTATTATTGGAACGCTCCAAGAAACATAACACACTCAACCAAGTCTAATTTACATCTACAAACATACTCTATTCAGTAAACTAAATACTTCTGCACATTACAAGACTGTATATCTAGTAATTAAATAGGAAAGTTAGTGCTTACATTATAAGAGATATGGTAAAACCCATTTTTTGAAGAATTCTACTCAGATACTATGTAATACACTGATCGCTTAAATATCGCTATTGCTTCTTGACTTGACACAACTAGTTTATGTGTTACCTAGTAGATAGCACTGTCTGTCTGAAAGGAAACATATGTGGATCGTTTCGACCACTAGGAAAATTTTGAGCCACTTTCTGCTATATATATATATATATATACATATATATATATATATATATATATATATAATACTTAGAAAATTTATAATGAAAAACCCCCCAAGCCAGTCATATTGTTAATATATCAAAACATTGTAAAATGCATTGTCCTCGTCAGAGGGGGAAATGCACAACTCTACACCATAGGTTTCAGACTCACAGCCTGAGATCTGTTGCCATTCATCAACCAAATGCACTTCCCTGAAATGCATTTGGTTGATGAATGGATGCTCCCCTTTGGTTGATGAATGGCAACAGATCTACTACACGCGGATTGGACAGGCAATGGACAATGACTTACAGGATTTTGGAACTACATTTTAACGTGTTTCTTTGGTTTTGCAGCATGTTTGCGTTGAGTGTTCTTTTGAATTTTTGATTTGTAAGTAAAAATTTTTTTTTTCTTTTCTTTCCCATAGGTAAGGGGGAGTCACACCTCTGAGATTTGCCTGTTGCAGTTTATATTTTTAATTAATATAGAACACTTTTATAAATATCTTTAAACTGTTTTAACACTTTTAAATTAATCTTTGCAAAATACAGCCATGAATATAATACATTACCTTGGCAAAATCTCAGGCTGTGAGTCTGAAACCTATGGTGTAGAGTTGTGCATTTCCACCTCTGACGAGGACAATGCATTTTACAATGTTTTGATATATTAACAATGACTGGCTTGGGGGGGGTTTCATTATAAATTTTCTAAGTATTATTAAACACATGTTTTCTTTTATGCAGCTTCTTTAAGCGCTATGTAACATGTGAAACAACTGTATTTTTGTGTATTTTTAAATAAAGTTCAACTATATATATATATATAATGTTAAAAAATGTTTTCAAAATGTTGGTTACAAGCCCCTCCCCCTACCCCAAAAAAATATTTTTCAAAATTACAGAGCCTACGTTTGTTTTACCATACCAAAATCGGTTGTATTCGATTTATAAATGTTAGAAACGGATTTACAGCAATAAATAGACAATTTCTGCATAGCGATTTTGATTACAATAACGCCATCGTGTTGGGGCATCACAATCTTAAATTATACAGGGTTGCCCCAACAAGACCGTAAAAATTCTGCACAACCAAATTCTTCGCTTGGACTACAAAAGAAATTTCCAGATAATTATACCTCTACGACCGATAGTTTTCAAGAAAAATGCGAAAGAAAGGTAATGACGTCACATACGGTGCAAGAAAATCTATTGGAAACATGAACATGGATCAGACATGACAGGGGGGAGGGGGTGGGGTGGTATGATTGTCACGATTACCACATTTGACACCTTTGTACAACTTCCTAGGACGACATCTAAGAGAATTGGTCTATCAAGGGCTACATTTGCGACAAAATGTGTCTTTGGCCCTCCCCTTTTGTGGACACAAATTGATGCAACGTGATTAGTCAGACATTACACGGAGTACGCATGCATACCTCGATGGCCACGGCGGACATTTTAGACATCATTTTATATAAGCATATAAAAAAAATATGTTCATGCTTTCAGTGAACTCAGGAATGAAGTTTTTTATCTTTTCTTTTCTCTTTTTTTTTATACCGGATATGACATTTCTACTTTTCTCTCGCATTTTTCTCGAAAATTATGGGTCGTAGAGGTATAATTCATGGAAAACTTTTTTTATATTCTCCAAGCGAAGAATTTAGAAGTGCAAAGTTTGTCCGGTCTTGTTGGGACACCCTAAATATCGGTTTACCATTTATCAAATATCTCCAAGATATATTCATAACATGCTGTTCATTACTGATTAGATTTCTGTGTGAGCTTATGTATAAACACGAAAAATACATTTGTCGTTGCATGAAATTAAAATGCCTCTAGCAGCTTTTACAATAGTTTCCATCCCGAACTAGACTTGAAAAAAGACATTCTGCGAAAATTAACAGAAAAATAATTAAATAAAAATAAAGTGAGTAAATAAATGATGAAAACAATCATATCAAACAAGCTTGAGGGATAGAAATTTAAAACACATTTTGTTAGATTATCATTTCTTTCAACATGCTATTGTTTTTTAAGCTAAAATCAATATTTTGAGCTAAAAAAAAATTTAGGCTTTTTTTTCTTTTCTAACTTTAATGTATACAATTTATTTTTTGACAGTTCATGAATTCGAATTTAGAAGGATGGGACAATCTCTGTCATACACGTGAAACTAATATAAGTCTTTTTTAGAAACGAACTCATGAACAGCATATTGAAAATAATGATAATGTAAAACAGAAAAAAGAAAACTTTCCCACATGTGACATGGATTGCTTCAAATTTTTTTCATCATCTTGATTGATGACAGATATTCGTCGTTATTGCACTAAAAAAACAAATCAATTTATTGATATTTCAGCTAAATATTTTTAAGGCACTATAACTTTATAAACAGCGTACTGCGTTAACGTATTCTAAAGAGGCGTGTTTTGAGGAGTGGAGGGAGGTGCCCGGGCCCCCTCCGAAAACTTAAAACAATTATTTAAAAAAACTATTTTAAAACATTTATATTAATTCCAGCAACAGTAAGGTTTGAAATACCGCATCGCTCCCTCCCTCCAAAATGGAAGTCTATATATTCTACTGCTGTTCTGTAAGCGAAAGCAATCTCTCTAACAACGTTTTCCCGTTATCTACTTTACATAACAAGTCTATTTTAAAAATATATCTTAAGTTTGATGACTCTAGAAGAATTATGTTTACTGAAAGTATTTGCTTTTTTTCAAGTCATAAGATAAGACTTTCGAGAAATTATTTTTAGCAGATAATTCAGTTTCGTATACTCCCTTCAACTTCGTAAACTTATTTTCATGCATACAAAAAAAAAAAAAAAAAAAAAAAAAATTAACTGCACATGTGCAAAAGATACAAATTTGTATCTTACTTAATTTTTTGAAACCAACTCTTCTGAGCAATTTATAAAATACCGATTTCTTTGAAAGTATAGAAAAATATCGGTAATATATGGAACACTATTTGATTGTAAGTAATGAAGATTTTCGAGAAATTCTCTCTTTTAATCACTAACTTCAGTGTGACGAACATTCATATTTTTATTTGAGTTCAAGCTGTGTATCTAAAGATATGCATGCAAACACAGCTCACAACGAGTAAAATATTTTGTAAAAGTAGGAGACAATTTCCAGCTTTTTATACCAGTTGATTAACAACAATTTCTTTAACTAAATTTATGGCATACAAAATTCATTAATCATCATGACTGGCAAGCAAAGATAGACGATTCACGATTTAAGAAAAAGAAAAAATTCCCTCTTTTTTTTTAGTATTTATCAATCATGTAAAACCATTAAAAAATTTCTTTGTCTGTTTTAAGGGAAATTACCGCAACATGCCAAGCTAATCATTGCAAGCTAAGAGAGTAAATCTTAGCGGAAAATATAAATTACAACGGTGAATTTCCTCAGCAGTCTTACACTAAATGTAATTTTGTAATAATGTTGGTGTTTTAGTTTATTTTGCATTATTCGTAAACTCTAAATTGTTCCAATAATGTAATTTCTTTTGCTAATGTGATGGTATTTAAGATATTATTTCTCATTGATTCAATTGTTTTAATTTTAAAAATACAGCAAAATATGTATAAATTATATATGTTCTCCCCTTCAATCGCTTGTTTTGCTATTTACAAATGTTACTATATACTAATATTACTACTAATAATAATTGCATTTATATCACTTTTGACTCAATTTAAAATACATCTATTTCATGTCACGAAATTTATTATTTCCGAAGTAAATTGCTCTACAGTATTAAATATTTCTGATTTTTTTTATACTTTTTGAAAAAAATCACTTTAAAGAAAATGTCGATGATAAACACACACGATTACTTACTCACACGTGACATTATTTGGTCCGAATATCCTAGTTTAGTTGTAACTTTTACTTGATTCAAAACGTGCATTTCAATGTTTCAGAACCAAAGTTAAGATTTCTAAAGGAGTGAGATATTGCTGAAATATGAATTAGAATCGCGATCTTTGATCGGTTTGGATACAAACCTGGGATCCTAAACATTTGGATACAAACTATGCAAATATATGGATACTAACTTGCCATTCAGTGCATTAGCAATTGTATGGTGTCTTGTTATGCGGCATGGGCGCCGCCAGAATATTTCCCAGGGAGGGGCGCAGACTACTTCAACGTATGGTTACCATGTTGAAAAGAACAAAAAAAGCAAGGGAAAACACTGCATACAAAAATCCAGGGGGGGGGCAAGTGCCCCCCTTGCCCTATGCTGTCGGCGCCCATGTTAGGCGGTACCATATTGAGGCGAATACTCGATATATGGGATGGTTTTAATTTTTATACCCGCACAACGTAGCGTCCGAGATGCCGTAGAATCTTGTCCTACATGTTGAATTTTGCCAGGCTTCACAGCTGCCAAGTCCTGTGGACATTCCCTGGAAACTACTGCACAATAAAGAGCGAGAGGTAGACAGCTGATCCGTAGCTGGGCCTCTGTGAAAACTTCCCTGCTAAGCTCGTCTCTGCAGAGATTCCATTTGGAAATAATCGCAAGTCAATGACATTGAATTCAACGATGGGCAAAACACTACATGCATTAGAAGCTTTTTAACACGCTTTTATTAGCTTCCCCTGTATGTATGTTTGTATGTTTGTTACCGACTCCATTGAACTCGATTTTGACCCACTTTAAACGGTCAGATTTAATTTAAACTTTGTAGATATATCAAGGATCGATGACAATACAATAATTTGATAAGTTTATCCCATTATCCTGATTTTAACACGCTTTTATTTATTAGCTTCACCTGCATGTATGTTTGCAACCGACTCCTTTGAACTCAAATTTGGCACACTTTAAACGGTCAGATTTAATTTAAACTTTGTACATTTATGAAGAACCGGTGAGAATACAATAATTTTATAAGTTTATCTCATTATCCTGATCAGGATAGCCAGGATTAAATAATTTCCTCATTTCTTATCCTGATTGAAAGTAGAACACTTCCAAAGATTACAATCTTAAGAAAACCTTTTTAACTGTGGCCGTGATCGTATAGTAGTTAGTGCATTGCGTTGTGGCCGCAATAACCCAGGTTCGAATCCTGGGCACGGCGATACTTTTATTTTTACAAAATATCGTGATCCATCACATTATGGAAGAGTTGAGTACAAGAACATATTAAGGCCATTCTTTTTAACACGCTTTCATTTGTTGATTAGAGACTAGAGGTGGGGAAAACCGTTATTTTCAAAGAACAGTTGTTCACCGTTCCCCAGGGTTCCCATGAGAAAAAAAAATTGGGTGAGATTTCTCACCCATCCAAAAATTTTGAGTGAGATTTCTGAAAGTTAAGTGAGAACATAAATATTGTTTAACATCATTTTATTTATTTATAGTACAATTTCAATAACACCGATTTTTCCGTTCATTAAAACATTTTACAGCTTGATCATATGGAAAACTTTCTAAATTGATATTTCCATCAGCTATTCTAATAAGATTGCTTAAATTTGCACTTGAATTGTTAATAGATATTCAAAGTTAATGAATATTCAAATTTATTCAAAGAATCACATCCAGTTTAACTAAGCAAAAGAATTATTAACTATAATATTTTATCTGGTATAATAAAATTATATAAAATAACTTAATATTTATTTAAATATTAAATTATACTACAAAGTTGGTAAGATACGAATATGTGTGACAAAGTTAAAACAGATATAGTTAAGTTCAAATTTTTACTACAGTATAAGCTAGATTATCCGGCATTTAACCAGAATATGTCAGCTTCTTTTTTTCTCTTTTTTTGGGGGGGAGTGGGCTTCTTAAAAGATTGATTAACTCTTACTGTGAACGACAACTAAACTTAGAACGGAAGGGGGGGGGGGTCTAAGTTTGAAACTGCCAGAGATTATCAATAATTCCATGAATCGTGGTGGTATATAAAAAAACAAACAGATGAAATGCTCTCAAAACTCATATACAATGGACACTCATACAAAAACAAAACATTTTACAGCTGGCAAGCAGGAGGAGAAAAATCAACACGTCAGCTCAGCGCCGATAGCATTAATTAATATTCCCCTCTGCATTCCGATGATTTAACCGTGTTATCTCTGAACAGAAACTCAAGAGAGGAAGGGGGGGGGCGCTTCATTGCGGTTGTGGCCGCGGCACGCCCGTTATCCGACTGTAGTAGAGTAAAAACAAATTTTTGCATTTGTAAACAGACGTTTTTAAACTTTCAAACAGCGTGCGAAAATACCTCGCGCTGTAATATTTTTTGCGCGAGATTTAAGAAATTTATGCGAGATTCTCGCGGTCTCGCACTCTAGCGGGAACCCTGCCGTTCCCGTTCTTTTTTAAAGAACAGTTCTTTATTCTGTTCTTTTGAGAACAGGTTCTTTGATTTATGGTAGCTTTATTATGACTATTTTATTCAATTTAAAAATGAAAATATACGTCTTTTTAACATGTACTATACTTTAGTACAATTGTAAAACCCGCAGTGGTCTGGGCACTAAACTCCGTTGCCATAAGAACACGAAAAGTGCAGCAGCATCCGGATTGGCCAGTGCTTGGGAGGGTCAACTTCCGGCTCGACTGCTGTGGGACCGTGTGCCCTAATGGGAGCTGGTGCACGTAAAATCCGTCGTGGCTTCAATGTCCTCCAAATTGTTAAACGATACCTCTGGGGGTGCCGATTTCAGGGGGTGGGACCCACCTCTGGAATTGGTTCAAAATTAGGGGACCCCAAGCTGAGTCGGAGTTCCTCCCACTGGGGCTCATTAAAATGGAAGCAGCCCCTTCCGCCCATCGCCTGCCTATTTGACGGATCTGGCACCGCCCCGCGGGTTGCCAGAGGGCATTAGCAACAACAAGTACAATTGTAAAATGTTTAAAAAAAACTTTGCAACCAACATTCTGGCTTTCTTCAATCAAGTATGTTAACAGTAATTTTTTGTAAAAATATTTTAATGGCAGCTGGCTTTTGATGACAGCTGGCTGTGCGTGGGCACAGCCAGCTGTCGTAAAAAAAGGGTCTCTAGGTCTGTGGCACGCGATGAACGTTTCCATCGTCCGCCCTCTTGCTAGTAGTTAAGTCGAGCGATGGCAACGGACGCCCTTTTTTCAGCATTGGGAAATGGTTGCGCCTTAAAGGGTAAAAAAGTACATGCTCCAGCTTAAAAATTAAAGACTCCGTTTAAAAAGCTGTAAGTATCAGGCTCCAGATTAAAAATAATACGCGTGTATAAATATGTCGATTGCTTCGACTACGATTTAAGAAAATGAATACGACTTTGGCATATAAAATTACATGGCTTCCGACCAGGGCCATACCTAGAAAATAATTTCGGAGTCGGGGAGCATCGTATATCGGGATAAAATTTTCCGGATATATCCCCCACACCCAATTTCTGTCTAATTTAGCAAGATTAAATTTTTTTTATTACTGCTAAAACATTTCGTTCATTTATACATCATTGCATTTCATACACCTCACCATGCGCGCCGGCAGAATATTTCCCAGGGGGGGCAAAGACTACTCAAGGGTGGGGCAAAGACTACTTCAACGTATAGTTACCATGTTGGAAAGAGCAAAAAAGCAAAGGATAACACTGCATACAAAAATCCAGGGGGAGGGGGAATTGCCCCCCCTTGCCCTATGCTGCCGGCGCCCATGCCCCTCACCATCCCCACACAGAAAAAAATTTCTGGCTACGTCCCTGTATAAATACACCATGTACAGCTGCGGAAAAAAAAGACCCACTTGTACTTTTTTCGGCCGTCGTTCGTCGTGCAGCAAAGTTACAGATACCAATCGTTTACGATTGACGTACACTTTGATTTGCTATGCATAAAAATTGCATGAGGGGCCATCTACATATTAAAATTCGCACCAACTTTTTTTTTTCTCAATAGCAACCCCTAGATTTCACTTCATATTTCAAAAATTTAGCTCATTTTAACCCCGGACACCAATTTTCAATAAATTTGGACAGAAAATGAGTGAGTTATGAGCACCCAAAATCCCCCTCCCCCTATGTTAAAATATTTTTTCATTCTTCAATTCATATCTCATATAATATTGGTAGTAAGAAGCTGATTTTTATTCGTACTATTAGAACTAAACGGCCCAAACATAATTTAATGTAATTATGATTTTTAATAAATTATTAATATGAATTATAAATTATTAAATTAATATTAAAAAAATAATGAATAGCGACCTAGTCAAATTTCAATGGAAATAGATGCAGAAATTAATATTACATGGCTGTGCAAAATTTCAGATTTTTACGTTCAGTAGTTTAATTTATATTAAATAAAATGTGCTATTTTCACGAGTTAAGGGACCGTATATAAATTTATTAAGTGAAAATGTTTTGAAAATTGCATACAATAAACGTAAATTAGATTTATTTTGTGCAAAAACACAGTAAAAGATACCAGTATTAAAAATATCAAATTTTGAAGCAAATAAATTAGAGGTTTTTACAGTTTGATAGGGATTCTATAAAGCGTCTATTGTTGCGTCCGCTACCATATTCCCCCAAATAAAATATTTTCCAGCTATAGAATTAGATACAGTAGATGTATGTCTTCTAATACAACGTCCTATTTCTGAAAAACTAACATCCTCAACTTTCCAGGCGTGAATGTGCCCTTTTTTAATTTCGGAAACATTAGGTCTTTGGGCCTCCCCATACTTTATCAAACATTCAAAATCACGTGTTTCTGTCTAAATTTTCATCTAACTATAAATTAAAATACCGCCAAAAGTCTTAAGAATATTGCACATTGCAGACGATAGTATTAAATGAAGAAAGTGAAATGACAAACACAGTGATAATATTGGGTCAGCAAAAAAGTAATTGCGTTTTTTACATGAAATTCAAACAAATAAATTTTCTATCAGGAAATCATTCTTCAAGTTCGACCATAGGTGAGTAATATTCAAGATTGTAGTCAGAAGAGCAGAGAGCAGCCTCTAACTCCTCCCAACATTTCACCTGTCTAAGAGAACCATCAACGGAAATACTCAATAACAATTTCAAAATTACAAACATTTTCAAAATCGTGAGCAGTCATTTTGCATTTTTCCCTTAAATCATGTGTGCGAACCAAGGAAGTTATGAACTCCCGGGTATTTGGACCACAGACTAAATATTCTATTTCTACCCTTGATATTATCAGTACAAAAAACTTTAAGAGAGATGTAAACAATATTTTCCGTGAAAATAATATTAATTTCTTTTAACTCTTGCGAGCAAAATTAATGAAAGGCGAAAAGTTCGGAACCTACAAATAGCGTTTTTCAACTTGCAGAAAGTCCCTTAAAAACGCGCAAAAATGAATTCGCAATATCTCCGGAAATTATCGTAGAAAATTGGTGAAAATTTATATTCAGGGTAATTTGAAGGTTTTCTTTCGTTTAATAAAGTCAAAATATGGGGTTGCCATAGAGAAAAACGAAGTTGATGCAGAATTAAATATGAAGATGGCCCCTGATGCAAATTAAATTAATAGTAAATTAAAGTACGCGTTATTTGCAAACGAATGGTATATATAACTTTACTGTACGACGAACGACGGCGAAATAAAGAGCAAGTGGGCCTTTTTTTTCCGCAGCTGTACATATAATGTAATAAGTTCGGGGGAGCGGCGTCCGAACTCATAGGACCCCCCAGTGGCGGATTAATGCATTTTTGTCGGGGGGGGGCGGTAAGTTAGAGGATTGACATATACATCCACTTTTTGGAAGAAAAAATAGGATCTTTTACATTAATTTCTTTTTTCTCGGGGGGGGCGGTCGCCCCCTCCGCCCCCCCGTCTAAGTACGGCCTTGCTTCTGTCTCCAAGTCTACAACTTTGACCGTAGCTCAGAACTTAATTAAAGCAAAAGAACAGGGAACGGATTTAATGAAAGAACACCTTTCACCGAAGAACAGTTCTTTTAACATGTTCAGCAAGAGAACGCCTTTTACCCCGTCCCGCTCTTAGCTCTCCATTCCGAAAAAGAACTCCAGCTCAGGAAAAGAACGCTGAACTAGGTGCAAAGAACTAGGTGTTCCCGCTCACTGCTCGGAGAACTCCTCGAGTCGTGATCAAAGAACGTGTTCTTTTTCAGCCAATAGGAGAGGCTGCTCCGGAACAGGTTCTTTTTCAGCCAATAAGAGATGGCTAAGAGCGTATGAAGCGAAGGCGCGTTTTATATGGAGATAGTGTAATGCTTATATTATTGTTTGACGTTGATAAAATATTTTTTTTCGATTTGTTTGTGTTTCAGACTATCATTTTCTTTATTATTAAATTTTTTACTTTCATTCAAATTGAGTAGTTTGGCTGGAATAATAAAAATTGACGAATTGTAATCCTGTGAGTGCATTTCGTATTGAACATATAAGAAAGCTTCTTATTCTTTGCCCGGGTCCTCTTTAAAATTATGGTAGGTTGGGTTAAAAGTTCTATCCCCCCCCCCCCCGATAATCATCTTCCTTATCATTATTTCTCAAAATAACTAAGATTCCACAATTAGAATTTGATAAAGCTAAAATTGTGAACTTCTGTCCCCACCATCAGATACGTAGCCAATGTGGGGGAGGGGGGGCTGCCCCCCCCAGAATTTAAATTTTTCTTAGCAAAAAAATATTAATCGTGCCTTTCAATGAGAAATTTCACCTTTAAGGCATTTTCCAAAATTTCTCTTTTCAACACGCTTGCCTGCCATAAAATTTTGAAGCGTCGGACCTTAATGAACTGAGAACATGTTTTTGCCGTGATCACTGAACAGGGTGTTCCCGTTCTTTCTTGAGAACAGGTTCAAAAGAACAGGGTGTTCATTCTTTCCCCATCTCTATTAGAGACCTATTTTTCCTTTTTAGTGAGGAAGGTAGCATTTATCTGCAGGTTGATTAATACTTTGGTGCACAGCAGGGGCGTAGCAAGAAGGGGGCTCAGGGGGCTGCTCCCCCCGAAATGGGACCCTTTACTTAGCTTACAATTTGATATTTAGCTTACAGTTGAACTTTAGACTTAAATTTGATACCCAGTCCACCCTGAAATAAAATCCTGGCTACGCCACTGGTGCACAGTGAAAATAAATTATCTCACAGATTGTACTTCCCAACTTAGTGTTCCTTAGTGTCTTATGAGAGATATCGAAAATTAAAAATAAATTTTAAATACACACAGTTTAACAAAAACTAAAAAACACGCTTTTGTAGCAAATCGAACTAAAAAGTGAAAAATAAAAATATAGTTTAAAAAACCAAAAAACACGCTTTAGTGATAAATTGAACCAACTAAAATGCGAAAAATAGTTCTTAATATATAAATAAATTAATGAACGAAAAATAGCATTATTGTGAAAAAAGCGTGGGGCGCTCATCAGTTCTTGAGAATATTCGATCGGTACGATTAGTACAAAAATGATACAAAAAATATAGCACAAAGCGCCCCACGCTTTTTTCACAATAATGCTATTTTTCGTTCATTAATTTATTTATATATTAAGAATTATTTTTCGCATTTTAGTTGGTTTAATTTATCACTAAAGCGTGTTTTTTGGTTTTTTAAACAATATTTTTTTCTAATACACCTGTAAAAACTAGGGTTGCCAGATCTTACGTTTTCCCCGTATTTCGCACGCTTTTTCGGCAATTTCTACCGTTTACGTTTTTCCTTCCCGTAAGACCTTTCTTACGGTTTTACATAAACTGCAATACTCATCCGTAAAATACACTTTTATAGTAACATTTATTCGATTTTTTTTACTTAAATGCAGTATAGCGCAAATATTTTGGGGTACTTTACCTCTAAAAAGGCTTTAGTTACAGGAAATTTAAATCTGGCACCAATTATCGCGAAACTAAAATATTATTTTATACTTATACGTGAATAAGAATTAATTAACGCGAATACCCTTGACATACCCTGCTAACAGAAGATGTATTTTGTTTTAAAATCAGCTTCGGTAAATAGTTTGCGTCGAGGGCGAGGTAGTTCCACCTATTCCACTCATACAAAAGCACTTACACTTAAATGTGTCTGTGCATCAGTATAAGTATAGCAGTCTGAGATAAAACTTTTCTTTCCATAGGGGCCTTAGTTTTAATCATGCAGATTCCATACAATAAAAATATCTGTAAAATATTTTTAAGAAATTAATTACTATCATTAGCAATATTTTGATAAGTATTTTCTTTCTCAAAAAATATCATGTCGGACTATAATTTATATCATTCAGTATTCAGTATGTTTTGATGTCTGTTTACGATTAACTATTTCACAGAAAATCTTCTGTTTTTTTTCAAGCAAAATCTGGCAACCCTAGTAAAAAAAACAGCCGAATCCGATGTCTTACCAACGTTAGTAGTCAGCAAGCTCCAGAGTGGCGTTTTGTTGGTGTGAAGCTGGTAAATGCACCATTGACGAGATCAGCCCAATTCAGTTTCTAGATTTCCGATGACGCCTTTGTTCTTTCCAGTATTCTATGGCTCTTCATAAGAGTCAATGCAGGCGGGGCCTTCGCTATTAGTAACGGGCCTGCGCGTGTATTTCGATGGGTCATCCAAAGAGGCCTACGGATGCCCGCGTCTACATCAGGCAATTTTTAAGCTTTCCGATGCTTTGAAACGTTATTAAATGTAGTTTTAAGTAGTGATTGTGTTACTAATTCAAGTACGAACTCATTAACAGTTTCTTTACTATGATACACGCGGACATTAAAGTAAATAGATGTATGTAATTTGAAGGAAAAACAAAGTAGTGCTCACTCTCATGATTCATTATTTTAGCTTGAATTTTAATATACATGAAAAAATTAAGCTGACTTTTAGTATACATTAAAGTAAACGAATACACAAATGATACAGACATTTTAATGCATTTCTTTATACTGAATGCTTAAGTTTCACATTTTCAAAGCAGTTACAAACATTATTACTTTTAAAATAAATTTAACTAGTAGTTATTAAATTTTCATTTATTAAATATTGTTCGGTTAATATATTAACAAAATATATGACGAGGAGCTGAAATAGAATTTAAAATATTTGATATTTACAATTCACGTATACAAAATTTAAGTACTGATATACTATTTAATTTTTAATCTTTAGTAAGTCGTAGGTATCAGAAGAATTTTTGCTATAATTATAAGTACAACCTGTGCACTGCAAGTCCTTGGTATTTACATGAAAAATAATGTAAATTAATTTAACGAGAAACATTTAGAATGAATTACAAAATAAAGGGTGTTCCATAAATAGTAGTACGAACTTAAAGGGGAGATAATATATCAAAAGGATTAAGAATAACGTAACAGTGTATGATAAAACACGTTTGTTAACTGTTTTTATTTTGGTTAGTTCAAATGAGTTTATTTATCGAAAATTTTACCATTCGAAATGAAAATGATTTATAATTTCCAGTGTTAGTTCCATATACTTTTTCTTCTCCAAACAAAAAATACAAATTTTAGAAAACTATACTAGGAAATACCACTAATATTCCAACACCTTTTTTTTAAGTTATTATTAGCTGGCGATTGAAAACAAATGTTTTCGTCCCTGCATTGCTGTATATTAGGGTTATAGCTTTAAAAAAAAAAAAAAGAAAAAAGAAAAAAAACCTGCTCCACGGACTTTGAATACAAATTAAGATAAACTAACAGCTCTAGGACTTGAAAAATTTCAAGATCCCTTTTCACAAGTTGCGCTAAACACTGTAGTAAACTAAAAACAAACGATCTCTGAATTAATTACTTTTTATTATAGCCATTATCTAAATGGAACTTTGAATTTGAGTATGATGAACACTTATACAAAATATTAACTTCAATTTAAGTTTCTACATAAACATGTGCAAAAATTAATAACATATTTTACAGTACTTCTGCACTGAAACCAATATCACACATTTAGTTGCATTTATAATAAATGATAAATGACATTTTCAACTGAAAGATTTAAACAGATAAGAATGTCTAACTAGTATTACAACGCACGCTTATTTACTAGAATAATAAACTACCCAAGTTAAACGATTTCAGATTAAAATGATTTATAAATAACACATGAATATTAATTCACAAAACATGCTTTATATCCTATAAATTTGTAGAATTTCTAAATACAAGTGTACACTTACCTTTACATTCAGAACTTAAAGTTCGAATTCTATGATTGAATTCGTTGATTTATTTCCATAAAAAAAGCGCAATCTTCAAATAATTATTACCTACATCTAAAACACCTTGTCATTAAATCAATATGTGACAAAACTATCACAAAATTGAGTTTTAATTATAAAATAAATTAACGTTTATAATCCCAAATCGCATACAATCGAACAGCGCAAATGTAAATATTAGGCCTCAATGTTTCACTCATTTCTTCGGGTGGCAACGAAGAAGCATTCCCGGTTGCTAATAACGACGGCCCCGATGCAGGCAAGGCTTTCAGGATTGAAGTAGTTTCGTATCAAACTCTCCCAAATTTTCCTGTGAAATTGTCTTAGCCTTACAACTGGATGGTGACATATGCATTGCGCTGTCAGCGTGCGTACTGAAGAAAAGGTAGAAAGAAAACACCTTTTTTCATCAAATTATTCGTCAAAACGGACTTGACTTTTTAAAATCGGATAGGATTTATTGAAAACGTGCTTTTAGTGAACGATTTTTACCAAAAACGACGTTTCTTTTTTATTGATTTTTATCTTTCCCTCCTGTTTTTCTTTTATTGTACCCATAGTTCTTCATTTCTTAAAATTTTATTTCTTTTAAGATGTCTGTAAGATATTTACATCTGCATTGCCTACAAATCATTGAGTTTGATTGGTTAACAACACAACCAATCACCGCGCTTTTCATTCATTTCGTGGTTAACAAATATTTTTTTGTAAATTGTAAAGAGCAATTGTGTGGCTATACTAGCAGAGCTTCTAGCCATACTTAGATTTTGAGTCTCTTTTAAGATATTTTAACAAACTAATTCATTGAAAAGTAGTTTTCTTTCAATATCAGTTTTTAAAGGTATATTTTTTATTTCTAAGTTTCGAGTTCTATCCATAACTACTAAAAGCTGTCATAGCTCCTTCACATTCTGCAAATGTCTTCTTCATACCAGTACACAGATTTAAGACCCCGGGTGGAAAAGATCTACTCAAACTAATGCACAATATCATCAATCTGCTACACACCTCTCTTTGTAAGGGATTTTTAGTTGGTTCCAAAAAAAGCTATCACAGCTTTTATCTTTTGAATGAACATCCAAGAATCCTGACCTACAATCTATCGAAGGCATACGGAGTGATCTGGCAAAATAAATTTATAAAAATGGAAAGCAATTTTTCCGCATGCCAGTATGATAAATAATCTACAATTTGTTGGGATTAAACTTTTGAGTTTTAGTAAATTAGGATTTAAACTCTGTTTTTGTAGATTAGGATTTAAAAATTCTGTTGAGCCAGTATCTAAAAACGGTGCCTTTAAATAAACCATCCATTATTTTTCTAAAATACAAATAAAATCGATAAAGCAACTAAAATAAACATCTTAAGGCTTAGTGATCGTATAGATTTAAAAGGATTTACATAACCGTTGTGGCATTTCCTAAAAGTTTGCAAAAACCCTATGAAGTCCGAGTGAAAAAGAAAATGCACTTCAAATAAATACACTTAATTAATATAAAAATAACTTGTTTATTATCATAATGCAACAATATCCTTTTACAACAACACAAACCAGCAATTATTTAACATCATAAGCAGACACCTGCTCGAAATCATAAGATTTTAAATCTTTTTTCATCTACTAAATAATTCTATATTTTAACAATATCTTGATTAAATTGCATTTTAACAATTATCTCCTACTCAAATTTAATAAGATTTAAATTAACTCGAGCAAGATATTTATACCGATCAATAAATAATCTAATGACATGAGGCAAACTATACCCTAAATGTTAATCTTTTAACATCCAATAATTTTTCTAAATCCCTTAAATACATTAATCATATTATCACTTAATAAACATTTCACTAATAAGCAACTATCATATTTTCCAAAAATTTGCTATAAATAATTCCATTTTTTATACTTAAGATTCTTCACTCAATTCTAGGTTTAACACCTCATATCACAAACAACAAAATAATTTACGTGGCTGACAAAAACCTTAGGGTTAGTGAAAATAACATGCAAAGAAAAAAAAAAATAGCTAAGGGTTAAAGTGGAGGGCCCTCTATTCTTGAAATAAAGTCATCGTCTCTCAAGCGGTAATCTTTACGGGAGTTGATTCCGTCCTTGACCTCACTCTTCGGTATCGCCGAGACCACCAGTCGAAGTTTCCAGAGAGAGAAGAGAAGACTCGAGAAGAAGAAGCCTCGAAGACTGACTGACTGATAATACGTTTATCGGAGTGCCAAGGGCCTTAAGGCCGAACCTCCAGTAAGACGAGAGCTTCTTTAAACGAAAAGGCTCAATGCGATGTCAGGCAAAAAAAGGTGGACAAGTCCACCGAAAAACAGGGTGAAAGAAATCACCCGTTGGGTATCTAGTCAAGCCAGGCTGAGCAGATGGAATGCTCCGACATCAGAGGCCGGGATGGGGCAGACAGCAGGCGTGGGAAAAAAAAAAGCAGCAGTTAGAAAAAGAAAAACATGGAATATCGACCTGCCCTCCCCCCTTCAAAGGAAGGGCTTCCCAGGGCAGGTAGTTCGATATGCGACCAGTAGGATGTTAAAAAGAAGTCGACAATCCGTCGGAAAAGAGAGCGGCAGATGGAAAAGCCGCAGTCCGTGTTCGGGTTCGAACCCGTGCACCTCAGCTCCGGAGCGCGGCGCGCTACCGACCAGGCTGGTGTGGCGAAGTCGCGGAATCCAAAGGAGAGAGTCTTTCGTCGTCAGGAGGGAAAGTCCGTCGACAAGGAAGAAAAAGGTCCTTTCTATAATGTGGGGGATGATCAAGAACCATGAAGCTCGGGAGGAGAAACATCGACTTGTTATCCAACTTGGACCAACTACGCAGTATGAGAATTGCCGACGAAACTGAGGCTACCATTGATTGCGCCATCTATTGACGGTAGCGGAAAACAACATCGCGCGCGATTTAATGCTTCTCTAATTGGGATTTATTAATTTATGCTGAAATTTCTTGAAGTATACACTAACATTTGAATAAATAAATATGATAATTAATATGCATATATAATAATTTTGTTTCTATATTACTTAGTTACAACGATGTACCATCAGTTTGAAAATTTAATAAATTAATTAATAATTTAAATAAATTCTCTTTAAAACTGCATGCGAACGATATAATAGATCAGTTTTTGACAAATATTTTTGGTAGCAATTCGCTAAAAATTAAAAAATATTCCCTGCCTTCTTTCAGGCTATAAATTTCTCTTATATACCCGCTCTTCCACATTATATTTTATTTATTATTATTATTTTTTTTTTTTTGTCTTTAGTCTTAAAGTTGGTTAGTTAAACCAAAAAACCAAAACAAATATGGAAAGAGAAAAACATTTAACGCCGTTTTTCAGCACCACCAGAGCCTGATTATAACCAACAAGGGCCCCAGGAATTGATGAATTTGGGGGGGGGGGGCATCTATGAAATTTGTTTTATTTTTCATAAAATTTTGATATAAAGAAGGATGTTTCAGAACAAGATTTGAAATTGGGGGGCCCTGGGCAAAGTCCCGATTTGCCCGTGCGATAATAAGGACCTGAGTACCACAAAAAATTACATAAAAATCAATGTCTTTTCAGTTTCAATATCATTTTTCAGTACTACAAAAAATTTCATAAAAAGCATAAAGGGAAAAAAAAATATTAATTCAATAAATACACGCATATTCAGTGATTGACTCTTTTGCATCAGTTTTGCAAGCTTCACATATCAGAAAAAATCTAATATTTCTTTAATTTTGAAAAATTTTGTATTTTTAAAAAAAACAGACTTTGAATTGAAAATATTTGTTTCTGTATAAGTTTTGCAGACTTATGCCAAAAATATCTATTCATTTGTGTATCTCTTATATATTATAAAATCCCCTCCCCCACCCTAATTAAATTAATAAACAGAAAAATATTATTCATAAAACTGTTATTATTTTTTTAAAAATGGACAATTTCAAAGTATTATACTGCTGTTTCAATTTGATTATTGGGCCAAATGCCAATTTTAAAGTGTTCATATTAGCATTATACTACTACTAACATGTACAAAAGGTTTTCTATTTACATAGTGTTACTTTTTATGTTATACATTTATAAGGGGCCATATTAAAGAAATATTATGGTGATGCTATATTGATGCTGTTTGGAGCTTTAAATAACGCTGGATTTTTCTTCCCGAGCGATACATTTCATTTTCTGGCTTCTGGATATGCACTGTCACATCCAGGTGCAAAGCAGTGACTCGCTCGACCCATATTCTATCAAAATAATTTATTTTATTAAAAAAATATAGCTCGTTCACAATCAAAACCACGCTAAATCCCTATTGGAGCGGTGCGCTGCGCCTCCTGCCGGTGAAAATGGATCCTGGTCCGTTTTCCCGCCTGATCGCCCATTCCCGATGAGTCTCCTTAGAGCTTCATGTCAAGAACAAGGGGATAGCCGGAGGAAAGGCTCCTAATGCTAAAGCTAGTAGTGGGGAATTTTGGAAATAGCAGTAGGGATGTAGGGATTTCGTATCCCAGACAGGACAGCTCCGAATTCCGAATGAGACCGAAGGAAAGCTCTCAGCTCTCATCTCAGAGAAGAGAAGGAACTAGACGTTGGAAATACATAGGGGTCAGTTGATCATCCAATACGAAGCCGCGCAGCGCCGCAGAGGTAATGATGTCAATCCTTCCAGGTCTCCAAGGGGCATGGGCGTCGCCAGAAAAATTTCCAGGGTGGGTCAAACTGTGGAAATACTAGCAGTCAGTTGGGGGGGGGGAAAGAAGTGATAAAATAGATCTGAAACAAAATTATTTGGATATATATACATTTCGTGGTGGGTATATAAATTCGTCGTGAAAATTTCGATGGCCAATAACAGAAAAATTGGTAGAACTGCTTTTGTCCTCCCCGACAAATTTTCCGTGGTTTTCTCCGAAACTTAGCGTAAATGCGGGTTAGGACCCCTTAGAAAGACCCCCACGGAGGGCACCCCACCCATCGGCCTAGAGCCCACGCGTAGCTAATCGGCCATAATCCCACAAACAAACAAACAAACCTCCCCGACAAAATGCGGCCTAGTTTCTAAAGTCCTTTGCCATAAGAAAACGGAATGTGAAGCAGCACTGGCTTGGGATAGAGCTTGAGACTTCCACATCCTCTCTCGGCTGGACTGCTGTGAAATTGTGTACGCAAATAGGAGGCCGTGCACGTAAAATCTGTTCGTGACTCCAACGTCCTCGGTGTTTAAATAATACCTCTGAGCCGATCCAGGTGCTAGGTCTCTTATCTGGTTTTTGTTACACTCGACCTAAATCGGTCCCCGAGACCGTAGATTGGAGACCCCAAGCTAAATCGGTCTTCCATCCACTGGGGCTCATTACATTGGAAGCCACTCTCTTTCGATCATCGCCGTTCTATATGGAGGATCTGGCTCCTTTCTGCTGTTGCCAGAGGGAATTAGTAACAACAACAACGGTAGACTGTATATTAACCTAATAAGCCATGCTGATTACCCAGATGAAGGACCTCTGACTTAACCCATTTGTGCCTGGATATTTTTGCGACTTTCTTCGATTTTTACTGATAACTGAAATAATAGATAAATTTCTGATGTCAACTTCTTGAACAAGGGATGATTTCTTTTAAAATCATTATGCATAAAAATCGAAATATTAACATCCTATTTGGTCATGTTAAAATATTTTGTAGAGTTGAGGCTCAATACTCATGAATAAAGGCTAGGAAAAATAAATAACGTTTTCGACTAATAGCGAAAATGCCGTCCCAAAAAAGGGACACTAGGCATAAATGGGTTAAGATTTAGTGGCTATTGTCAATTTAATCAAATTAAATTCAGTCAAACATATAATGTACCCCCTTTTTCTGTTATTATTTTTTTTAAGGCAAAGCACATTAGGACTCTCTGTCACTGGTAGGAATGCCTTGAGAAGAGGACATACTAATCGGTTCCAATGTGTATTCACGTGGAGAAAACCGCTCAAAAGTCCCCACCGTTAGATCGACAGCCGTGCGGTAGGCCAGAATTCAGGGGCTCTACCACGATGTTATCGGAGAATAACAGTGACGGATAGTTCTGTCTCCCGGATAGTCCAATTCCACGGATAACTAGCCGCGACCCTCCATTTGGGGCTTGCACGATGAGTGTCGAATAAAAGAAGTGAGTATTTTTGTACCTGCTAGGTCAATCTCGACACTGGGACCGATCGAAACACACGGATTTTTCTCCTTTTTCTTAAAGAAATGCATTGTCTTCAGAATTTCCGAGGGATAGGGAGAAATCGATGAAGGAAGGAGTGTGCTTTTTAACAGGGAGGGAGAGTGAGCCTTACCAGGGAAAGGGTTTCTTTTGTGGGAGTGCTTAACACTCCATAACACACACTATAAAGCACCCATCTATCTTCTACTCTTCGTTATCGGAATGCAATTTTTTGCCTTCATCTGACGTGCCGGAAAAAATAGCATTATTTTCGATAGTGAATACGACATCGGAACGATTCCGGAACCTTCAGAATAAGACACATCGGATATTTCTCTGAATGTGGCGTCATGATTAGGGAAGGCTTAATTTAGCCGGTACGGAAAGCTTTCCGATACTACCGTAGTAGAGCCCCTGGACTTTTCCACTTAAGCGATCTATCAGTGTCCGGTGTCGTATTCAATCGAGCACGGGTGGCTTTTTATTTTACTTAAAAGATTTTTACAAAACAAAACAACAAAATTATACAATTATACTACATTTCTTGAAAACTTTTAAATCAATTTTTTTATGACAAGTAACACGGCAACTCATACCCTCCCCCCCATAGGAAAAAAAAGTGACATCAGTTAATCCACTAGCACTTCTATGAAGAAGAGGGAAGCAGAGCAGGACAAAAAGTAAGGTGAAGCAAAATCGGTATATTGTATATAGAGTGAGTAAATTACATAATGCTAGGTGTTGTATTGTTTTTTGGGGGATAATGTTTTTACAAATCAAAAGCAGTAATTTTTATTTTAATTGTTTTAACCATTAATTATTTATTTTCTAATGCTTGTAATTAACTTGGAAGTTTAATTTAAGTACTTTTTGTCAGGAGGTATAATGGTCTGGGTGACTCTTCTTCTATAGCTCAATAGCTTGTCTTTTTTTTTAAATTACTACTAATTACCCCTTTTTTTTGTTGGGACTTTCTAAATAATTACCTTTTCTTTAAATTAATTCTGCCTTTGTTTG